>CM030364.1:218526857-218945898 GCA_017893485.1 Hemerocallis citrina | reverse complement strand
AACTCACTTCCAACTGAGTCTTTCTTTCATAATAAATAGATGCATAACAACGCACATACATTCTTAAAGATACTGAACTTGGAAACATGCACATTAAAAAAAAATTCTACAATATGCACCAATATCTTCAAAACAATGTTGCGAGAGATGAAAATGAAGGTTCAAAGATCTAACTATGCATCTCTGTATAAGAGGAGATTTATAGTCATACTAGACCAAGTTTCAGGGTCAGGATTAGATATTACTACACTCATAGTATATTTAATTTTGGTATCAGGATTTTCTGTTACTATACTCATACTAGACCTAAATTTGGTATCAGGATTTTCTATTAATATATCTATTATATACCTAATTTTGGTATCAGGATTTTTTTATTACTCTATTTAAACTTGACCTAATTTCGGTATCAGAATTTCCAATTTCTATGTTTATAGTAGACCTAATTTTGGAACTAGGATTTTCTATTACTAAGTTTATACTAGACCTAATTATTTGATTGAATACTGGACCTGATTATGATATCAGGATTGCTACTTATTTCTGAGAAGAAAACATGGTGAACAGTTTTAAAACATTAATAAAAATTGCAGTATAATCCCACAAACTGGATGATTATTTTATCAAATTGTAAATAATTACGCAGTATTATTGGTTAGGAAAAAATATTGAGCAGCATCATTAATTATATTCTACTAGCATAGCATAGATGCTCTACTTATGTCAATGATCATTAAATTGACCATCATTAGTAGCATAGTTTCTTGTAATTACTCTTGTTTATAATGTTAGTTTTGACTGCGGTGGTAGGGTTTTCATCATAGTTTCTTGTAATTGCATGTATATTTTGTATTACTCTAGTTTCCACCAAAACGTTTAATTACTACATTAGTAATATATATAGTTTTTTTCAAAATGTTGGGCATCCTTACTAGCCGACTATGGCTTAGTACAGTAACTTTTATTATGTTGATGTTAATTTCATGATGAGTTAGTTATGTTACCTAGGATGTCCTTCAATTCACTTAAGGGAGACGACTCGCGAGACGTCGGAGGCACGTCGACGGTGAGGGAGGGAATCTGATCGATGAAGGAGGGGATGTGAGCGATGAATTTGCAATCGAAAGCGTTAGTGAAGCAACTCGATTCCCTCCATGAAAGATTTGAGGCATTGTCGACCAAAATGGAAGATAGATTTGAGGCAATGTCAAAGAGAATGGAAGCGATGATGTTCTCAATGCAGCAGCCAAATTCTCAGCAAATTCAGCAATCAATTCCTCAATCGAATTCTCAATCGACTCCTCATCTAAACTCATCAATTGAGGTATCAAACTCTAACTTCACTCCTTTCAATTCTAGAGTTGAGAGTGACGAGAGAATTCGAAGAAGTGAGAAGTTGGGGGTAGCTCAAAAGCTTGATAATCTGGAAGATAACGAGGAAAGCAGTGAGGGTGATGATGAATATCATTGCAATCTTTATTGGAGTTCTTGTTCTTATAAAAGATAACACTGCAGTAAATTGTTCGACTATAATTTGTGCTTCAATTGTTTTGCTAGCAAGAGATTTGAAGAGGGTTTGACTCCACTAGATTTTATCTTTATAGAGGATAATGTGAGAGAGAACAATTCTATTGTTGTAGATGAAGTGAGTGTGAATGATGTTGTTGTTTCTATTGGAAAGAATAGAGATGGAGTAGTTTGTGATAATTTGTTGAATCTTGAAGTTGAAGATTATAGAAGTGATAAGTCATCGAAAGTGTTTGATGAAATGCATGAACAAGAAAATGAGGAGAAGCTTACAATGGAAGTCTCCACAATCCTTGCTTCATTTCCTAAGCTGCAACTAAGTGTTTGTGGTAATGTCTCAAAAACAACTCCTTATCTTGAGCTCCTATTGAGTGTTTGACGAAATGTTAAGAAGACAGAGTTGGAAGTTTTCAAGGATATAATTGGCAGTAACAAGATAGTGCTTAATGGATGGCCCCCACCTATTCGAGGAAAAGGGACAACACAGAAGAAAGTTGAGATACTTCGTGCATTGTGTCACTTATTGTCTAGGTCTAAAATGTCTCCTGTTGAAGCAACTGATGGTTCCATAATTCTAAAGAACTTGGTTTCACTTGTCAACAGTGGTGCTTTCGTTGAGATATGGGTATGGCTTGTTAATGATGGTGATTTGAAATGCAAAGATGATGTATATTTTGTTGGTGGAACTCCTTCACAAAATGCCTATATAAGGGAGGTTGCAAGTGGAAGATTGGTTAAGAATTTGCATGCTCATCATCAGCAGGTTGTGTTAAGAGCTATATATGCCTTGCAAGCTGTTGAGTTAAGTGGTAAACTCCAGGGTGATGTTCTCTTTGAGTGCACACTACATTCTATGATGTTCAGAACTACACTCAGCAGTCTGTAGTTGAAGAATAAATCCATCCATGGCTTCTTGCTTTCTCTTCTCAATGAGGTGTCATGTGCTTTTGTTCTGATGGAAAATAACGGATCCTTTCACAATTGGATGCTATGTTCACAAAAGGGATGGAAAACTAAGAGCAAATAGAAGCAAGAATAAGCAGGTGCATGATCTTGAGATTGCGACAGAATGTGGGAAGGAAACATCAAAGGTGTCGTCTGTGATGGAAATTCTTAGGAATGAGCCCGATCAGATTATACCCTTGAGAAGGTTGGATCAGTACAAGCCACAGATTGATTTGAGCAAGCCTTACAAGGTTGCTGAATTTGTAAGAAAGTCTCCAAAGAATATTGAACTCTACCCGGACAAGAAAGGAGTCATATGGTGTGGGCTCACTAAGAAAGCTGTGGATCTCTTCGAAGAAGAGACTAGACTTCTTGAAAAAATATACTGACAAAGTTGTTGAGTACATGTCAAGGTTGTTAATGATGTGAGTGGATAAGAGGCTTCCATTGGATAAGTTTGCACATTGTCGGAGAGACTTTGGCTTCTCCTTTGATTTTAGAACTAAATGGATTCATATGTTTCCAGAACAGAACAGAGTTGTTAAAATGGATGACATTGAGTACTTGATACTCACTTCTTGGAATCCTTCTTGGGCAATTACAGAGATTGAAAAGAGAACTATGGCAGGATGTACCTTCGAGTTCTGTTCACAATTGAAGTCTTTAATCGCAGTTAATGTTCCTGAGTTCATTTTGGAAAGAAGATGGTACAAGAAAGGTGATGGCATTGGAGTCAAGCTCTTTATCAAGTGGCAGTTCAAACCTATAGTTGTTGCTACTTGGAAAGATATAGATGATGTTCGATGGAGTTATCCTGATTTTGAGCTTGGGACAAGCTCAATCCGAGGGGGATGGAGTTGTTAGGGTCCAGATTATGTGCAATGGTGGTCGATGCTATGATTGAAGCAGTATAATGGAGGATATAGAGTTTAGTTGTTTGTATCAGGTTTATACATGCATAACACACTATTAGTTCATATGTTTCTATAGGCGGGAGTGTAATGGGTTGCATTATTAGCTTAGTGGTAGTTACATTGTATGCACGTGTTTTCTATTTCAGTTGTAACTGCCTTTATAAGGTCTGGAGCTAACGAAATAAAAATCAAGAATTGAGTAAACTGAAATTTCCCCCAAATCTCTTCTTCTTCATCTTCCTCCCGAACCCTAAATTCCTCTTCAATGGCCAAAATCAACCGAGTTCTTATTAGATTCTCCCACCTAATAAGAAGGCCAAGGTGGATTTGGGAAACTTTACTAATGTTTGTAAGTCTTTTATCCCTCCTATGCAACCTGCTTCTATATCAACTACTGTGATTTTTAGTTCTCAAGTGGATTCTGGGGTTCCTGTGGCTACTTCTGTGATCAATCCCATTATTACTGAAGATGATTCTCCTGAGGATTCTCCTAGTTCCCATTCTGCTTACTCCCCCTTTGATACTTCTGATGCTCCAGTGCCTGACTCTCAGCCTATTTTGAATGACTTTGTTCATGATATTAGTGAAAATCAGGTGGAGCCTTTTGATGTCCCTACTGGCCAAGAAGATGTGGATCCTGTCTATGATACAATTACCTCCATTTGAAACATGTCTGCTCATCAGCAAGAGTATATATCTGTCAACTTTTTGTTTGTCTAGCTCCAGGTTCTCAGTTCGCTTTTAGGAGGCTTGTGATTTTCAGTTGCTTGCTTTTAAAGTTGCCTAATCTTTCAGAGTTGTTCTGTGTGGTATTCTGATGAAGTGGTTAGCAGGGGCTCTGATATTACACCTTCTTTGATATCCTTCTTGTTGCTGTAGAAGTCTTCAGCAGCATATTTTGTATTGGAGGATTCTTTATGTTACTCTGTTTAAGAACTCTTTTGTATTAAACTTTGCTTCTTACTTGATGTTTGTTTCTTTGCCATGGTATCTCTTTGTGTAAGATACATGGTTTTCTGTTGTTATTTTACCATGGTATCACTTCTTTGTAAGATACATGGTTCTTGGACTCTGTACTCTTTTTTTGCTTATGGATTTGGCTGGAGTCTTTAAACTCCATCCCTTCTATCCAAAAAAAAAAAAATCACCTAAGGGAGAATGAGTTCTTTGCTGTCTAATAAATCCTCATGCTGAGCTTGCTAACATATATCGTCGATTAGGTACATCAACAATGTTGAGGATACTAATTTATATGTTGCAATAATTATTGGATTGTTGCGAAATTTATTAATTTTGTTTTTTCTCAAACAGAGTGGCCCTATCAACCCATCAAATGTGAGTCGTGCAAGTCAAGGAAATTCAACTGATGAGAATTGAAGCGACTCGAGGGGTATGATGTAGTGGTCGGCCAAGTCTACATTATGTGTTGTCGTATTTGTTGTTATGTGAACTACTATTATATTTGAATATTATGAACATTCTGAACTATGTGGTGATTTTGGATAATTAATGGAATGTGTGGCACTTATTATCCTTAATTCTTGTGTTTGGTTGTGAATTGCATTAATATGCCTGAAATTGGTTGAATTATTTGTGAATTGGTTTACAGGTGATTAAAATGATATCTTGAATAGAATTGTACTGTATATTTTGCTTTTTTGAAAAATAATTTATACAGGGCTGGAAAACAATTAAAAGAACATACACCGACATTTTATGAAACGCCGGTCTATCTTAGTGATCAATTGAAAATCACGATAGAGCGGCATTTTATAAACGCCGGTGTAGGCGTCAACGAAAACGGCAATAACATACACTGGCATTTATAAAATGCCGGTGTATATAAATCTTTATTGGGGAACTTGGATAGAGCGTCATTTATTAAATGCCGGAGAAGATATTAGTGGGGGAAATAGGTCATTTTGAAATACATATACACCGGCGTTTTACGAACGCCGGTGTATATTAGGTCAATACCGGCATTTTGTAAAATCGCCGGTGTATACCACGTCTATTCCGCAACACTCGATTCGGCAGCATTTGCACCGGCGTTTTCGTAAACGCCTGTACATTATACTATGGTGTTTAAAAACACCGGTGAATTGGAGAAAAAATGCCAGGAAAGGTGGTGCCTGTTGTAGTGTCACACCCCCATCACACACACACACAAAGTAAGCCTATGTATGCAACATCAAAACTATGATCCATTGGCTTTGCAGATCCCCCAGTCTCCTATACCTAACTCAAACTACTATTGCATCTTGAGTCAATAGAATATTCGACCTCCTATTTCATGAAGATAGTAAAATTTTGTGTAGATTTTGAGTAGAATCTAATACTTTCACTCAACATTAGCAATTCCATGATAACTTCACAACAATGTTCCTAATATCAGAACTATGAAACCACATATGAGAATAGTGATTTGTATCTTCAAGAAATTTGTTGTAAAGTACAGAAAGTACAATATTCCAAAAATAGCTGCAGTGTTTATGCATTGTAAACAAAAGGTCAGTAATATTAGCCATGCCCATATTAACTGCTTAAACTTTTAGTTAGAACAAAGAGCTTGAATAGTAAGTATATATCTCCAAGTTTTCAAATTTCCAGCCCTAAGAGCATCTATAGTCGTTGGCCATTTTGCCAAACTTTTCAAAATTTGGCAAAAAAAGGTGTTGTAATCGTTAGCCAAATACCCAAAATTTGGGTTTCGTCGCTACAGTAGTCGGCTATATTTGGCAGACGAAATGTCAATTGCCAAAATATAGCTAACAAAAGATGATTTTTTGTCGGATAGATCGGACGAAATATTATCTTTCATTGGTGAGATTTTTTTTTCTTTCAAACTTATCGGACGAGGGATTATTCCCCGTCCTTTGATTTTTTTTTTCTTCAAATGGTCGGAAGGATTCCCGACCCGTCCATTTTTCAGATAGAAACAAAATTTCCATTTCGTCGGACGGGAGATGATTTTCCATCCGATGAAAAAAAATAAAAATAAATAAATAAGTCGACGGATGGGAGATCATTTCCCGTCTGTACTTTAATTTCAAAAATAATAATAATAATAATTGGCAGTTAACGACTGCAACACAAAACTATATTTCTCATTTCCATTTGCCAAATACCCAAAAATTGGGTCAAAACGACTACAGATGCTCTAATTCTACTTTTTTCTTGTGAATCATTTGCTTGATCTAATCCTTACAAGTCATTTACTTTCGGAAATTTTTATTCTTTCTGCTGCATTTATATTCTCTTCTGTATCCACCAGGCAGTAAGCAAAGCTGCCCATACTTTAGTGACAGAGAATTAGTATTGTAAATTAAAAGGAAATTTTGTCTGAAAGAATGTGAGCATGAGAGCTTTGATGACGGCATCAGGGGTGTCGAGGCCCTATGATTTCGCCGGCAGAGAGGAGCGTCGGGGGCTTCGACGACGGCATTGGGGGTATCGGGGGCGTCGGACGAAGGTGGAGGAAGAGTTTCGGTGGTTCGAGATTGGGGATTTGGGTAATGGAACGAAAGAGAAATTGAGAAGGGAATGATAGAGAGAGGGAGAGAGGAGGAAGGAGGCTATGTGTATTTTTTTAATTCATGAATTGACTAAAATACCCCCGCTCAAGAGGCGGTATGCATCTACCTTCCGATGGAAATCATGATAGTGAGTCAGATCCGATGGTTTATAATCGTGTTTCTTATTTTCTCATTTAAAGGTGTTTCTCATTAGATCACTCCTATATATATATATATATATATATATATATATATATATATATATATATATATATATATATATATATATATATATATAATTTTTATGTTGTTGAAGTTTCTGAAGTTCCAAATTATTTTTGGACTGATATATGGCCCAATCGGCCTGACTTCCTAAGTCTTCCTCTCCAATTCATTAAAAATTTTGATCTCCAATTAGGGCTTTATAAAAACTTTCTGGAACAGGAAGTGCCGATCTTTTTTTTTAAGTTTAAAATTAAAACGATTAAGAATCAATATGATGATCGATTAAAATTAGATCAAAGTGGCTCTGATAACACTGTTAGGAATTTATAAGTATAATCATTCTTTGTTCCATCAATTCGTACTAAACGAACTACAAAACAAGTTCGAGTCGACCCTCTCACTTGTTGGACTGATATATGGCCCAATCGGCCTGACTTCCTAAGTCTTCCTCTCCAATTCATGGCTCTATAAAAATTTTTAGGAACAGGAAGTGCTGATCCTTTTTTTTTAAGTTTAAAATTAAAACTAACAAGAATCAATATGATGATTGATTAAAATTAAATCAAAGTGGCTCTGATACCACTGTTAGCAATTTATAAGTGTAATCATTCTTTGTTCCATCAATTCGTACTAAACGAACTAGCACAACAAGTTCGAGTCGACCCTCTCACTTGTTGGACTGGTATATGGCCTAATCGGCCCGACTTCCTAAGTCTTCCTCTCCAATTCATTTAAAATCTTTTGATCTCCGATTAGGGCTCTATAAAAACTTTCGGGAACAGGAAGTGCCGATCTTTTTTTTTAAGTTTAAAATTAAAACAATAAGAATCAATATGATGATTGATTAAAATTAGATTAAAGTGGCTCTGATACCACAGTTAGGAATTTATAAGTGTAATCATTATTTGTTCCATCAATTCGTACTAAACGAACTAGCATAACAAGTTCGAGTTGACTCTCTCACTTGTTGTGCTACAGTCTGCCAAATAGAATGCCCAGTTCTATTATAGACTGTGAATATGTACACTTAATTACTATGCAGTATGGACCTTGTTGATGCACAATATCAATATTTGTGAATAAACTAAGAAATTACTCTAATTATAAAATTAAAAATAAATAAATTTATTTCTGTCTAATCATATAACCCTACAAGGGAAAACTTTTCATCTCTTTGCAAGGTGAGAGTCATCAACAAATCATCCCCGACCCCAAGTGGATGAGAAGAATAATTGGTTCAAATTTATCTTCTCATATATATGGATATTTCATATAATTTTCTTTCTAGCTCAGTTTTAAGTTAATCAGCTAATCTTCACAAACAAGGGTGACCCCAATGATGCGAGACTTTGTTTTTGTTCAATGAACATATGATAGATCCACTCACTTTGAAATGAACCTTAGGGCTCCTACATTGATACAGCTCTATAGAGTTGTACCCCTGTTCTAAGCCTTTGCGTATCAGTCCAGTTGTTTGCGTATCCGTCCATGGGAGAATATCTTTCTTTCGTGGGGTTAATTGAATAAATGCAGCTGCTTTTGCACTTAAGCCCTTTCTTTCTTGGCGTGTGAGACAGATGGCCAAACCGGATAAGGGGGTGTATGAGTGTGGGGCCCTACTACAGTGTAAACGGTATAGTCGTTAGGTGTTGTGTCTTTGGGTTCTGTTTGAATTTATGCGCGTTACACGTTCCACATGTAACTGCTCTATTGGGGGATCTACTGTAGACGTCTCATGTTCTTCTATAAAGGAAGATTCAGATGAATGTAATGAAAAAAGGAATGAATCTATAACTTCTCAAGACTTCTCTTTTCCTCCTCCTCTTCCTCGTCTTCCTCTCATGTATATCTCTTCTTGCTGATTGTTTGTTTTTAGGTTTAATGGTGGTCACTCGCTCAGGAAGGGAACCCTCACCACCACCTTCCGGGGGACTCATATCAATGGTATCAGAGCCTCATGACCCAACAAACCCTATTCCGATCGAGCGCCGAGCGATCCTTGAATTTAGAGGAAACTCTGGGATCGGATCACCAGGCCAGGGGGCACAAGGATCCACCCATAGTGGTGTCGATCCTCAACAGCCTCCCGATCTAGAGCAAAGGGTGGAGGGTATCGAGATTTCGATGGGAACTCTTCAACAACAAATTACAGGTCTACAACTACAGAGTGATGACATCCACCAGTTGTTACGCCGACTAGCGGACAGGGACTCCCAAAGCAGAGAGGACCTATCTCACACCTCCCACTCTCCTACCCCGTCCTGGTTGGAACCCTAATCCCCCTTGGCGGAGAAGTGAAGAGAACTTCGACAGGTATCAATCCATATTCCCCAAGCACGCCAAACTAGAAATCCCATTATTCGATGGAACAAGGGATATTAGCAATTGGTTTTTCCATCTTGAGCATCACTTTGACACCCACCGGATTGAAGAAAGGTATCAAGTGGACTTTAGTGCGTATTTTCTAAGGGAAGATGCATTGTTGTGGTGGCGTTGGTTCAAGAGACAGTGTGTTGAGAAAATCTCTTGGGAGTTTCTAAAGAGGGAGATGCTTATCCAATTTGGTCCTACTGAATTGCATAACCCCACGGCCACTCTCTTCAAGCTGAGGCAAACCAACACTGTGCAAGAGTACCACAAAGAATTTCTCAAGTATAGTCACCTTAGCAAGCCCTTAAACATGGGAGTCTTGGTCGATTGTTTTGTGTCGGGGTTGAAGGATGATATTCAACAGGAAGTTCTATTAAAGCATCCCCAAACTATCACAGCTGCCTATTGCGAGGCCGTTGCTAGGGAGACCATCACTATGTGTCAACGAAAAGCTGCGAAATACCTGAGTGGTAATGCCAAGCCTAGACTTCCTTCCACTTCCTTGTTCCCAAAGGTTTACCCCTACCCAGTTTCCCTCAAGAACAGAGAAAGCTCAGTGCAGAACCCTCGAAACAAACTCAGTTTGATAACTTGCTGGCTAAAAAGAAAGCTCAAAACTTATGTTTTCGCTGTGATGAGAAGTGGAGTAAAGGTCATAGGTGTAGGGGAAGAACTCTGATGCAGATAGAAGGGGATGAAGATGTTGTTAGTCCAGATATAGAAGCAAACACTGAGGATGAGAGTGAGGAGCAGGTGAACCCCTCTACAGGTGATCTCAACTTCCTGCAAACGACTCTACCTCTAACTACTCCTCCCACCATATCAATCAGCGCTGTCATTGGGATAGAAGAGCCAAAAACCCTGAGGTTTAAAGGGACAGTGGTCAAGCAAGTGGTATATGTGCTCTTCGACACAGGATCAACCCACAATTTTGTAGACTCCCAGATAGTAAGAAGAGCCAAATTACCTGTTAATCGAAGTGTGAAGCTCTCTGCCACTATTGCAGGAGGGGGAATTTTACACTGTGAGGGCCTTTGCAAAGAGCTAGAGCTCCTCTACCAAGGAGTTGGCATTAAGACCTCCTTCTTTGTCCTGCCTCTCCGAACTAGTCAGATGATCCTCGGAGCCCAGTGGATGCGAACTTTAGAGGGCATCTGGCCCAGCTTCAAAAGCCACTCATTGCAATTTGAACAGGACGGTGAGGTTAAGGTACTCAAAGGGGTCAGTAGTGAGCCAATGCAGCTAGCTGAACCCAAGTCCATGCACAAAACAGTCTTACACATGAACGGGGGCCTGCTACTTCAAGTCACTATGGTCTCAACATCCAACCTTGAAGCTGAACCTCCACCCTCTCCCTGTTCCGCTGAGATTGTCTGCAAACTAAGCCAGTTTGACGATGTATTCAAGGAACCCACTGCACTTCCCCCAACCTGACAGCAAGACCATGGCATCCCTCTCTTCTCTGACTCCCAACCAGTCAACTTGAGACCCTATAAGCACCCTTGGGCCCAGAAGAATGAGATAGAAAAGCTCGTCAGAGAAATGCTACAATCAAGGATCATCCGACCAAGTAATAGTTCGTATGCTTCCCCAATTGTGATGGTGAAGAAACCTGATGGGTCGTGGTGCCTTTGCGTCGACTATAGAGCTCTAAACAAGATAATCATTAAAGATAAGTACCCTATCCCCGTTATTGATGAATTACTAGATGAATTGCATGGTTCTCAGCTCTTTAGTAAACTTAATTTGTGCAGTGGGTACCATCAAATTAGAATGAAGCCAGATGACATTCACAAGACCGCGTTCAAAATGCATGAGGGACATTACGAATATGTGGTGATGCCATTTGGTCTCACGAATGCGCCTTCAACCTTTCAATCATTGATGAATGATGTGTTCAGGCCATACTTGAGGAAGTTTGTTCTAGTGTTCTTCGACGACATACTCATATATAGCCGGACCCTTGACAACCATGTTCAGCACCTGCAGATAGTCCTACAGCTATTAAAGGAGAATTCACTCAAAGATAAGAAAAGCAAATGTGTCTTCAGGGTAAATGAAGTATCCTACCTGGGACATGTGATATCTGAGAATGGGGTTTCTATAGACCCTGATAAGGTATCAGCTATCAATTGATGGCCTATACCTAGGTCTCTCAAGGCATTGCGGGAATTTCTTGGCCTTGCTGGATATTACCGCAAGTTTATTAACAAATACGCTTCCATAGCCTCACCACTAGTAGCTCTCACCAAGAAGGGAGTCTTTCAATGGTCTCCTGAAGCTCAAAACGCATTTGAAGCCCTGAAGTTAGCTTTAACCACTCCCCCTGTTCTGGCCTTGCCAAATTTCAAAGAGAAATTCACCCTTGAGTGTGATGCTGCCGGGACTGGCATAGGGGCCATTTTGATGCAACACCAACACCCTATTTCCTTTCTCAGTAAAAAATTAAAGGGGAGGAATAGATATATATCAACCTACGAGAAGGAGATGCTTGCAATTCTCCTTGCGGTGAAGAAATGGAGACATTACCTGTTATCGGGTGAATTTTTTTATCAAGACAGACCATAAACCACTTAAGCACTTATTGGAGCAGTGCTTGGACACGGAAGCTCAACACACTTGGCTTTGGAAGCTACATGGGTACCAATTCTCTGTCGAGTACAAGAAGGGATGGGAAAACAAAGGAGCAGATGGCCTCTCCCGGGTGTTCGAAGACACCCAGATACAAGCTCCAGAGACCCAAATACAAGCTATCTCTATTGTACAACCTACTTGGTTAGTATCCCTGAAGGAAGAGGTAGAATATGATCTTTTTTATGCAGATCTCCAGGCAAGAATCTCCAAGGGAGAAGCCCCACGCTACAGCCTCCAAATTGGTTTATACTTTTATAAGGGAAGAGTGGTGCTCAACCCTACGTCTCTTCTTATTCCTCAGTTGCTGCACACGTATCATGACTCACTCCAAGGTGGTCACTCTGGCTACGAGAAGACATGACTACAGTTGAAGCAAGTGGAATATTGGGCAGGTATGAAGGGTAGGTTGAAATCATACATCAAGCAATGTGACACCTGCCAATGTTGCAAGCATAACACCCAGGCTCCCTTTGGCCTTCTGCAACCCCTCCCAATTCCAGAAGAGGTGTGGAAAGATATTAGTATAGATTTTGTCGAAGGTCTACCACGGAGCTGGGGAAAGAGTACTATACTTGTAGTTGTTGATCGACTTTCCAAGTGCGCACATTTTATCCCAGTGTCACATCCCTATACTGCCAAGCACATAGCTGATCTCTTCATTCACAACATTCTCAAGCTGTATGGAATGCCTTCTACAATCGTCAGTGATCGAGACACAATCTTCACCAGTACTTTTTGGAGGGAATTATTCACGGCACAAGGTACTCAGCTTTGTTTAAGCACGTCGTTCCACCCCCAAACTGACGGCCAATCCGAAGTAGTGAATAGAACCTTAGAGACTTATCTCCGCTATTTTTGCGCTTATAAACCCTCTAGTTGGGTTAATGTACTCCCTTGGGCGGAGTACTGGTACAATACTAGCATGCATAGCTCTACCAAGCTCTCCTCGTATCAAGTTCTATATGGTCGTGCTCCACCCTCCCTACTCACCTACATCCCCGAGACCACCAATTCTCCTGATGTGAAGGAACGCTTGCTTGAGAGAAATGCCACACTTCAGCTACTCAAAGATAATTTGCGCAAGGCACAGGAGAGGATATGTACGCAGATAGGAGGAGGACCGAAAGAGAGTATACAGTCGGTGATTACGTCTATCTCAAACTGCAGCCCTATCGAAAAACTTCTGTTGGAGGTAAACGCATTCACAAATTATCTCATTTGTACTATGGGCCATATCAGATAGTGGAAAGGATAGGGCCAGTAGCTTATAAGCTTCTTCTTCCCCCAAGCGCCAAAATCCACGATGTGTTTCACTGCTCCCAGTTGCGACACCATTTGGGAGATAAACACCAGCTCACCCCAACCCACCATGCTTATTTCCAAGAGAAGGAAGCTCAGCCTGCAAAAATTTTGAGCAAACGAATGGTGGAGAAGCGAGGGGTTGCCGTAACAGAGATACTGATACAGTGGGAAGGGGGGACACGCGACGAAGCCACTTGGGAGGAATTTTGGAACATCCATAGTCGCTTCCCTGAGTTTCGCAATGTCATGGAAGCTCCTTTTCAAATGGGAAGAAATGATACAGCTCTATAGAGCTGTACCCTTATTCTAAGCCTTTGCGTATCAGTCCAGTTGTTTGTGTATCCGTCCATGGGAGAATATCTTTCTTTCGTGGGATTAATTGAATATATGCAGCTGCTTTTGCACTTAAGCCCTTTCTTTCTTGGCGTGTGAGACAGATGGCCGAACCGGATAGGGGGGTGTATGAGTGTGGGGCCCTGCTACAGTGTAAACGGTATAGTCGTTAGGTGTTGTGTCTTTGGGTTCAGTTTGAATTTACGCGCGTTACACGTGCCACGTGTAACCGCTCTATTGGGGGATCTACTGTAGACGTCTCCTTTTTTTCTATAAAGGAAGATACAGATGAATGTAATGAAAAAAGGAATGAATCTAAAACTTCTCAAGACTTCTCCCTTCCTCCTCCTCTTCCTCATGTTTCTCTCTTCTATTTCTCTTCTTGCTGATTGTTTGTTTTCAGGTTTAATGGTGGTCACTCGCTCAGGAAGCGAACCCCCCCACCACCTTCCGGGGGACTCATATCATACATCCACTAACAATATTTACAATTAGATTTTCCGAACTAAAAGGAAAACTATAATTCGAAGAAGAAATTTTTTATTTGGAACATAAAAGCAAGTGAAGTTTGTAATACATGTCACTCACTGATTTGTGATGAAGACGATAAAATGCTAAGGCCTGTGTGCAAGAAATGGAATGTAATTCATGCAATTATCGGTAACTTTGTTTAAGAAAAAAGAAAAGAAAAATTTTAAAGAAGGGAAATAATTATATATATGAAATGCACCTGTCATGATATTGGTTCTCTAAAATATGGAAGAAAGGGACGCCAAGAAGATGGATATAATCATTATCCTTCTTTCTTTAGAACCTAAGACCACATAGAACTAGTTCCTTTAATTTCCTTTTCTTCTCTTCCTTTATTTTATCTTTTTCTCCTTTTCTTTTGTAACAAAGTTATTTGATTGATATGCAATGATGGCTTTGCCTTCCCATTTCAACACTTACGCAAATAATGATTCTAATCTCATAGATAGTGGAAAGCTTAAGCGTCCACAAATAATGGATGCATCCACAAGTTAACTTTTCAAAAAATAAAAGGAAAAACTTTAAGAATTCATAAAAGGTGAGAAGGATCATTAAAGTTTGTTGTACCAAACTATCTTCATATATCTATTATAATTTTTAGAGCTAGCTTTAGCTTCTCTTAATACTAGTTTATTTTGGCTTCTGAGAGCATCTGTAGTTGTAGGCTATAATCCCAAATTTTGTATAATTTGGCCAAAAAATCTCGACAGTTTGTTAACCAAATACTCAAAATTTGAATTTGAGAGAAACAATAGAGTGCTATATTTGGAAAGAGATATAAGAATTAGGAATATATAGCTAACCAAAGATCTTCTTTCATCCGTTCAAATTTTTTCTCTAAAAGCTATCGGACAAGACATGATATCTCGTTCCAATTTTTTTTTATAATTTAAATAGAACGGACTAGAAATGATATCCCACCGTGAATTTTGTTTCCAAATGTGAAGGGTGTGTTCTATAGAATTAGGCCTATAGCAATTATTATGCGTACATGTTAGGGTTTTTTAATTGAGATTTAATTAAGATTTAAGATTAAATTAAAATTTAATTAAGATTAAATTAGGATGGAATTAAGATTTCTTAATCAAAAAAGCTATGGGGGGATTTGATCTCCCGTCCGATGTTTTTTCAATTTAAAAAAATTAATCGGATAGGAAATGATTTCTCGTCTAATACCTTTTTAATTAAAAAAAAATTACGAGACAAAAATTCATCTACCATCCTTCACTTTTTTAAAAAAATCAAAATCCATATTTTGGGTTCAAACAACTACATCTATAACTCAAATTTTCTATTTCAAAATACCAAATACCCAAATTTTGGGTTCAAACAACTACATATGCTATGATGAGGGTCTAGTATGACTTATTTTCAAAGGATTATTTTAATTTTCATCACCTTAATTTACGTACATAAAAATGAATATCTATCTATATTAATCTACAAGAGAAAAGAGTGTTTATGGCTTTTACATGTAATTGAACTACATTGCTTAAAATGAAAGAGAAATGCTACACTTATTTCATTTCCTACCCTAAACTTACATGAGATTTGTCTTTTAATAATTATTGGGTTTTATCCATTTGTCTTTTAGTAATTAATGGACCCAACAATTACTAAAAGACAAACCCCATATAAATTTGGGGTAGAAAATAAGGTATGTGTAGCATTTCTCAAAATAAAATGATAGGATTCACATCGTCTTTAACTTATCTTCTTATCAACCCAGTTAATTAATTTGAGAAAGAGAAAGACAGCGAATATAGAAAATGTATTGGACCTTTTTTGATTGCACTATCCATCATGTCAATTTTTGATTTGATATTGTGGCCAAGAGGCAACCAGGGATGGCTACAGATTGTGGATTCCGGCACGCACCACTGGAAACCAAAGACCACCTGTTACTATAGTGTTTTAGAAGTAAAGCGATTTGGGTAGAGGTTCTTAGCGCTCTAGGGTAAATGGCTACCCTAACACCTATGAGTTCTTATGTGTGGGCCAGAGGTTTGCTAGGGAGAGGAAGAATATGAGGGAGACATGGTATATTGTCGTCGCTTCGTCTACTTGGTGCTTTGGTTAGACACAAATAATTTTTACTTTTGTAATTCATTTAATAACATTTCTCGTAAATTAACACAAATTATGCATCTTATATCCTTTTTGGGTAGAGACATCAGCTACAGGTGCGCGATGACACATCAATGAGACAATTTTCTGGGCAGCACTATGACGACGAGGATGTAAAGATTCATGCTTACTAGGGTAGGCCTACCCTAGAGTGACCTACCCCCAGGGTTGTTGGCTGTGTTTTACTTTTTTAGTGTTTACTTTGGATTGTGCTTATCTCTGCAGGGTTATTGGAGATTATCTTTCTTTCGCTTTTTGTTATATATCTCTGAACTCAGTTTATCTAGGCATGTTTCGTTATTTTCTCATTATGGGCCTTTTTGTTTCGATAAAATAAAATTATAGAATCCTGAAAAATAGGTTTCTATCACATATAGATTTTAATTTCTATTGTTAGTTTGACTAGAAAATAAGTATTAAGAAAAAATCTACAAAATCAATTTCTTTTGTTTTGATGTCATTTCTAAAAACTAGAAAATAGTTTTCCATAATAGTTTTTTTGAGAAACCTAAATGATAAAACATTTTAAAAATACATTAGAGTGAGTTTAAGTTAAGGTTACATATGTTAGAACCTTAATATAAAATACTAAAAATCCCAACAGAAATTGTGAAGAAATCAAATACAGAAAGGAAAAACAGTAAACAATAAACTTGTACAGAGTCGAGATTTTGAAGAATCTCTGTCCTTAAAGCTGAATTTGCCCCGTAGTGTGACGGTTACCGGCAAATCGCTTCCCAGGATACAACTATACCTTCTCTGAAGATGCAGCACCCTTGCTTCAGAGACAACGAACTGCTGTCTGTGTGTACTCTCAGTTGACAGACCCTGGACTCAGAGCAGAGGAAGAGGAAGACTCAAGTGGAAAAAATTTCTATGTCTGTTTGGGAGCTGATGTCTGGGTATAAGAGTTGGACTGGAGACTGTTCAGCAGCCATTACTCTGTAACAGCAGAGTAATGGGGACTCTTCAGTTTAGTAACTGGTGAGCCATTACTCTGCTGTTACAGAGTAATGGCCTCAGTTACTGAATCTGAAAAGTCTTTTCAGTTCAGTAGGGGAAGAGGCTGTCTGGGCAAAAAGGTAAAATAAAATTTTAAGCCAGACCAAACCAAACCAAACCAAACCAAGCCAAACCGAACCGAACCGAACCGAACCGAACCGAACCGAACCGAACCGAACCGAACCGAACTGAGCCGAGCCGAGGCCGAGGCCGGGGCCGGGGCCGGGGCCGGAGCCGGAGCCGGGCCGGGCCGGGCGCGCGCGCGCGCGTGCGCGCGTGTGTGTTTGTCATTTTGGCTAAGTCCTCTCTCCACTACACGTTAGTGGTAACCCCCGGGCCACGCCCTCTAGTCCAGTTTTCTAGTATATATACTAGTAACAATCTTTCCCAATTTCCGATATGGGACTATCCATTTGTTAAGTTGGTACCTTTCAAGTACCCAACTTTGGATCAACATTTCTCATTCATACGGAATTCGTTTTTGGCAAGTGAGTATACTACGGAATAGTACTCGACGAGAGGATCGCAATCCACTCATTTTCCGGTGCCGCCGGTGGCCGGAGCTTGCCGGAATCCGGCCCGGAAAACTGCAAAAATTAATTCCAACAATCCCCCACATGAATGGAAATTACCAGACCATGTAATCCAGACACGACAGAAAAAACAAAAAACATGACAGAAAGACTCTGAGAGTACAATCGGAAAATCACTGCATCAGGAATGGTAGTAATTTTTCAACTTTGAACCACCCTTAGTAATTAGCTATCGGATTCACTTGACCAGGTAGTGATCATGATGTCTTGAACTACCCGGACGTTCATGTGAACCTAGACAATAACTATCACACAGTTTCATCTCCTCACAGAACCAAGTTCTCTTGTTGTGTTCATTTTGTCCTTGAACATCCCTGGTTAATCATGAGTGAACTTGGAGAATGTAGCCTCTCTTCATTCTCCTAGAAACGGCCCCATTTCACACTCACAAGGTGATTTCCCATAAAGAGTATCCTGCTATACCCCACTTTTATTTCAAAGCTATGGGAATCATTAAAAGCCAAGCTTATCCTAACTATTAGCAGGCAGCACTTGTTTTGTCATCCTAAGAATGGGTATGAGATGTTAATCTCTAAGTGCTTTCGTTGATTCAACAAGACTTAGTTGTCCCTTTGAACCTAGATCTTGGGATCTCCAATTTCTAAGTAGGGTTTCCATCAAGTATCCTCTTTCGTCATAGGCTTTAAACCCATTCCTCTTGATGATCTCACAACCTGCTCTCGCGACAGACCTTTAGTAAATGGATCCGCTAGGTTGTCGGCCGATTTTATATATTCTATAGAGATTACTCCATTTGAGAGCAGGTGTCTAATGGTTTTGTGTCGCCTTCTGATATGACGAGACTTACCATTATACATGCAATTCAGTGCCCGTGCTATAGCCGATTGGCTGTCACAGTGTACACATAAGGCAGGCACTGGTTTTTCCCACATAGGAATATCCTCTAAAAAGTTGCGAAGCCATTCTGCTTCTTCTGCCGCTTTGTCTAAAGCAATGAACTCAGATTCCATGGTGGATCTGGCTAATAGCGTTTGTTTAGAGGATTTCCATGACACAGCTGCACCACCAAGTGTGAAAACATATCCACTTGTGGATTTTGAGTTCTTTGAGTCCGATATCCAGTTGGCATCACTGTAGCCTTCCAGTACTGCTGGATATCTGGTGTAATGCAGCGCATAACTCTGAGTATGTCGCAAGTAGTTCAATACTCTTGTTATTCCTTTCCAGTGACTTCGTCCTGGATTACTCGTGTATCGGCTCAGTACGTTTACCGAATGTGCTAGGTCCGGTCTTGTACAATTTGTTAGGTACATCAGACTACCAATTACACGTGCATATTCCAGTTGTGATATGCTTTCGCCTGTATTTTTGAACAGGTGAAGACTTGGATCGACGGGACTTTTTGCTGTCCCATTGGAATAATTCTTGAATCTTTCAAGTACTTTCTCAGCATAATGAGCTTGAGACAAAGTAATCCCCTCAGATGTCCTGGAGACTTTGATTCCTAGTATGACATCTGTAACTCCCAAGTCTTTTATGTCAAACTTGCCACTAAGCATGCTCTTAGTTTGTTTGATAATGTCGTTATTGCTTCCAATAATGAGCATGTCGTCTACGTATAGACAGACCAGAATGTATCCATTTGGAGTATCTTTGATGTAGATACATTTATCACATTCATTTATTTTGAAACCATTTGACATCATAACATTGTCAAATTTTGCATGCCATTGCTTTGGAGCTTGTTTCAGGCCGTACAATGATTTTACAAGCCTGCACACTTTATTTTCCTGTCCAGGAACTACGTAACCCTCAGGTTGTTTCATGTATATTTCTTCTTCTAAGTCCCCATTTAGAAATGCAGTTTTAACATCCATTTGATGTATTTCCAGGTTACGTAGAGCTGCAATAGCTATCAACATTCTTATGGATGTTATTCTTGTAACTGGGGAATATGTATCGAAGAAATCTAGGCCCTCTTTTTGCCTAAATCCTTGTACCACAAGTCTAGCCTTATGCTTCTCTATTGAACCATCTGGTTTCAATTTTTGTTTGAAAATCCATTTGCATCCTAGAGCTTTACATCCAGAAGGCAAATCGACTAACTCCCATGTATGATTTTGCATAATGGAGTCTATTTCACTTTTGATTGCTTCCTTCCACATAGGAGCATCAGGCATAGACATGGCTTCCTTGAACGTTCTGGGCTCATTCTCTAACAGAAAGGCCGTCACAAAGTCAGGACCAAATGATTTTGATGTTCTAGCCCGTTTACTTCGTCTAGGCTCATCGGTATCCTGTTCTGGTTCATCAACTGAAGTGCTTGCAGTCCCTTGTTCACGTGTACGTTTAGGGTACGTAGTATCCTTGCACGGAAACACGTGTTCAAAGAATGAAGCATTTCTTGATTCCATTATTGTATTTACATGGATATCCGGTATATCCGATTTGTATACCAAGAACCGATATGCACTACTGTTGTGTACGTAGCCTATGAATATGCAATCAATCGTCTTAGGTCCGATGGTGACCTGTTTCGGGTTAGGTACTGCCACCTTTGCTAGACACCCCCACACTTTGAGGTATTTATACGAAGGTAAGTTACCTTTCCACAATTCGTATGGTGTCTTGCCGGTTTTCTTGTGAGGTATTTTGTTGAGAATGTAGTTGGCAGTCAGCAACGCTTCCCCCCACATGTTTTGGGGTAAGCCAGAATTCAACAACAAGGCATTCATCATCTCCTTTAGAGTTCGGTTTTTGCGCTCGGCTGTACCGTTTGATTCGGGTGAGTAGGGAGCAGTTGTCTGATGAACTATTCCATGTTCCGAGCAGAACATGTTAAATGGTGCATCATATTCTCCTCCTCTATCACTTCTAACGATTTTAATCGTTTTACCAAGTTGATTCTCAACCTCAAGTTTATATTCTTTGAATTTATCCAAAGCCTCATTTTTGCTATGTAACAAATATACATAACAGAATTTTGTGCAATCGTCTATGAAAGTCACAAAGTACTTTTTGCCACCTCTGGTCTGCACATATTTTAAGTCACACAGATCTGTGTGAATGAGACCTAGAGTTTCTGTGTTTCTTTCTACAGAACGTGATGGAGTTTTAGTGAGTTTGGCCTCCGTGCAAACTTCACATTTTTCTGAGTTATCTACCTTAAACTTTGGTAGCAAATTCATGTTAACTAATCTACGCATAGAATTTACATTAACATGGCCTAGTCTTTCATGCCAAACAGAAGAAGACTGAACAACATAGGCAATAGGAGTTATTTCATTAATTTTGGGAACAGCAGGAATAATAGTTTTAGGGATGACTGTCATTACATTAAACTTGAACAGTCCATCCTTTACATATCCTTTACCCAAATATACCCCATTCTTGGACAGTACAAAATTATCAGAAACAAGTACAACTTTGAACCCATTCTTACTTAGCAAAGAACCTGATATCAAGTTCTTTCTAATGTCTGGGACATGCAACACATTTGTGAGTGTGAGCTCTTTGCCTGAAGTCATTTTCAGCACTATCTTCCCTGTTCCTTCAATTTTGGAGGTGGAAGAGTTTCCCATGAACAAGCTGTTCATCTTTGTTGCACTTCTGGTAGGAGGTGAACATTTCCTTGTCCGAGCAGATATGCTTGGTGGCCCCTGTATCGTACCACCATTCACGAGGATTGCTCCCCACAAGATTTACCTCTGAAACAACAGCACAGAGGTCCAGGTCAGAGAGACCAGTGGACAAGTTCTCAGCTATGTGTACATGGGATTTTTCATTTCCTTTTACATGTCCAGATTTTGAATAATTACTGTCCTTACTACGGCACTCAGAAATTTTGTGCCCCAACTTACCACACTTGTGGCATTTCCCAGCAAACCTCTTTGCAAGAGGTTTTTTGTTGGAGGCCTGTGGCAGAAACTTCCTCTTCTTGCCCTTCTGTTCATGCTCCACCACATTAGCCTTTTCGATGGAATGATTTCCATAGGACCTCTCAGCCTTGCGATTCTCTTCTTCAATCCGCAACCTGATAATTAGATCTTCAAGAGACATCTCCTTTCGTTTGTGTTTGAGATAGTTCTTGAAGTCTTTCCACCCAGGTGGAAGTTTTTCTATGAACGCTGCAACCTGGAAAGGTTCGCACAGCGTCATATTCTCTGCAGCAATGTCGTGCATTATAACCTGCAGTTCTTGGACTTGACTCACCACTGTTTTGGAGTCAATCATCTTATAGTCCAGAAATTTGCCGACAACAAATTTCTTGGACCCGGCGTCTTCAGTTTTGTACTTCTTTTCCAGGGACCCCCACAGGAGTTTGGATGTCTTGAAGACGCAGTAGACGTTGTACAGAGAGTCTACCAGGCCATTCAGGATGTAGTTCCTGCACAGGTAGTCGCCCTGTGTCCACGCGTCAACTGCTGCAACAGAGTGTGCTTCCATTGGCGCCAGCATCGGGGCAGATTCATTGAGGAATCTGTCCAGCTTCAATGTGGTCAGGTAGAACTGCATCTTCCCCTGCCACTTTTTGAACCCAGTTCCATTGAACTTCTCCGGTTTTTCTCCCACGCTTATGTGCGTGGGCAGAACGACCGAATGTGCCGCAACCGATTGTGCAGTCACATTCTGGGTCACCGGAGTTTGGGTACTGATAAGCCCAGCAGCAACTTCAGTTTGTGTGTTTTCCATGTTTTGATTGTGTTCTTTTCTCTGAAATTGGTTGAAACAGAGATAGTTAGTCCTATTTTTTTCCGAACAGAACCTGTAAACAAACTTCACAAAAATTGTTAGAATCTGTGAGGAAAAATTCAGCTTTAAGATTGTTAGAACCTTAATATAAAATACTAAAAATCCCAACAGAAATTGTGAAGAAATCAAATACAGAAAGGAAAAACAGTAAACAATAAACTTGTACAGAGTCGAGATTTTGAAGAATCTCTGTCTTTAAAGCTGAATTTGCCCCGTAGTGTGACGGTTACCGGCAAATCGCTTCCCAGGATACAACTGTACCTTCTCTGAAGATGCAGCACCCTTGCAGAGACAACGAACTGCTGTCTGTGTGTACTCTCAGTTGACAGACCCTGGACTCAGAGCAGAGGAAGAGGAAGACTCAAGTGGAAAAAATTTCTATGTCTGTTTGGGAGCTGATGTCTGGGTATAAGAGTTGGACTGGAGACTGTTCAGCAGCCATTACTCTGTAACAGCAGAGTAATGGGGACTCTTCAGTTTAGTAACTGGTGAGCCATTACTCTGCTGTTACAGAGTAATGGCCTCAGTTACTGAATCTGAAAAGTCTTTTCAGTTCAGTAGAAGTCTTTTCAGTTCAGTAGGGGAAGAGGCTGTCTGGGCAAAAAGGTAAAATAAAATTTCAGATCAGACCAAGCTGGGGCCGGGGCCGGGGCCGGGGCCGGGGCCGGGGCCGGGGCCGGGGCCGGGCGCGCGCGTGTGTTTGTCATTTTGGCTAAGTCCTCTCTCCACTACACGTTAGTGGTAACCCCCGGGCCACGCCCTCTAGTCCAGTTTTCTAGTATATATACTAGTAACAATCTTTCCCAATTTCCGATATGGGACTATCCATTTGTTAAGTTGGTACCTTTCAAGTACCCAACTTTGGATCAACATTTCTCATTCATACGGAATTCGTTTTTGGCAAGTGAGTATACTACGGAATAGTACTCGACGAGAGGATCGCAATCCACTCATTTTCCGGTGCCGCCGGTGGCCGGAGCTTGCCGGAATCCGGCCCGGAAAACTGCAAAAATTAATTCCAACAACATACTCTAGTACATTTCTTGACGACCACTTTAATTTTTTATAATGAAAAACATGTCCCACACGATCTTTTAAAAGATTATGTTTTGCAATTTTCTAGTATTTTCCTTACTTTTAAAAGGAAAGAAATTTTTCTTTAAACCTGACCAGACACATCATTTTCTTGTCAACTTTTTTTTTTTTTAAACAAGATTTTAAAAAAACTCTTCTAATAAAAAAGGTTAACCATATTGGACAAAAAAAAGAGCTTTCCACCTAATTTCTATCGAAACAAAGAGCACTTTAATGAAGCAGATGGGCTATACTCCACTTTATCTTCCAAAAAAGAAAAGAAGAGTACACTTTTGATTTGGGATAACTGAAGAATTTATAAATTAACTAAAAAATATTATTACCCCTGAATTTTTTTTAATAATCAATGTAACTAAAAAAAGAAGAAAAAGAAGAGAACACAACTAATACAAACTACTATTGCCCAAAGCGATGGACACCACATGCGTCCGCTTCCAGCACACTGTCACTGGGGAACTCAACGTCAACACAACTAACAATAAAAATTGCTTGAAGAGCATGCCTCCCTCTATTAGTGAGCAGGTCTGCAATCAAAGTTTCCCTCCCGAAAAAGATATTTTACACTCGAACTATCCAAATATCAAGTAGCTGAAGAATGTAATGATTGATAGAATCAACCCTTTTATGGTAATTTTTTTAATAAAAAAAACTAAAACAAACTACTCACAAATTCTAGCTACCCTCCTCGCATTGTCATTAATAAGAGTAAGGAGGGTTACATCTGCAATTGTTATCTGAAGAAAACAATAAGTAGTATCTCTACCAGTCTTTGTTGTATGATTAGCGCACATATATAGTATTCGCGAAACACATGATACATGATTGCAGGTCAAAGAGTAAGAGACCCTTAGAACAAGGTTTGGGCCGCTTAGCAAACGTAGGTGTTTATCAGATTAAATTTTCCTCTGGGCCTAATTAAAACTAGAGTCCAAACTCCATAGTACGCATATAATTGGGCTGAACAAGAATCCAAAATGATCCGACCCGACTTAAATAGTCCAAACTCCATAGTACGCAGATAATTGGGCCAAAAATTTCCTCCAGGTTTGCACATGGGCTCGATAATTGATGGATCTCTAACTTTTTGGCGTGAATAAAACTATTTTCATAATGGGGAAAAATCAAGAAACCCCGTCACGTTATTTTTCGCTCACTAAATCTCCCTCCACAGTTAAATTTTAAATATTACGTTAAAATATAATTGTGAAATGTTCAATTTGTCCATTTCTTTAATCTTTAAAATTTCTGATGCTTTTCCCATTTTTCTCACTTTCTTTTTAAGCTTCCAAAACCGACATCCAGACGAAGTGGATTGAGGAGAATGTTTTTTTCCCGTAACTTTCCAAATTACGAAGGTAAATTAGTGGTATTTTATGCATATTTTGGGCATCTAAACTTTAAAATAATAGGAAACGGTAAAAAACGTCATTTCAGTTAGGCCACTTAACAAATTTTTTTTGGGATTTTAACGGCAAGAGGGTTTAGGGAGCAAAATAACGTTGAAAGGTTCTTGCTATTAACTGAGAAGCGTTAGTGGGTTTCTTGATTTTTCCCTTCATAATGTTATCAAAATAAATCAGAAAACTTATAAGACTAGCAAAAGAAAAAGGAAAAAATAAAATAAAATCAGAATACACTAACAAACTACTAATTGTAGGAGAGAATAACTAGTATAACCCTGTACAGATTGAACAGACTAAAATAATTTTGTTGGATTCATAAAATTATATAGAACCCCAAAAAAGTGTGAGTGAATTGAGAGAAATTACTTTTTCAAGGGTATAGTTTATTGAAATTTATCCAAAAAAATATGTGCATCGTCCAACCTTCTTGTAAATCCTGACCGGCAACACCTAGACCCTGGTCCACCTCATATCAACCCTCTCTTCCCCCTCCTAAATTCACCCTTTCTGAAACCACCCTCCCCTCCTCCCTCCCCTCCCGGGTCTCTGCCGTCCTCAACCGTTGCGACGTCCTCCTCTCCGACACCTCCTTCCACCTTCACGTGCACATGTGCATAATCTTCTACCTCTAAACATATACAAAGAACCCATAAATTCATAGTTATAAACTCATAAAAGTCCATTCTTTACTCACTATTTAAAAACATAATCATCATTCAAGCTGGAAAGTTAGCAACTTTATCCACAAAAATCGATCTTTCAAATATAAAATTTAACATTTACTTAATAAAAACATAAATAATAATAAATTTTCTTGCAAAACATTATCATCAATCTAATTATTTAAGTTCAAACATGCTTTATAGCGGATATTTGCCAAGACATCAGTTTTACCTTCTTTACTAAGGTTTTTCTTCTTCTCCAGTACTCCTTTGATTAAAGTATCTTCTCTAGTGTTGATGACTGATCTAAAATTAATACTTCATTCCAATAATGGAAATTTATAACTACCCCATATCGGATTTTTTTTATACGCCACTTTTTGAAACTATTTGTAGAAAGATGACATTTATCAAATTATTTGTGTTCGTGAACTCAACAACTAAACTCTCCGTTCACAACAGCGAGTTCAGTTTAAAATTTTCAATGAAGACTCGCCGTTCACAACAGTGAAGACATTTATACTAGAATCGCTGTTGGGAACATCGAGTTAAGTTCAATTTTTTTAAAAGAAGACCCGCCGTTTTCAATGACGATGACATTTATACTATGCTCGCTATTGGGAATGGCGAGAATATAGGAAATTTCACAAAGTTTAATAATTCTGTTGGACTTAGAGAATTTTTGGGAAAAAAACTCCATAATTTTTTTTTGAACTAAACTCGCCGTTCCCAACAGCAAATTTAATGTAAATGTCCTCGTTGTTCGGAACGATGAGTCTTCATTGAAAATTTTGAACTAAATTCGCGGTTCCCAATAGCGAGTCTAGTATAAATGTCCATGCCGTTGGGAACGATGAGTCTTCATTGAAAATTTTAAACTGAACTTGCTGTTAGAAACGGCGAGTTTCTAAAAAAATTAATACTAAACTCGTCGTGTTCCAATGACGAGCATGAAACAACTAAACTTGCTGTTGGGAACGACGAGTTTAGTTGTTGAGTTCACGAATGCAAATACTTTGGTAACTGTTTTACAAGTGCAAATAGTTTCGAAATTGACATATAAAAAAAAATTCCACTTATGGGGATTTGTTTTGTTTTGTTATTAGATAGCGTGCTATCTTCTCAACTACGAGAGCATTGAAGATACAGATACACAACACTGACTACTACAAATATTTAAAGAATAATGAGGTATCAAAGTCTTTTTTTTTTAAAGTTAAAAGATGATCCAAATTGAATATCCGAAATTAATTTTTAAGGGCTTTACACTTGATAAAAGATCAATCTTAAATATTTTTTTTATACGCCACTTTTCGAAACTATTTGCAGAAAGAAGATAGCTGCCAAAGTATTTGCATTCGTGAACTCAACAACTAAACTCGTCGTTCCAAAGGCGAGTTTAGTTGTTTCATTCTCGCCGTTGGGACATGACAAGTTTAGTGCTAATTTTTAAGAAACTCTCCGTTCCCAACGGCGAGATTAGTTCAAAATTTTCAAAGAAGACTCGCCGTTTCCAACAGTGAGGATATTAATACTAGACTTGTTGTTGGGAACAACGAGTTTGGTTCAAAATTTTCAAAGAAGACTCGCCGTTTTCAACAACGATGACATTTATACCAGACTCACTGTTGGGACAACGATGATGTAGGAAATTTCACAGAGAGTGAAACATTCTATTGAACATAGTGAATTTTCGGAAAAACTCCTAAATTTTTTTTGAACTAAACTCGTTATTCCCAACAACGAGTCTAGTTTAAATATCTTCGCCGTTGGGAACAACGAGTCTTCACTGAAAATTTTGAACTAAACTCGATGTTCTCAACAGCGAGTCTGGTATAAATGTCCCCACGTTGGGAACGGTGAGTCTTCATGAAAAATTTTGAACTGAAGCGTAACGGCGAGTTTCTTAAAAAATTAGCACTAAACTCGCCGTGTCCCAACGACGAGCATGAAACAACTAAACTCACCATTGGGAATGACGAGTTTAGTTGTTTAGTCTACGAATGCAAATACTTTGGCAACTATCCTACAACTGCAAATAGTTTCGAAAAATGGCATATAAAAAAAAAATCATCTTAATTAACATCTTTACTAAAAAAAATTATTCTCTATTATTCCTTTGAGGCTACTTATTTTTTGTTTGTTTGAGTTATATTATATATATTCTTTTGTTATTTTCTCATTAATGGTATATGTCTATATGATGGCGATAATTCACATTTTCTTTAAAATAAAAAAAAAATTTCTTTAGCTTTGACGACTTATACAAAACTAATACTTGATATAATCAGGATAACTAGAATGTCTTTTTTAGTCGAAGGATAACTACTGCGTTACTCGGGTTATTATGATGTTTTGTTTTGTTAGAGCATCTGTAGTTGTTGACTAAAAACTCATTTTTTGCAAAATTTGTGAGAAATTGTGCTACATTCGTTGGCTAAATACCTAAATTTTGAGTTAGCCGAATATATTTAGGAGAAGATATAGGAATTTGGAAAATATAGCTGACGAATGATCATCTTTCGTCCGTTCAAAATTTTATCCCAAAAATTGATCGGACGAGAGATGATCTTTCATCCGAATTTGTTTAAAAATAAAATATAAAGGACGAGAAATGATTTACCTTCCGTGCATTTAAAAAAAAGGAATCTCGGACGGGAACTCCCGTCCGATGAATTTTCTTCCCAAATTTTTGATGGGTGTTTCTATGGAATTAGACCTATATTAATTGTTAAGCGTACATAGTAGCATTGAGATTGGTGTGATTGGGATCAAGGGTTGAGATGGAATGAGCCTATAAGAATTGTTATGTGTACATATGCGTTCATTTTTTTTTACAAATCTTACAAAAAAAATTCGGACAAGTGATCACGCCCGTGCAACTTTTTTTAATTTTAAAAATTCAAAAGATGTAATCAAGGGTTGAGATACAAAATTTTGAACGAAATGATATATCATCCATCGTCCTTTACTATTATGGGTTAAATACCCAAATTTTGGGTTCAAAAGACTACAGCTAAAACTCAAAATTTCTAAATGCCAAATACCTAAATGTTGGGTTACAATACTACAGATGCTCTTAAAAAAAAAATTTTGAAGGAAAAGGTGGAATCTGGCCAACCTATTTCATTAATAAGAGCTTAACGAAACATACCCAGAATACTGGGCCCAAGTATAAATTACAGACAGAAAATAAAACATACATGAAGTAACATGACGCGTATAAACAACAAATCCCTCCAACAACCCTGGAGGGTGAACCGACAAACAAGTTCGGTCCAGCAAAATTGTAAGTACGTTAGTTTAGCTTCGTACAGTGCCTCCACGGTATATGCACACCCACCTGAAATAAGTCTGCCAGGATTTTATCACCCGCCGATCCCTGTCTTCACCTCTCTGGGTGGACCCCATCTTTGGGCCCAAGCCCCTCAGATCGAATTCTGACCCCACGGCACATGCACAGCGATCGCACCCTCCCACCATCTCCACCACTCATCCTACAAATGTGCCAATACCTCCCACATCCGCTACCAAAGAGATAGCCGTGAAGAGGATACTTTCACCTCTCACACGATAGTGCTTTCTTAGGCGATTTCTCACCAAACAACTATCTCGCTCACCCCACCAAACACCACGCTCCAGGAGAGAGCCGTGGAAAGGATACCTTCACCTTTCTCGCGCTCTAGCTCTAATTTCTCACCACACAGAATTATCTCGACTTATACTTCCAATTCGAAGGAAGATGCGACGCTGTCACGAGCCAGTGGCCTAAGCTGGAGGAAGCACAATAGCATGTGATATGGCTGAAAATGGGGTTAAATCAGAACCGTCCAGATCGGGCACGAATCTTGAAGCTCGGGGATAAAAAGGTAATTTCGCATACGAATGGGTCCAAAGCGGATACTGGATCTCCTTCTCACAGATCCAATAACCCGCAAACGGATCTGCTCCAACTGGGTACGGGTCCCGACCCAAGACAAACCCAGATCACCAAGAGGAGAATCAGGGCCACTGATTTGACTGAATCAACGGGCCTGATTTGCTCCCACCGGGAATCGGGGGTCAATTTCCCAAAACAGAATGGGAGGATTTTTCTCCTGACAGTTACGCAGGAAATCAGGCCCCTAATCATTCCTATGGCGACTATAAATATCTTCCCCTACCACTGTGACCAGGTAATCACTCTTTTTCCACCTTAAGCTCTTTCATAATCACCACTGGTTACTGACAAGAGCGTCGGAGGGTGCGTCGCCGGAATCAACCCCGGTGTATCGCACTTCCTTACAGGTTGCGGCAGGAATCAGAAGGCTTAGATCCGCTGTTCAGGTTTTTCTCGAACTCACAAATCTCATCTGTTTACCCCCACACCAAAATCAGCGGTAACAGATTGGCGTCGTCTGTGGAAAAAACCACACGAACAGCCTCCGCTTCTTCCTCGTCAGCTAGCCCTTCTCCAACTATGCCTCCCAAGAAGGTCAGGTCTAGGGGGTCCAACCGCGGACCCAACCCCGCCGACCAGCCAGAGGAGGTCCCTGTCCATCCTGCCCCGCAGGCCGAACATCTTCCTCCCCCAGCCCAACAGGGCCAGCCTCCTCTTCCGAACCAACAACCCCCAAATGGTCCTGCTGGTCAGAACCAGAGGAGGCAGAAGCAACCACTCCATCCAGACCACGTCTCAATTCATAATGCCTCCTCGGACTCCATGGCTTCCCATCATCCCCGAGCCTCCGACCTCCGCAACACCGTCCTGAATCGCCAAAAGGAAGAGGACCTCCGCAACTACCTAGATGAGAGGCGGGCCCGAGAGGGAGCCTCCCGCCAGCATCATGGTGAGCGGTCTCCTCATCGCCGAGACGGTAGGAGGTCTCCAGACAGAAGGGGCCGGGCAGAATCTCCCGAACGCCGTAGGAAGAGGCCACATTCCCCGACGGATCGGCATCATCTGAGGAACAATGAGGCACCTATCACTCGTGCCGAGTTCCTACAATTTCAGGAGACTGTGCTGCAGGCCCTCAACCTTCGCCCCAACAACCATAATGCCCAGAGGGTTCCAACACCTCCGCGGTTTCCCAGTCCTCGCCACCGATCCAGAAGTCCTCTCCCGGCTCCCAGTCAGCAGCAGCACCCCTACAGTCCTCGTCGATCCCAGGACTACCGACGCCGCAGTCCCCGCTCCCCTTCCTATGAAGAAGAGTCCCGGGGATCGTTTGATTACCAGCGGAGGGACGATGCCCTCTACCGTCGTCTCCATGAGGTGGAGAGGCGCATTGGTCGCATGGATAAAGAGGAGGAGTCGAGAGCAGTGACCGTCGGTCCCAGCAAACCCCCTTCTCTCGGACAATCATGGAGGCCCCCATACCGAGAGGTTTCAAACCTCCGCAGTTTGAAACGTACTCAGGGGAGTCCGACCCAGTTGATCACGTCGAAAGCTTCAAGACCTTAATGCTGATCCATCAAGCTTCCGACGCCATGCTCTGCAAGACCGTCCCCACCACCCTCAGGGGGTCGGCTCGGGAATGGTACTCCAGGCTCGCTCCCTCTTCCATCTTCTCGTTCAAGCAGTTCGAAACGCTCTTCATAACTCACTTTGTGAGTAGCAGGCGAGCTGAGAAGACGAGCCTCTCCCTACTCAACCTGCGGCAGGAGAGGGGAGAAAAGCTAAGGGACTATGTGAGGAGATTCACCGCAGAGGTCAGGTCTATCGCCTCCCTAGACCAGTCAGTGGCGACCGTTGTGTTCCAGTCGAACGTCCTCAACTCCAATCTCCGGTCGTCCCTCGCCAAGAAGCCCCCGCACAACTTCGCCGACCTTCTCCTAAGGTGCGAGAAGTACATTCGGGCGGAAGAGGCCGAGTGCCTCCTGAATTTCGGAGGGTCGGCCTCCGGATCAAAGAGGAAGGCGACGGAGGAGGAGGGGTCCAAGAAGATGCAGAAGGACAGCGGCGGTCAGCGCCGTCCTCCCCCTAGGTTCGAGAAGTTCACACCCCTCACCACCAATGTCTCCACCATCCTGATGGAAGTGGAGAAAGAGGGGGTCATACCTCCGGCTCCGAGGATGAACACCCCGGCCAAGAGAAGGAACAAAGAAAAATGGTGCCGTTACCACCGGGACCACGGCCACAACACCAACGACTGTCGGGGGTTGAAAAATGAGATAGAGGCCCTCATCCAGAGGGGGCAGTTGGCCAAATTTGTGAAGGCAAACGATCGGGCGGATCGCAACACTCCTCCACCTCGGAGGGCTAACAAGCGCTCCGAGTGGCGCGATGAGACTCCCGAGTTCGAGGAAGAACGAGTTCTCCACCTCATCCACGGAGGTCCCATGGGGGGCTCCTCCAACTCCTCTCGGAAGGCCTTCGTCCGAGAGGTAAACTCGGTTCACAGTGCCCCTCCTCCCAAAGGTCTCGGCGTCCCAGTGACTTTCTCCGATGAAGACCTCGAAGGGGTCCGAACTCCCCACTGCGACCCTCTCGTCATCGACCTTCGCATGGTAAACTTCAAGGTGCAGAGTGTCCTGGTCGACAACGGGAGCTCGGTGAATATCCTTTTCCTCTCGGCCTTCCGAGGGCTGCAGCTGTCTCGGGACCGTCTCAAGCTGGCCGGTTACACGCTCCACGGGTTCACGGGGGTACCAGTAACTGTCGAGGGGGTTATAACCCTAGACGTAACTGCTGGGAAGACCCCTACTACCCGGACCGAGCCGATGGACTTCATGGTCGTCGACGTCCCGGCCGCATACAATGTCATCCTAGGCCGGCCCGGCCTAGTGTAACACCCCAAAATTTTTTTTTTTAAAAACTAAGTCTCCAAATTCAATTCTTTCAATTTCTATATCACTTTAATCATAAACTAAAAAAGTTATATTTCAGGAAAAATTTTGACAGAGTCTCCCCTGTAAATTTTGCCCCGAAACACAAAAAGCTTACGGAATTCTGCTCAAAATTCCGTAGCTCACAAAATACACAATAATTTCATGGACTCCCCAGGCCAAAATGGACTCCCCAGGCCAAAATGAGCAGATACACACAAGCAATATAATATAATGCTCTGGGGGCCAAACACATAACAGATTATCAAATATCAATTAAAAACTAAAAATTTCTTTGAAAAACGAGGTAAAATTTTAGAAAAACCCTTGTAAAACCTATCACAAAGCCCAGTACTCCACAACGAGGTGGGTACGGGTCACAAACATACCACATCACCCCGCACTATACTCATCGTCATCTTATACATGCTTATACACCCATAATACAATTTAAATCATAAATTTCACTATTCCTATAACTAAATAATACAAATTTTTAAAATAAAAAGTTATACTACCATTCCACGCCTCACCTCTGCACTGATGAGAACCTGCAACAGTGAGGGATCTAGGGTAGTCCTCAGACTCCCCTAACCCCCCCAAACATTAAGGGGTTAGCCATTTCTGGTGTGAGTATAATTATTAATCTAATGACAAATTGAAATAGTATACAGAAAATAAATTAAACTTATGAATACCAAGTAAGATAATGCAACCCGAATCCTGAACACAACAATATCATCACTATAACGATATATCAAATACTTTGTCAATCCTGCATTCAACTATTTAATTATCCATAACTTCCCACATTTCATAATACACTTCACATCAACCTCGTATATATATATACTTATCTTACATTCGCATAATACGAATATTCATCTTTCCACACTTATCGTCATATCAGCATCTCACTATTTATATTAATATAACTACATGATGTCATTACATCATTTCTCCAACTCTATTTAGCCATGCGTTTCATTTTCTTATATTATGTCCTCAACACACACATTCATCCTGAAAGTTGTGCCGAGGCAGGTAGTTCCCACCATTTCCACAGAAATAGCAGGCGAGTAGTTCCCCGACACACTTCCAAGGTACACAAAGTCATATCACAACATACTTTCTTTAATTACCATTTTCATACCCAATCTCATAATACAAGTATTTATTTGATTGTGTTATAAAAAGTATCACATCATAAACATATGCATCGATTCTTATAATACCACCTTCCTTCATGTCTTATGACATAATTACCACATCTCATTGCCCATGCGATTTGCTTGCATTTCACCACATTATTAACACATCATTCATTAGAATACTTGTACTCATTGCATCAAAACCATGTTTTATAGCTCATTCACATCTTATTATATCACTTTAGTAATTTCTCATTTTTATAAACAATAAATCTTATTATCATTTTCACTTAATCTCCAAACACAATCTGGGGCCACAACATATCACACCCCATAGCCGATAGCTTGGGTAATAATCACCGCACCCCAAATGCATAGTCTGGGTAATATCACATCACATCTCAAGAGTTATTAATTCACTTCAATCATTATTTATCTTTACTTATTTAATTCTTCACTTCCATTAATCATAGCCCTATCATGCCCACTCACCCTGCGAATTATGCCAAGGCAGGTAGTTCCCACCATTTCCACAGAAACAGCGGGCAGGTAGTTCCTTGACACAATCCCAAGGTGGAACCACTCATATCATACTGTATTTTACTTAATTCTCCATTCACAACTCATAATACCGCTTACTTTAACTTTTCATTCTCATATTATATCTTACCTTACCTTTCATTCATGATCGCATAACTCCTCTTCTTTATTTCTAACATTCATTCACATACATACTCTATATACTATTCATTTCTTTTCTTTACTTTCTCACTCTCATCTACTCATGTTCATTCATTTGCCAATATTGCATCATAAGTATAGCCATATGCCAATATATACCCACACACACACACACATATATATCTCCCCCGTAGTATATTCATATCTCCCATAATATAAGTAATCTCCGCAAGATATCATATCATCCGTATCTTTACATATACACATATTCTTTCAATACACATTCACCTTTATATTTTCTCCTTTTCAGTGCCCACACAACTGACCTCCTCGTACAACACAGGGATCTCTGTGCCTCCCATCCCGTACATTTCAATCCCGCTAACCCACCACATCACCCAGATCCAGGTGTCCTAAGCCTCTATCATTTGTGGGCTGGATTGAAAGTACGGTTGCGCGCTTGTCCAACCAAGACTAAAGCCAGAAGGCTGGTCAAAAACAAAATATAACACGCGGACCGATGCTCACACAGAGTCTTATACGTCCGAGGCTACGTCTTCCTCCTGGCCCTATACCAGCGAGGGAAACTCCTGATCCCCAAACATAGTTTGGGGCAATATAAAACTCCTGATCCCCAAATATAAAATTTGGGGCAATATATAACTCCTGATTACCAAATATAAAATTTGGGGCAATATAAATATAACTCCTATTCCCGGGTGTATCCCGGGCCTGTGGGGTCTAGCCCAAACCCCGGGAGATTGTGCGGCACTGCAATATTTAATTCTCCTTTATATACATATACATATCTCCTTTATTATATACTCCTTCACAATATAACTCCTGTTCCCCAAATATAAAATTTGGGGCAATATAAATATATATATAACTCCTATTCCCCAAATATAATTTGGGGCAATATATAACTCCTTTAATATAGTAACTCCTTTAATAAAATATCTCCATATATTCATTTATAATATATCTCCTTTATAATATTTCTCCATATATATATATATCTCCTTTATAATATAACTCCATAAATAAATATATCTCCTGCATAACATAACTCCTTAAGAATATAACTGCTTTATAATACAATTCCTTTATAAAATAACTCCTTTATAAAATTACTCCACATATAAATATATCTCCTTTAAAACATAACCCGTTTATCATATAATTTCGCCGTTATCACATAACATGAAAGCATACATTCCATTAAATTCAGAAGCATGCACAAACCATTAGTTTCATCCATTATCGTATCAAATTCTCATTTACGACCCACACGTCACGCATACATCATATCAATTTCGCATCACTCTATCACATAAAATTTTCTAATTTATCACCCACATAACACACCTAGTACACATACACCACATCATTCGCTTCATCTTATTATCGCATCACAATATCACATCATACACACCATACTTTCCATCCTATCACATTAGTCATAAAATCACACATCACACATACACGCACATATCTCTGATCATTACAAACCCAAAGCATATAACTATTCATCTACAAATATCCACACGGTGACCTTAATTTAGAATTTGCATGGCACATTAGATACATTAAATAAAAACAATCATACTCACATAGCATCCAGCGAAGATTCGAAGCGCCATCTCGTCATCCCGCATCCAAAGTCGCCAACATATCCTATTATCAAATTTCAACACAATTAAGGCTCAAACCCTCCAAATCAATCACAAAAGCTAATAACCCTATTCCAACCATCACACAAGCATTTATTGAACGCATGGGAATGCACACGTGCATTGCACGTAACATTCGAATTACTACAGAATTTTATCCCCATGAAATTACTAAAATCTCCCCCAAATTACTCTAATGGATCTACTAAAATTCTACTACTATAAAGGAGAAATTTCTCACATCTATAATTCTCTTTTACAAACCCAAAACCCTAATTTATTAGCAACTTGCTAAATCTCCCATAATGTGCTAATTTCTCATCTCAACTATTCCCAATATCTCCTAATCTCCTTACCATAATACTCTCACTCAAAATAAATTAACCACACTAAATTTTATACAAAAATAAAATCTAGGGTTTACCTTTTCGAAATCCTTTCGAAAAACGAACTCCGCCACGATGTAGAGGACCCTTCAATTAGCATACCCCTCAGTTTAATTTGAGTTTGGTGAAGGAACGACGCGGATTTGAGCTTGGAGAAGCCCCGGCCGATGGGTTCGGTGCTCTCGGTCGGGATAGGAACAGAAGAAAGGAAAAGGAAAGGAGGGGAGAAGGAAAAAAAGTATATAATATATATATATATATATATATATATATATATATATAATAAGGATATTTTCATATAGGCCCCTCCTATTTCCAAAATATTTCAATTAAACCCAACCATATACTTTAATAAGACGAACAGTACAAATACTCTAAATTTATCGCATACTACTCCAAAATTTCAAAATAAAAATAAACAATATTTCTTCTCATAAAATCTCAACTCACGGCTCCAATATATCAAGAATACCAATCCACCACAAATATAGACACCAATATCAATATTAAAATTCTCACCACTCCAAATATATAAAAACAGGTATTTTCGGTATTTTACAAATTCGAGGTGTTACACCTAGCTGCCCTGGAAGCTGTCCCTTCAGCGTACCACCTTAAAATGAAGTTCCCTACTCGGTCGGGAGTGGGAGAGGTCAGGGATAGCCAAGAGACGGCTCGGAAGTGCTATATGACTTCCACTGGGGGACCGGTGCTCTCCCTCGAGACTCTAGAAATCCCCGAGCCAAATGCCCGACCCACGTCCGAGCCGGCGGACGAGTTGGAAGAAGTGCTCTTCTCGGACGAGGACCCGAGTCGAAAGTTCCTCATCAGCAAGTCCTTGCCGACTGCACTGTGTTCCGACCTGGTTCAATGCATCCGGGATAACCGCGACCTGTTTGCTTGGTCCGCCGCGGATATGCCCGGGATATCCGAGGAGCTACTAGTCCACCGCCTAAGTGTCGAACTGGGATGCAAACCGGTTTAGCAGAAGAGGCGAAAATTTGCTCCCGAGCGACAGCATGCCATCAAGGAGGAGGTGGATAAACTCTTAAAGGCTCGGTTCATACAGGAGGTGAACTACCCCGAGTGGCTCTCCAATGTTGTAATGGTCAAGAAGTCCAACGGTTCTTGGAGGATATGCATCGACTTCACTGACCTGAATAAGGCGTGTCCGAAGGATCCATTCCCTCCCCCAAATATCGACACCCTCATTGATGCCACCTCGGGCCATGAGCTCCTCAGCTTCATGGAAGCCTTCTCCGGCTATAATCAGATCCGAATGTTTCCCCCGGACATTCCGAAGACCTCCTTCATCACCGACCAGGGCCTCTATTGCTATAGAGTCATGCCGTTCGGATTGAAGAACGCTGGAGCCACCTACCAGCGCCTCGTCAACAAGGTCTTCCAGAGCCAGATAGGCCGCAACATGGAAGTGTACGTCGACGACATGCTCGTCAAGAGCATCCGAGGTACTGACCACGTGGCCGACCTCCAGGAGGCATTCGGCGTATTGAGGAGGCACAACATGCGGCTTAACCCGAGCAAGTGTGCGTTCGGGGTCTCATCGGGAAAGTTCCTCGGCTTCATGGTGAGCCAGCGAGGGATCGAAGCAAATCCCGAGAAGATCAAGGCCATACTGGACATGGCCCCGCCCCGGAACGTCAAGGAGGTGCAGAAGCTTACGGGTCGGCTCGCCGCTATTGGCCGGTTCCTCTCGAAGTCAGGGGAAAAGTGCCTCCCCTTCTTTAAGGCTCTCAGGGGAGCTAAGGGTTTCGAATGGGGCCAACCACAACAGGAGTCGTTCGACCAACTAAAGGCCTACTTGGTGAACCCTCCTCTACTCAGCAAACCCGTCCCAGGGGAAACCCTCTTCATCTACTTAGCTACTTCCGAGCAGACCCTAAGTGCTGTGTTGGTGAGAGAAGAAGACCGAGCTCAGAGGCCCATTTACTATGTTAGCAAGGTGCTTCGGGATGCCGAGCTTTGCTATCCGAAGATAGAGAAGATGGCTTACGCCCTGGTCGTGGCAGCAAGGAAGCTCCATCCATACTTTCAGTCCCACTCGGTTGTGGTCCTCAACGACCAACCGCTGAAGCAGATCCTCCACAAGCCTGAAACCTCAGGCCGGCTAATGAAGTGGTCCATAGAGCTAAGCCAACATGACATCTCCTACCAACCTCGAACTGCAATCAAGGCTCAGGCCCTTGCCGACTTCATTGTCGAGTCCACTATTCCCGAAGTCAGCCATGTCCCGAATGGACCTCCCATTTGGACAGTTTTCGTGGACGGATCCTCCTGCAACGAGGGCAGCGGTGCCGGTATCATCCTGAACGGTCTTGACGACTTCGTCCTCCAGTATGCCCTCCGCATGAACTTCAAAGCCTCAAACAACGAGGCGGAGTATGAGGCATTAATCGCAGGCCTCGGACTTGCCCGAAGTGCCGGAGCGCAGTGCCTCCAAGTCCATAGTGACTCTCAGCTAGTTGTGAACCAAGTCTTGGGTGAGTACGAGGCGCGAGATAAGCGGATGGCGAAGTACCTCGCCAAGGTCTGAGCCCTCATGAGCCGCTTCGAAGAGGCACTCATCCAACGAGTCCCTCGAGAGGAGAATTCCCAGGCCGATGCCCTCTCCAAGTTGGCCTCGTCCTCCCTCCAAGGTCTCGAGCAGACCGTTTTGATCGAGGTCCTCTCAAGGCCGAGCATAGAAGACGAGACATCCGACTCGGTGGAGTCGTTGCCGGTCCTGCTGCAAGATAATTGGATGAAGTCGTTGGTGGAGTTCTTAAGGGACGGGCTCCTCCCCGAGGACCCCAAAGAAGCACGCCGAGTCAGAACCAGGGCCGAGCGGTATGTCTTGATCGAGGGGATCTTGTACAAGCGCTCCTTCTCGCAAATTGACGGTCGACCATACCTAAGGTGCCTCTCCCCAGAACAGGCTGACTATGCCTTACAGGAGCTCCACGAAGGCATCGGCGGAGCACATTCAGGATCTAGGTCCTTGGCCCGGAAAGCTTTGAATTATGGATACTTCTGGCCGACTCTCCTCCAAGACGCCGAGCGACATGTCCGGCAATGCGGCTCCTGTCAGAGACATTCCAATGTTCGTCGCCTCCCTCAAGCCAACCTTGCCTCCCTATCAAGTCCTATCCCCTTCGCAATGTGGGGAATGGATTTACTAGGGCCTTTTCCTCCAACTCCGGGTCAGTTCAAGTTCTTAGTCGTAGCCATCGACTACTTCTCGAAGTGGATTGAGGCCGAACCCCTCGCCACTATCACCGAGAACAAAGTGCTTCAATTCTTCTGGAAGAGCATCATCTGTCGGTTCGGCGTCCCTCGTGTCATCGTAACCGATAACGGAACTCAGACCGGGGCTGCATTCTGAGCTCTGTGCGAGGATCTTGCCATCCAACAGCGCTTCTCTTCCGTCTCCCACCCGCAGTCGAACGGCCAAGCGGAAAACGCCAATCGGCAAATCCTCTCTGGCATCAAGAAGAGATTGGACAAATGTTCCAAAGGCCTATGGGTCGACCAACTCCCCAATGTACTGTGGAATTATCGCACCAACAAGCGGACCCCCACCAGAGAGTCCCCTTTCAACCTCACCTATGGGTCCGAGGGGGTGATACCCCTCGAGGTCGGTATACCTTCCCTTCGCCTCGCAGCCTACAATGAGGAACAGAACGCCAGAGACCTCAGGGCGAACTTAGATCTGGTGGATGAACTGAGGGAGAGAGCATCAATTCGGCAGCAGAGCTACAGAAGGAGGGTCGAATTGGCATATAACAAGAAAGTTCGACCCACCAATCTCAAGCAAGGGGACTTGGTCCTGAGAAAACTGGCCATATCCTTCCCCAATTAGAAGAGCAAGCTGGCTCTGAACTGGGAAGGGCCTTACAAGATCACAAGGGTAGTTCGGCCCGGAGCATATCGTCTGGAAGATCTAGAGGGCAGAGAGATTCCGAGGACCTGGAATGCCGACCACCTCCTGAAATATCAAGAAAGCGCCCCGGCGCCTCTCGAAGTATTGCAGGATATCGAGCCATTTCTCTCCTTTAACTTGTAATCTATTTCATAAGTTGTAATATGTAAAAACGGTTCGCCGTCGATTATCAATGAAGAATGCTCTTTCATACTTATAAATTTGCTTGCGTCTCTCCGCCTTTATCTTTTATTTTTTAATTTGATTTCAACCAATGGTTCGGAGTCCAATGTCCGGCTCGACTTTACCTCCTCGGCTCGCCCCCGGACGAGCCAGAGGTAGATTGCCGTTCGGAACTGCTCCCACAACCGTTGAACTACACCGATGGTTCGGAGTCCAACACTCGGCTCGACTTTACCTCCTCGGCTCGCCCCCGGACGAGCCAGAGGTAGATCGCCGTTCGGAACTGCTCCCACAACCGTTGAACTACACCGATGGTTCGGAATCCAACACTCGGCTCGACTTTACCTCCTCGGCTCGCCCCCGGACGAGCCAGAGGTAGATCGCCGTTCGGAACTGCTCCCACAACCATTGAACTACACCGATGGTTCCGGAGTCCAACACTTGGTTCGATTCCACTCCCCAAGCTTGCTTCTCGGCGAGTTAGGAGTGGATCACCATTCGGAATTGCTCCCACAACCGTCGAACACTCGCTAAGACCGGCGAGCCTCACCATGGAAAAGAGCTCGGCTCACCCCTCGACTTTGCAAGAAGAGGGAGACCGAAGCACCGCTCGGTACCACAACCCGAGCCATCTTGTAACGGAGACGGAAGCCCCAAGAAGAAGGGTCAGACCACGCTGCCTCCGGTCGGATGCCGAGCAAGTGCCATTCCGAGCCTGCAAACGGAGAAAACTCACTTTCTCCTCAACTTTCGCGTAGGATCTCGATCAGACGGCCCAGATCTTGCCAGCAACGCTAGACGACAAGATAGCGTTTTCTTGGGAACAGAGCCGTCTCGAGATTCATGCCAAAATCCAACGGCCCAGATCTTGTCAGCGCCACTAACGACAAGATAGTGTTCCCATAGGAACTGGTTCGCCTTGAGATTCTTGCCGACGGCACTATACGCTCGGCTCGTAAACCTCGGCACGACCAACACACTTACAAGCGAGATAAATACGCAGAGCAACAAGAGATATGCTAGTTCTTAAAAGAAATTTTATTAATGATCGGGACATAATACAAAGCAATCTTTCCATGGTTACAAAGTATTAGAAAACAAAAAATACAGCGCCGACCTACTACACTTGGCCTTCAAACGGAAATGTCGTCGCTGACCCGTTCGGTCGCCGGTCCACCCACTTCGGCTGATAGCTCCTCCACCTCCTTCCAAAGCTTCGCCTCCACGGTCTGCAAGTGATGGAGCTCAGAGAGTAAATCGTCTCGCTCGGCTAATATTTTCGACTGATTGTGCCGAATACACTAGACCCGAAGAGCGTTGCTGAAAGCAGTCTGCGAATCTTCGTCCTCTCTTATGGGGGTCGCCTCAGCGATCCTACTCTCCAGACGTTGGATCTCGGCGTCTCGTTGGCCGAGGACGGACTGAAGGTGGGCCCGCTCGCTCTCAGCTCGGCGTAACTCCAGCTTGACACCATAAAGCCGCTCTCGGCACTTCGTCGAGCGCGACTTCGTCACCCCTGAGGTTGCCTCGGTTTCAGCATCATCGTCCGAGCCGTTGGAATCAGTGTATTGGGCTGCCACCACGAGCTGAAAAGAAGGGAAAACGAATAGCAAAAGTTCAATACACTGCCAAAGTCCAACACTTGAAGAATTTTCCAATCAAACTTTCAGATTCGTATTCAGATATAATAGCTCTACATACAACAAGACCGACCCTACAATAGAGTTTTACAACAGCTAGAAGAAACATAAAACGACATGATCAGGGCCTCTTCGAAAGGGGAACGCTTCGGTTCAAGGAAACGCGAGGACGACGAGGCCTGACCTCCGAGCTCGATTCCAAACCAACGAAGCGCGACCCCCCTTCGCTGCTAACCCTAACTGTGGCGCCGACCGAGGCACCGCTCGACGAGACGGCCACACTACTCTGAACGTCAGCAGGGCTCCGCCTAGCCACAGGCAAATGTGTCGCAAGTTCGTAGAAGGTAATCCCTCTCTCGCTCTCTTTGCGAGTGCACGATGTACTGCGGACGTTGTCCCTCTCTGGCAGAGGCTTGAGTGACGCGACCTCTTCCTCCAGTTCAATGATTCTGTCTCTCAAAGCGTCGTCCTTCGCCAACTTCTTCAAACGAGGAGGCCATGACGAGCCCGAGGCGTTGGCACTATCGGTTGCGAGCCGTCGGTAGTGGGTGACCTCGATCCCCCTATCTATCGTGATCCTTCTAAGCCTGTCGACCTCGGCCAACAACTTCTTGCGCTCGGATGATGCCTTCTCCAGCTCGAAAGCAAGCTTCTCTTCCTCTGCCGAGCGACCTTGCTCTGCTATTTCCATGTGTCGGATCTTGGCCGAGAGCTCGTCGTTCTTCCGCTCGGCGACGACAAGCTCTCTACGAAGCCGCTCGACCTCACCTTCGGGACAAAGGGCTTGGGGTTGCTTCCGTAGTTGCTTCAACTCGCGACAATACCCCCTCACAGCTGCCTTTGTCTCCTCCAGCTTCAAGAACATGAGAAACCGCCTCTGTCGACTATTCGAGAGCTTGCCCTTCGTTTTGGCCAGCTCCTTACGAAGGTGTGCAACCTCCGTGATCGGACCGAACTTCACCTGAAAAACAGAGATAAATCCGAGACCCAACACTTGGAGAATTCTACGCCTAATCAAACACAAAATCCGAGACTCAACACTTGGATAAATTTTGGCCAAACAAACTATTTTTATTCAAAATCGAGAAGAAAGTTTTACAAGAGCGGTGGCCAGTCCGCAGTTAGGCTTACAAAAAGAAACAAAACAACAAAAGACGAAAAGAGGCAACCGAGTCAGGGGTCGACCTTTTTGTCGTTCGGGTCCGTCGACCCCTCGGCCTTGTCCTCACCCTCGTCCTCGTCCTCGTCCTCGCTCCCACTCTCCTCCTCAGAGTCGTCCTCCTCTTCATCCTCGGCCTCGGTCTCACCCGGGCCTTCGACACCGTCCGTCTGCCCCTCGGGGCCGAGCATCCCCTGGGGAACCTCCTCCTCCCCCTCCACGGGGTCGTAGAAACGGTAGGAGGACGTGTCGAAACCCGGATTCCGAGCAGCGACATGAAGCAGGGCTCGGCCGTAGGCGTCCTCCATGTTCTTGAACATGTGGTGCTCGGCCTCCTCCTGGGCAGCCTTCTTCGCCTTTGCCACCTTAGACCGGTGCTTGCCCATGATCTTCTCGGCTCTCTTCCGAGCCCTCTCTGCCTCCGATCGAGCATTGACCAGCTCCTCCTTCAGCTCGGCGTTCTCCTTCTACGAGGCCTCGAGCTTGGCTGCCGTGTCCTTCGACAGCTGAATGGCGTCGGCCAACTGCTTCTCCAACCCCGCCACTTCGGCACCACTTTTTGCCGAGAGGAGTTGCTCAGCATCAAGCAGCTTCGTGGCCTTGACGCGCTCCGCTCTCTCCCGGTCATACTCCTGTTCCTTGCTCGCAAACTGCTCGAGCAGGAAGTTGAAGTGGCAGAGGGTCTGAAAAGAGAACAAACTGTTAAAGTCCGAACGCATGAACTTAGAAAATCTCAGAAAAAGTTTCAATGAGAAAGAGTTTGGTCCACTTACCGACATTGTGTTCCGAGCGATCTGCATCGTGGCGTCCCCTGCCAGCCCGGCCTTTAGGGCCGCTCGACCCTTTGGGGTCGGCAGGTGCCTCACCGCTTCCATACAGATGTTGTCGTCGCCCAAGAAGCCGTCGACATTCATCACCTGCTAGTTAGGGACGAAGATCTGCTTGTGCCTCTCGGTCAAGATCTTCTCCGCATCGGCAGTGAGGGGCGGAACTTGGAGGGACAGCACCTCATTCACACCGAATGCACCGCTCGACGAGCCGGCTGCATCCCCCTCCACCGTTGGTGCCGGCACACCGGAAACTAAGGATCCGTAGCTGCGGATTTCTCCTGCTCGTGGCCGGCCCCCGGGACAATGGCCTTCTGCAGGTCGCTTGTCTTCTCGACCGATGGTATCTTCGGGGCTCGGCCGCCCTGAGGCCCCGCCGAAGGCCTCTTCTTCCTCGTCTCATGTTCCTTCGCCTTGGCCTTCGCCATCAAAGCCCTATAGTCCATCTTCATCATCTCTGCACAAGCCGAATGAAAAAACTTAGAAAATTTTTCATGAACTTTAAGCAAAGAGTATAAATACCAGAAGCGTACTAGGGTCGATCGGACTGAGACCCCCTCGGAACAAAGCCTCCTCGGTAATATCTTTCCAGCTTAACGCTGGCAAAGCGAGGAGCTTCTTGAGGACCTCTGCTTCCTCGTCACTCAGCACCGGCTCTTTCTTGGCTCGCTTGGGCAGGCCATCCTTCGCCCAAACTATCGGGATCGCCCACGGCACGGGAGCTCGGATGATGAAATACTTCTCCTTCCAATGTTTGATCGAGTCCGGGTTCTCGATCAGCTTCATGCCCGTCCGCGGCGAAAGATAGAACCTCTGTTCATTTCGGTTTGGCTGGCAAGGGCGGTAGAGGCTCCGAAAGAGAAACATGCTCGGTACGGCACTGACCTCTTGGCACCGGAGAACAAACACCAGGACGTGCCTCCAGGTGTTCGGCATCAGCTGGGCGGGGCTTAAACCATACCAATTCAAGACATCAACTATAAACGGATGAAGGGGAAAGCGGAGCCCGGCGGCCAGGGAGTCGACAGGAAAGACGCACACGTCTGTCGAAGACTTCGTGTTGGCTCGGAAGCCCGGCCCGGGGAGGAGTAGCCCGTATTCGGCAGGAATCTGGAATCCCTTTCGGATCAGATGTAGATCGGCCTCCGTAAGAGACGAGATGGTATGGTCCACCTCGGACAACTCTCTCGGTTCATTCTCCTCCACCGACTTGGCCGTGCCTTGGGTCACCTTCTCTAAGATTTCCTCGGCGTAGTCCCGAACGCCTCCCACGCTCGACAGAGCAATAGGCTGCCGACCGAACGCCCCCGCCGTCTTCGGCTTCTCGATGATCGTGACCACTCCTTTACCCTTCTGAGACGCCACCGCGACCTCCTGAGGCACCTCGGCTACTTCGCCCTCTCTGTCCGGCCGAACGACGCTCTGATCGGTCGGCTCTACCACCTCCTTTCCTTTGCCCGCTCGGCCTACGGCTTGGTCCGAGGCGGGGGTCTCATCCGAGGAAGTAATCTTAACCATTTTCTAAAGAGAGAGGAAAGAGACTGACCTTGAAGTGACAGCTACGGTCGGAAAAGCTCACCGGAGACAAAGAACACCTTGCCGCGACAGCTAGCAGCGCCACCAAGGAGCTAAAAACTTCGAAGGTGAAAGTAAAGAGAGAGAGAGTAAAAGTAAATAATGAGACTTGGATTGAGGGGGAGTGAAGATTTATAGTAAAAAAGGAACGTCCCTTGGACTTCCAAACGTAAGGGCGCAATTTTTGGGCCACTCTCAAAACGTCGCGAAGGCCCAACACGACTTTGTCTTTTCACCAAGTCAAGTAGCTCGGCACAACAAGATCTAAATCCGAATTACATGCAATCCGAGCCCAGCGGCAAAGGGCCCGGTCGGCTAACCGAGTAAGTGCCATTCCGAGCCTGCAAACGGAAAAAACTCACTTTCTCCTCAACTTTCGTGTAGGATCTCGATCAGACGGCCCAGATCTTGCCAGCGATGCTAAACGACAAGATAGCATTTTCTTGGAAACTGAGCCCGTCTCGAGATTCTCCACACCATCTGACGGCTCAGATTGCGCCACGTCGCTCGGACAACCGTGCCCTCAGACGTCCTACCTCTATCTGAAGAAGCCAGAAAAAATTTAGATTCAAAGTTTTAAGGCACCGCCCTCGGCGAGCACCCCAGGCCCCAGGTCTCGATCGGCATTCCTCTCACCCGTGAGCAAAACAAAGCCTCCGGCCTCGGAGCCGAAGCTACGAATTGTTCAGAGATTAGGGAGAAACCGCCGACCCACGGGGCCCGGTCAAAAGCAGATCGGCACGCCTCCCATCTCTAACTCCTCCGGGCTGATAACCATCAAAGCCACCAGCCCGGAAGGAAGACAGAGGTCGAAAGAGACCCATCATTTCGAAGCTGTAGTCCCTCGGATCCGGACTTAGGTCATCACCTCTTCTACCATGATCTTCCCCGACCCTGACACCCACATCGGGGCAGTCAGAATCGGGAGAAGATCACGGTGGAAGAACGACCACCCGTCCTTCCGAAGCAAACTCGTCCCTCGGATCCGGACTTGGGTCATCACCTCTTCTACCATGATCTCCCCCGACCCTGACACCCACATCGGGGCAGTCAGAGTCTGGAGAAGATCATGGTGGAAGAACGACCACCCGTCCTTCTGAAGTAATTCGCCCCTCGGGTTTGGACTACGGTCGTCACCACTCCTACCATGTTCTTCCTCGACCCTGACACCCGCATCGGGGCCGTCAGGATTGGGAGAAGAACAAGGCAAAAGAGTGACCACCTCTCCGAACTTCTCGAGGTTAAAATTTCACAAGGCAGGCATCCGCCTTGACTCCGGTCGTTACTACTTCTGCTATGATCTCCTCCGGCCATGACATCCGCATCGGGGCCGTCACAACCAGGAGAAGACCATAGCCGAAGAGCAACCACCCAAGGCAGACGCCTCCGAGGACTAAAACTAAACATTTTTTTTGTGACTGAAACTGCAAAGGGAGTGAAGTTCTTATAACCACCCTCCAAGAACCAGCCGTTATGACCCTCGGAAGTTGAAACGCCACGCATTAATTGGAAGGCGCCACTACTTAATGACCTCGGGAAGTTGGAACGCCGCACAAATCCTGGGACGCCATTAATGCCCTCGAAAACTGAATCGTATTGAGATCTGTTCCCCCCTTTACGGCCCGGAATGCGCTTCCATGCTCGGACTGCCGAAACCCCAATCCTGTGGTCGACTACCGAGCAAGTGCCTTTCCGAGCCTGCAAACGGAGAAAACTCACTTTCTCCTCAACTTTCGTGTAAGATCTCGATCAGACGGCCCAGATCTTGCCGAGGACACTAAACGACAAGATAGTATTTCTTGAGAAATGTGCCTGTCTCGAGATGCGTGTCGTCATCCAACGGCTCAGATTGCGCCACGTCGCTCGGACTGCCGAAATCCCAATCCTTCGGTCGGCTACCGAGCAAGTGCCTTTCCGAGCCTGCAAACGGAGAAAACTCACTTTCTCCTCAACTTTCGTGTAAGATCTCGATCAGACGGCCCAGATCTTGCCGAGGACACTAAACGACAAGATGGTGTTTTCTTGAGAAGTGTGCCTGTCTCGAGATGCGTGTCGTCATCCAACGGCTCAAATTGCGCCACGTCGCTCGGACTGCCGAAACCCCATGCCTTCGGCCGGCTGCCGAGCAAGTGCCTTTCCGAGCCTGCAAACGGAGAAAAAAGCCACCGAGCAACTACGACTGTTGGATCTCTCAGAAATTCATGCTTCTAATGATGGACGGTCCAGATCACGCCACGTGCGCTAAAAGACAAGATAGCATTTTCTTGGGAGACGTGCCACCATCCGGCGGCCCAGATTGCGCCACGTCGCTCGGACCGCCGAACCCCCTTGCCTCCGGTCGGCGGCCGAGCGCCATTCCGAGCTCGCAAACGGAGAAAAAAGCCGCCGAGTAATAACGACCGCCAGATCTCTCAGAAAACCGCGCTCGACGCTGATCAAAGGTCCAGATTGCGCCACACAAATAATCGATATTTAAAAATTGATTTTTATTTATTTAAATCGTTTTATTTATTTAAAAATTGCGAAAAGTTACTAAAAATTCTGGAAAATTAACTAAAAATTCTTGAAAATAATTAGAAGTTCGGGGGGATATTTTTGAGCCCCTGGACGAACAATTATTACCTCGGATGTACTGTTAAGCACCCCGAACGATTAGTTAACACATCGCAAAATTAAATAAATAATCCGAAAAAATAGATAAAAACCGTCTAATGTTCAACAAGGCCTCAGAACAACTTACTGCTTCAAAAATCACCTCACCACCCCCCTCGAGGTTCACAACTCTCCATTCGGACTCCGATACAACCCCACTAGCCACTAAAACAGTTAAACTACTCCTCAAAGGCTGATCACCCTCAGTCTTTAGGAGTGGGGAGCTAGTGATATGGCTGAAAATGGGGTTAAATCAGAACCGTCCAGATCGGGCACGAATCTTGAAGCTCGGGGGGTAAAAAGGTAATTTTGCATATGAATGGGTCCAAAGCGGATACTGGATCTCCTTCTCACAGATCCAATAACCCGCAAACGAATCCGCTCCAACTGGGTACGGGTCCTGACCCAAGACAAATCCAGATCACCAAGAGGAGAATCAGGGCCACTGATTTGACTGAATCAACAGGCCTGATTTCTCCCACCGGGAATCGGGGGTCAATTTCCCAAAACAGAATGGGAGGATTTTTCTCCTGACAGTCACGCAGGAAATCAGGCCCCTAATCATTCCTATGGCGACTATAAATACCTCCCCCTACCACTGTGACCAGGTAATCACTCTTTTTCCACCTTAAGCTCTTTCATAATCACCACTGGTTACTGACAAGAGCGTCGGAGGGTGCGTCGCCGGAATCAACCCCGGTGTATCGCACTTCCTTGCAGGTTGCGGCAGGAATCAGAAGGCTTGGATCCGCTGTTCAGGTTTTTCTCAAACTCACAAATCTCATCTGTTTACCCCCACACCGAAATCAGCGGTAACAGCATGATAGTAGGCACTGTGAAGACTGCACCGACGACATCGTAAGACCCTTAAACGCGCACATCATGGAGGGACCCCATCTAGCTACAGATGCTCTTATTGACCTTTTAATGATATGTCTTTATCTTTTTCGAAACGAAACTAAAAAGTTATTGAATATCCAGGATATATGCTTATAAAACTCAAAGGAATTCTAGTATAGTTCTTGTAATGCATGTTCTAAAAGGTTGAGGATTTGTCGTTCTGCTTCCAATCTGACCACCATGGGAATCAAGTTAGTATATACATTGAGGAAAAGGCCGCATTGTGGACTCACCCTTATGTTATGAAAAGTTTTCTATAAAACATTTCTAGATGGAGAGGCAGAAAATAGAGAATAGAGAGAGGAGGTGAAAACCGTACAAAATGTAAAGAAAATAAAAGAACAAGATATGAAACCAAACCGATTTGAACCGAGGGTTGTGTATAACACAATGCCCTTAAAACAAATTCGCTTCGCCCGGGTGTTGGAGATTGAGAGACGCTTATCTCTCATGATACAATGGCTGAGGAATGTCGACTGTAGCACCACATCACACTCCCGAACTGAAGCAGTGTAGAACCCTATCACCGACTGACCGACTCAACAGTTTGCTGGTGTGTCGAAAGAGAAGAGAGGGGTCTCAATTTATAGGGAACGAAGGAGACAGGTGAATGAATGCACATGAAGTAACGGCCGAAAAAACCATTTTTCGGTTTTTAAAACGTGCGAATTAATGCAGCAGGCAAAAACATTTTGTCATTTTTAACATTGATTCGTCCGTTACAAAGAAAAAATCGTTTTTGCATTTATTTCGGCCGTTATAGACCGGAAAATTCAAAACTGGTGCAAAAGAAATCCCGCACGAGGTGGGGTTCAAAGTTGATACGACATTTGTGGCTGCAGGACGTGCAGGCTCACATAAGCCGCACATAATCTGGTCCGAGATTTTTCCCCCTCCCCTGCGCCCGCGAGAGATTCTTTTAGCTTGCTTTCTTACAAAGCCAAGAAATGGTTTATTATATATACCCTTTTAGTTCTTTTGTTTTTTCCGATATGAGATTGAAGTTCCTCAACCAATTTTCTTCCATCAAGTAGCTCACTTAGGGAGACAATTTCTCATTCACCTCATAACTGTTTTGAGTAAGTAAATATACAATTTTGATGTACTTATGAAGGTGTATAACAATTCATAAAGATCTCTCACTAATATATAAAGGATCTTGCTAAAAAATGCCTCAAAACTGATTCGTAAAATGGTGTTAAAACACCCATTTTTCAACATTCCCCACATGAATAAAATTGACGACCTCAGACATGACAGTCTGACACGATAGACTGACCCGACGGACTTGGTGATAGAATTCAATGGTCGAAACCTGCACATGATAGGTAGGTATTACCCTTTCAACATTTTCTTATAAAAATATGTTTACTTTACTAACTAAATAGTTGACACGATGTCCTTGAACTTTTCTGTCATAACACTTATCAGTTCTCACTGTTATGTTCGTTTTGGCCATGAACATACGTATAGTTCTGCAAGAGTTTAACAAGAATGTTGCCCTACACCATTTTTTTGGAAGCGACCCTTCTTCCCTCTCACATAGGTAATTTTTTAGTTAAGAGTAACCCGCATTACTCTGCTCAAATTTTTGATGCATGAGTATCATTAAAAGTCTAGCTTAACCTCTTACCTTAGGGGCATCACTGTTTCATCATAAGAATGAGTATGGGGAAATTTTCACAGTGATCCAACATGGTCTTTGATATGGCTAAAAATAGGGTTAAATCGGAACCGTCCAAATCAGGCACGAATCTTAAAGCTCGGGGGTAAAATGGTAATTTCACCTTCGAGCGGATTTGAAATGGGGACTGGGCCTTTTTCCGAAAGTCCAATAACCCATAAACGGATTCGTCTTACTGGGTGCGAGTTCCACCTCGCAAGAAACCCAGTCCAACTGGATAGGAAAGAATTAGGGTTTATGATTGTCCTTGATCAACGATCCTAATCACTTCTATCTATTCACTGGGAAGTAGGGATTCGATCTTATCCCGAAACTAGTTTCTAAGACGGCTATAAATACCCCTCATCCCTCATTGTTACCAGGTAATCAATCTTTCTCCAATCAAAGCTCTTTCATAATCTTTCTGATTACTAAACAGAGCGTCGGAGGGTGCGTCGCCGGAATCAACCCCGGTGTTTCGCACTTTTTGCAGGTCAACGGTAAGAGAATCTCGGTCAAACTCCGGTGAAGATTGTTCATGTTTGACTATTCCACTTCCCTCGAATCCACAAATCTATTTGTTTGCCCCCACACTGATTTCACGGCAACAGATTGGCGTCGTCTGTGGGAAACACACGAATAGCAGCCCAACTTCTTCTGCCGATACAACTCCGCATGCCATTAAAACAGTAAAACTACTCCTCAAAGGCTGATCAAACTCAGTCTTCGGGAGTGGGAGGCTCGTGATATGGCTAAAAAATAGGGTTAAATCAGAACCGTCCAAATCAGGCACGAATCTTAAAGCTCGGGGGTAAAATGGTTGTAACTCCTGTTTTTCATTTTGTGTATTTTAAAGTGTATTTTTTTTGTTTGGTGTATTTCTCTCGTTGTATTCCTCTTGTATTTCTTTTGGACCGTATATTGGATTTTTGTTTCAATATATTTTCATTTTATTAATTTGTCTTCTTTTATTTGAGTTCTTGATTCATTGTTCGTCTTTTGATTCGTCTCTTTTTGCTCGTGCCATTATTTTTTGACTCTCACTGTTAAATTTATTTTTATTTCCATTCTGTTAGTTTAATTCATTCATTTGTGCCCTATCACATTTTGGATCTTTATACCCAAACTTGCTCACATACCCATTTATTATTACCCACCTAAAATAACCCACCCACTTTAGCCGAAATATTCAACATGCCATATTAACAATTTTCCCTAGATTTTATGTTAACCATATACCCATTTTATTCACACCCATAACCATTTAATTATAATCCAACCCATTCCCTACCAGTAATCCTATTCAGTAAACTCCAAACCAACCCATTACCTAATTAAATCCTACCAATATACTTTGGCAAAATTTTAAAAAACGTCACAATAGTTTGGCGCTGTTTAAAAAAAAGTCACAAAACTTTGACTTTTTAAAAAAACCACACAATGTTTAACTTTCAACTCACTGAGTTATCCAACCGTTAACTGGAATAATAGTTATGTGATGTTTTTTTAAAACAAATGGAAACTTTTATGATATTTTTTTAAACAGAATAATAGTTCTGTGTTGTTTTTTTAAACAAAACAATAGTTTTGTGATGTTTTTTAAACATTACGTATAACCCAGTTAACGGTTGGATAACTCCGTGAGTTGAAAGTTAAACATTGTGCGGTTTTTTTAAAAAGTCAAAGTTTTGTGACGTTTTTTTAAACAACGTCAAACTATTGTGACGTTTTTTTAAATTTAGCCATATACTTTCCTATTACCTTATATACTTACCTAGTATACTCTACACACCCGGAATACTACCCATGTGCAATCCAACCCGACCCATCTCATTTTTTTTCCTGTAGCCGCTGTGTGCACCTCTTCTCCTTCAACCCTAATATACTTATACATCTTTATATATATATTCACAACCATGCTGCATATTTCTTATTTTCCAAACCCTTGCACCCTATTCCGTGCTCTCTCTCGTGTCTTTCCATCCACCGTCTCGCGCTCTCTTGCTCTCGGGGTTTCTTGTGCGTGCTCGAGTGCGCGTGCAGATCGTTCGTGAGTTCGTAAATTTTCGTTCGTGGGATTTGCTCCTACTTTTGAGTTCATCGTTCTTCATCCCGATTTAAGACAAGTAACTTGTACTCCAATTCATTTATTTGATATAAGTCAAAAAGTTCACCTATAGTGTAGTTGGGTCTAGAGACAACTTTTGATTGTATTTTTCTTGATGGATTTTGTCTCTATTGTGATAATTTGGCCATAGATGACTCACGACACCATATGGACATGATTAACCTAGGATTCGCCCAATTCTTGATTTTTGAACATGTATGTGAGACTTGTGTACAAATTTGTGTTTTGATTGAGACCCATATGATATATATATATATATATATATATATATATATATATATATTTGAGGGAAAAGGTGGAATACGGCCACCCTGTTTCATTAATAAGAGGAGACCCATATGATATATTTGGTGGGGACATGTTATTAACCCTAAATCATGATGTTTAGATATTTGGTAGACTTTATTTCAAGTTTGGTTGTATTTGGATCAATGTTCTTGAACCTATGTTGTTTTTGTTGTTGAGGGTGAAATCTGTAGTTACTGGATGTTCTGTTTTGTTTGCTATTTTCGACTGTACTACAGTCACTATCTTAATTTCGGTATAAAACATGAGTTTTAGATAATTTCATCTATTTTTAAACCCCTCTGACCTTGCTTGATTTTGATTTCGTATGACTGATATGGCTGTTTTAGTACAGAGGGTCGATCTTTTCCAGATTCAGTTTTTGGGTAATTTTGATAACAAACTATTTTCAAGAACCATGTTATACATATTATTTTGATTTGAAACTTTGGTCAATCTTTCTTTATTAAGTTAGGATTAACCAAAATTTTGGTAAATTTTATTGATAAGTTTTATGTGATGTTTCATACTCGTTTATAAAATCTATATATGCTGTATTTTGCTTGCTGTTCGGTAAAGAACCTTATTTTCACTATGATTCCTTTTACTGTATGGAAAATTTTTGTGAAATATGAAAGTTAGTAAATTTTATCTATTTTCATATCCCTTTGGCGGAATTGTATTTCGTTTCACTGGTTGCGAGATATCTTAGTTTTCGTACAGCAGTGTTGGGATTTCCAAATTTGCTAAACTATGTTTTCTTGATACTTTCGTATTTTTGATGACTGATCTATTCTTAATAGAAAATTCTGAAACTTTATATTTTGATACTAAACATATAGGAAAATACCCCAGATTTTTTCTGGATTTAATTGAGAGTTTTTGATGTTGTTTTTCTGACTGAGAATTCGTTTTCCTGATTTCCGACTGAACATGTTTTCTGTTTTCGAACCTGTTTTGAGTTATGATGTTGTGAAGTAATATATGACTTATTTATATTTTTTGGATTCTTGTGGATGTCTATTTTCTAGATCCTTTGACGGATCCAAATTTGCATTTTTGTAGCAACAAGAATCACTGTTTTAACACTGTACTGTCATGCTGTCCTGAATATGAACATGCACTGTTTTGCTCATTTATGTGACTGTATATTATCTATGCATGTTTATTTTATTCCCTAAACCTAATACTGATTATAACATGTTAGTTGGACACTATTTCGTACACATTCATGCCTGTTTGATGATCATAATAAAAGTAACCAAGCTGGAGTTTAAGGAAAAGATCTAGTAGTGGGAAAGCATAGATTTGTGTACTTAGAAGGGGGCCCATGTTTCCCATCTGATTATCTGTTATCAGTATGAGATCATGTTACATGATCGTCTGTTATCTGTAATCTGTATGAGATCACGTTACATGATCTTCTGTTATCTGTTATCTGTATGAGATCATGTTACATGATCGTCTGTTATCTAGTATCTGTCTAACCCTGAGTACACGACCCTATATGATCCCCTACGAAATCTAAAGCGAAATTGCTTGTTGTAGCAACCATGTGTTATATTTTTGGGGTGCATGAAGTGCTACCTAGATAGTAATCACACTAGACTTATAAGAACATGACATCTGTATATGTATCTGAAATCTGAATCTGAATCTGTTATATGCATCTGGCTATCTGTTATCTGATCATCTGATTATTTGTTATCTGTCTGATATTATCACTTGATACTATTGTGTGACACTATCTGTACATCTGTCTGCATGCCTTTTGACTTTGACACTGGACACATGTTAGTATACCATGCTAATTGATTATGCTATACCATGTTAGATCTGTTTTTGCTATTAATTAGATTTGTTTATTTTTTTTTCCATGTGCTTGTATCCTACATTATAAGTGGCCCGTAACTTGCAATTGACGGGTACCTGTTTTCTCTTTCCTTCTCCTGCAATTGTTAATTGCAGATTTTGGTGATCAGCTGCCCGATAGAGTATGTGATCTAAAGTTCTAGTTGGCTGGAGTTTTGCTATCTTCATTTATTTCCTATTGCTCATTTTGAACAATGTATCTGTTACTTGTATTCTTTGTGTTTAGGCAGTATGACCCAGAATATTTGTGTATTTCAGATCATAACTATTTGAGATTAATATACTTTATTTCAAGTATTCTTGTTGGTATTTGGTTCATATGTGCATTTGGTTCAATCTTTTGCTTCCGAATCTGATTATTTTGTGAGATATTGTAAAGATTCTTGAACAGCTTATGGATGATGAAAATCATTTACTGGGCTTTTGTCACGTATCCATATTTCGTATTCTCTTTTGGGAAGCGGGGCGTGACAATGGTAATTTCACCTTCGAGCGGGTCTGAAATGGGGACTGGGCCTTTTTCCGAAAGTCCAATAACCAATAAACGGATCTGTCTTACTAGGTGCGGGTTCCACACCGCAAGAAACTCAGTCTAGCTGGATAGGAAAGAATTAGGGTTTATGATTGTCCTTGATCAACGGTCTTAATCACTTCTATCCATTCACTAGGAAGTAAGGATTCGATCTTATCCCAAAACTGGTTCCTAAGGCGGCTATAAATACCCCCCATCCCCCACTATTACTAGGTAATCAATCTTTTGCCAATCAAAAGCTCTTTCATAATCTTTCTGATTACTGACAAGAGCGTCGGAAGGTGCGTCGTCGGAATCAATCCCGGTGTCTCGCACTTTTTGCAGGTCAACGGCAGGAGAATCTTGGTCAAACTCCGGTGAAGTCGTTCAGGTTTGACTATTCAACATCCCTCGAATCCACAAATATATTTGTTTGCCCCCACACCGATTTCAGCGGCAAGAGTCTTTTTTTTTTTGAGGTAAATGGTGGAAGGCAACAGTCTTAATAATTTAGTTGTCCCTTTGAACCTAGATCTTGGAATCTCCAGTTAATTAGGTTGGGTATCCATTGTATTGACTTATTCTTTCATGGGCTTTAGTCACATTCTACTTGATAACTTATCAACCAACTCTCTGTTTAATCCTTTTGTTAGCGGATCCGCAATGTTATCCTTTAACTTTACATAGTCCAAAAAGATAATGTTAGTAGAGAGTAGTTGTCTAATGGTATTATGTCTTCCAAGAATATGTCTGAATTTACCATTATACATATTGCTTTGTGGTCTACAAATTACAGATTTACTATCCGAATGTATGCAGATTGGAGGCACAGACTTTGTCCTCCTTGGAATATCCTCAATGAAGTGGCTTAACCATTCAACCTCTTTCCCACATTTGTCCAGTGCGATAAATTCAGATTCTATAGTGGATTTAGCGATCACTGTTTGTTTCGAGGATTTTCACGAAACTGGCGCACCACCTAGTATAAACACATAGCCACTAGTGGATTTTGATTTCTCACTAGATATCCAGTTTGCATCACTGTATCCATTAAGTACAACCAGATATCTTGTATAATGCAGCACAATTATGAGTAAAATGCAAGTACTTTAGTACTCAGCTTGTCAATGCTCGGTTTCAAGATTACTCATATATCTACTTAGTTTACTATCTGCATAGGCTGTGTCTGGTCTTGTACAACTCATCAAGTACATTAGACTGCCTAAAATTATAGAGTATTCTACTTGAAAAATACTTTCTCCTTTATTCTTGGATAAATGTAAGTTAGATCTATCGGAGATCTGGTAATTCCATAATTATCTTTATCAAAATTTCTAAGTATATTGTCTATATAATGTGACTGACTTAAAACAAGCTCTCTGATGTTCTTGTGTTCTTAATCCCCAATATAACATCAACAAGTCTCATGTCTTTCATGTCAAATCTCGAGTTCAACATATTTTTTAAGATTTAATCATCTTATCATTGCTTCCAACAATAAGCATGTCATCTACATACAAACATATTATGACATGTCAACTTTCAGTGTCTTTGACATATACACATTCAACACATTCATTGATCTTGAAACCATTTGTAATCATGATGTTTTCAAATTTCTTATGTCATTGCTTTGGAGCTTGTTTCAAGCCATATAATGATTTCATCAGTTGACAACTTTTTTTCTTGTCCTGGAGCTGAAAAACCCTCAGGTTGTTCCATCTAGATTTCTTCATCTAAATATCCATTAAGAAAAGTTTTTTTCGCATCCATTTGATGTACTTCAAGATTGCGCAAAGCTGCTATTGCAAGTACTATCCTAAGAGAATTTATTCTCGTAAGAGGAGAATATGTATCAAAGTAATCTATACATTCTTTTTGTCTATAACCTTTGATTACAAACATTGCCTTGTATTTATCAATTGATCCATCAGCTTTAATTTTATTCTTGAAAGTCCACTTGGAACCTAAATGTTTACTACCTGGTGGAAGATCCACTAGTTTAGGATTGAATCAATTTCACTCTTAATGGATTTTTTTCACAGAGGACTATCACTAGAGCTCACCACTTCTTTGAAAGTTTGGGGTTCACCTTTAAGCATAAAATTCAATAAATTTGGACCAAAATATTTTATGCATTCATTTGGAAGAACTTGGTTCTTCCTTAGACTTACATGGAAATACATATTCAAATAACGATGCAATTCTAGACTCCATTATCGTGTTCTTTGGTATATCAGAATATCATATTTGTACAAAAAAGAACTGATAAGAACTATTATTATGTGCATATCCAATAAAAATGCAATGAACCGTTGACTTTCTTCCTTTCCATAATTCATATGAAGTTTTATCTTCTTTCTTCTTGGGTACCTTGATCAAAAGATAATTAGCTGAAAGAATAGCTTCTCCCCACAAGTTTGGTGACAAACTAGAACTTATTAGCATTGCATTCATCATTTCTTTAAGGTATGATTCTTTTGCTCAGCATCACTGTTGGACTGAGAAGATCAAGGTGTTGTAGTTTCATGTATAATTCCATGCTTAGCACAAATATCAGCAAATGACGATTCACTCTCCACCTTGACCACTTCTTAGCGCCTTAACTTTCTTGTTGAGTTGATTCTCAACTTCATTTTTATAGAGAAAAATTTCTCTATAACTCCATCCTTACTTTTAAGTAAATACACATAACAATAACAAAGATAATAAAATACTTATTACCACCTCTTGTTTGTGTCATTTTTAGATCACAAATATCAGTGTAAATTAAATCAAGGAGTTTAGTGTTTCTTTCAACACTTTTAAATGAAAATTTTGTTAGTTTTGCCTCAACACAAGTTTCACACTTATGTTTGGAATCAATTGGAATGTTGGTATATGATTCAAGTTAACTAGTCTACACAAAATATCATAATTAACATGTCCTAGTCTACCATGCCATAAATTGGAAGACTCAAACATACAAGTAGAAGAGCAAGTTTTATTGATATTCTTGACCATAGTCATTACATTGAGTTTGAACATTCCACCACTCATGTATCATCTACCAACATACATTCTACTTTTCGACAAAAAGAATTTGACTCAAACACTAAATAAAATCCGTGATTATTAAGCAGAAAACCAGATACCAGGTTTTTACAGATTTCAAGAACATACATAATATTGTTTAGAGTTAGTTCCTTCCCAGAAGTCAGCTTCAAGGTTACTTTGCCTTAGCCCTTAATTTTTGAAGTAGCTGAGTTCCCCATGAACATCTTCTCCCCATTCTCTAATGACTCAAAAGTGGAGAACATTCATCTGTTAGAGCACACGCGGCGGGTATCTCCAGTGTCAATCCACCACTCTTTGGGGTTTGAACCCATCAAGATCACCTTCGAGACCATAGCTGAGAGGTTGATTTAAGAAACATCTTGAGTAATGCCTTCAACCATATTGGCTTCTCTGTTCCTGTTCCTTTTGGATAGTCTGCAATCAGTAGACTTGTGACCTGGCTTGTTACAGTTGAAGCACTTGCCCTGAAATTTTGGCTTCTTGGAGACTCCTTCTTTAAGTCCTAACTTGGACCCATTTTCTTGGTTTTTGTACTTCTTGGTTTTGGAACGTTGACTATGTTCCACCACATTTTCCTTGGTCCCAAGACTATTAGCTTCGACCTTTTCTGATCCTCTGTTGTAAAGCCTGACAATCAGATTCTTAAGGTCCATTTCCTTTCGCTTGTGCTTTAGGTAGTTTTTGAAGTCTTTCCAACTTGCTGGCAATTTTTCAATAATACAAGCAACTTGAAAACTTTCACTCAAAATCATACCTTCAGCGTGAATCTCATGCAAGATCAGTTGAATTTCTTGAACTTGACTGATCCCTGTCTTAGAATCCACAATTTTGTAAACCAAGAAGCGACCCACTATAAATTTCTTGGCGGCGGTACCCTCGGTATTATATTTATGGTCTATAGATTCCCAAAGTTCTTTAGCTGTTCTCTTGTCAATGTAAATATTATACATAGAGTCCGCTAAACTGTTCATTATGTAGTTCCTACACATGTAATCAGCACTCCCAAGCAACCACAGCAACAATGACTTGGTAATCTTGCTCATCTTCTTTAAGATTATGATCTTCTTTGTTCAAGAACCTTGCAAGATTCAAGGTGGTCAAATAGAACACCATTTTCTGTTGCCACCTCTTGAAATTCTGCCCGTTGAACTTCTCAGGTTTTTTTGTCATTAGAGACTGAGACAGTTACAACAGTAGGCATTGGCTCTCGTGCCACACCAATGGTCGGCAATTGGACCATCTCAACAGCTGGCAATTAGGCCGTTTCAGCCAAAACAACATTCTTCAATGTACTTTCCATTTTGAGTCTGAAAATACACAATGAAAGTGTAAACTTTTAGATTTAAAAAGAAAAGAAGAGAGTGCCTCAAAATTAGCAAAGCAAAAAATCAAAATCGAAGTTTGAATACCCCATTCAACACATGAAAATACTAATGAGGATTAAAGTATATCATAACGAAACTTTAAATTAGAACTATTTTCTAAATTTGAAGGAGAAGACTGCGAAGTACAGACTTATTTATCCTTCAAGCAAACTTCCATGTTGAGAGGAATCCATAATCTCCAACACATGCGATTTGTAAGTAATTATGAAATTCTTACAAAAATTGTCAAGCATTAACCAATTAAACAAATTATTGGTAATATTGAATTCTAACAACAATTTAATTTGAGATTCAAATTTATAGTCAAAACTATAATTTAACTTGTCGAAATAAATATTTGATCTTCAGCACAAAGTCAAAAACAATTGTTCAAACTTGAGCTAATTAAGCATATGATTAATGATGTCTTGAACTTTAGCACTTAGCAACATATCAATAGTATAATTAAAAACATAGACTTAAAACAAATGTTTTCGAACTTTTAGCACATAAATAACTTTAATCGAAGTACAGGAAAGTAAATAACTTATCTTCTCTTATTTTCATGGTCTAAGTGGCCTACATCACCCCACCAACTCCATACCGAGCAAGCCTATTCAGATAATTTATATTTAGCCCAAGACAAAGCCCAAATACTTCAGAGGCCCAAATCTAACCAACCAAACTGAACACCACATTAAAGGGTCTGGTTGGGCTTTGCGGGTCTGGTTTGGGAACAGATCCACAAACCACCCACCAGCACGTGAGAGGCGGAGCAGATGAAGGGATGGTCACGGGTTTGTGGGTTGGTTTTAACTAAGGCTGTCAATTGACCCGAACCCAACCCCGAGCCCGACCAAATCCAATCCGATTTTAACACTCTATGGCCTTGAAAATTTTGTACAATTTCGGACCCGGGCTAAAAAGTTCATCCGAATTAATTTTCGAGCCGGGTTCCGGTTTATATAGCTTCGACCTGAACCCGACCTGATTGTAATTGAAACAACACACCATAATTATTCCCATCATACTCCACCGGCACAACTTATCCTTATTCCTCCAAATTAAATACTATCTCCCACTCTTTCTCTCTCCTCATTTAAGCCTTTCTTTCTCTCTCTCCACCACTTTCTAGATTCGCCTCTTCTCGCTCTTCTTCCAATTTCTCTCTCCTCTACATTCCAGATCCACCCCCTCTTCTCCTTCTTCTTCCAATTCATTGCCCTCCTCACCCACCTCCTTTACACCGCCGCTCTGCTGCTGCGGCGCTCCCTCTGCTGTCGCCACCCCTCCATCGGCTGCCGTTGTCGCTGCTACTCCCGATGTTGCCGCCACCGCAACCATTTCTCCCACCGCATCTTTTGTTCCCACCCCATCATCTATTCCCGATTCCCGCCGCCCCTGATGCTCCCTCCGCCATCGCCGTTTCAGCCTCAAAATGTATTTTAGTTTTTTTTTCATTGATTTTGTAAGAAACCGGGCCGAGCTCGGGCTTTTGGATTTAACTCAGACCCGGGCTCAGGTTTCAAGTTAGCTGCCTGACCCAAACTTGGGTTGGGCTGGGACCCTATAATTTTTTTTGGGCTCGGGCTTGTATAAGTCCGGCCCAAGCCCGGCCCTTTGCCAGCCCTAGTTTTGACAAACAAACCAAACAAAAAACACAAACCCAACATTAAACACACAAATGGTTATGGGTTTATGGGTTGGTTTTGAAAAAAAAACCAAACAGAAAACACACAAATCCTAGACTGAGGTGCTTGCGGGTCGGGTTCAGGTTTAGATCTAACAAACAAAATAGCACACACATAGCAAAACATCAAACAGCTGTCGGCAGACCAAACAGCAAACAACAAGTCGATCCAATAGAGGAACTGCTTTGCAGGTCAAGTACGGGTTCACTATGAATCGGGTCTGAAAAACAGACCTAATCAAAACATTGAGGGAGAAGAAGAAGAAGCGACTGCTTGGGGTTGTGGTCGGCGACGGCAGCAGCGACTGTCGACGAATGTGGGTTATCGATGGCGACGACGGATGACAACGATGGACGGCGACAATGGACGACAACTAGATCCCGATGAACGGTGTTATCTTTTCTCTCTTTATTAATCTTACAAAAAATTAAATATCTTAAGGTTGTTGAGGATTATGAGAAATAATAAAAGGGAAAATTAGGGTTAATATCCTAAACTATGATGCTTGAGATATTTACTCAAGGTATCAAGATTGGAATACCAAGACTACTATCACAAGTCAGTATTTATAAGATAAATACTGATTTGAGCACTGAGTTCTAAACCCTCTCAACCCGCGATCCTTCATACAATTAGTATATGTAACATATGTGTTACCCATAGAACAATATTATACATAATATTATTTTTTATGTAGAGATTATACCTATATATCCAACAGAAAGAATATGATGATTCAAGTTTGATGGATCTATATCCCCATGACTGTGTTTACAAGGTATGTATTTCTTGTGATTTCTTGGTTATTTTCATTTGTCAAATTTTTTTTGTTTTGCTGCTTGAAGTAAGAACACCTGAAGCTATCCATTCACCTTTGGAAATACCGCTCAAAAGACATGTAATGATTTTCATCATTCATAAGCTGTAGGATCGACTCAACATCATAACAAGAAATATAGTAACTCAACCACGCATGCATGAATAATTTATTAGTCAACATAAAAAAATTGAAACAAAATATAATCATCCCAAATAATTTCTAGATATGGATCAAAAGATAAAACTTCAGGACTACAAGCCCATTACAAGTTTTAAACAGCAACAAATTTTAAATAAACTCAAATACAAATAATTGAAACAAGCTTTTCCCAAGCGAAGCCTAGAAGGTTTGCTCACTAACTCCAGTAGGCAACTCGTCTTCAAAGTCTGGATATATAAATATAAAAAGGAAAATAGAGAAAACAAAGACAAACGTCTTTAATGCAAGTTAGGGCCGCTAGTAGTACAGGCAAGGGTATGAAAACATGCATATTTAGCTCATAAAGTTTGTTGTCTGCATTCCATTTATATATTGAATCCTTGGAGTTGGTGCTGAACTCGATTAAAATCTCCAACTTGGGGACCTTAACTAACATCAGAGATCCAACCTTATGATGTGGTTCTTCGAATTCGGGGGTGACGATGTTCCATATAACTCAGTCCAAAATTCGATTCATATCAATTCGTGATGTTCAAACCCAGTAACCTAAAACATTTAGCTCACAATGTTGATTTACTTATACATGAGAGCTATACAACCCTTGGCGTGCATGAATCAAGAGAAGCAACATCTCGTGTGGTGAGCTATTTTTTCTTTGTCATGCAACAAAGGTTGCTCAGTAGAAGTTTGCAACCAACCCTCCAATACTCGAAGAATTATTTCAGGGGATGTACGCCATGGTGGTCGCCTTTTGTTAGAATAAAGGTGAATGTGTCACCTCTTCATTAATAATGTAACGAAATAAAGCAGAACAAATAATTTACATCAAAATGTTCCTAGAAAAAGGAACATCGAAATTACACACCAAGATTACAACATTAACTTGTCCCTCCCCAAAATAAAATTGCAGAAGAAGAACATGCAATATGCATGCTTTCCAAACCCTCAGATGCCACGCAACCTAAGTTTTTATCCATCAACCAAATGACGACTCATCGAACACCCATCATAGTGACGACTTGCCGCTTCACCTCCTAGCGACGACTCACCCAACCTCATTCAGGACGTCTTGCCAGGACAACACACTGGAGACGACTTGCCAGTTCATGGTGATAGCCTTATAATATGGGAACCGGTGATACTGTAATACATATTTAACTAAGCTAGGAACTTTTTCTTGAAAAAAAAGAAAGACAAAGGCTAAATTTAAAATAAAAAAAAATTACCAAACTCTTGATCATTTATTTAAAACCTCACTCAACTTTCTTTTATTTATTAAAAACCTCACTCTCAGTCAACTCCAATTATGAAGATGCTCCATGGACGATGTCACAGTTTCGTTAAATTTTGAGATGAAATTACGAAACTATCCTTTGTATTAATTTAACCTATTATCTCGTCCAAAACTAAAAATTCCTCTTTTCCAAAATACTAGTAATAAATCCCTTCTCACTAATTCACTCTGAAAAACCTCTCCCAAATAAAACCATATTTTCAATCTGCTCGCTTAATCGATTTTTTTCCCAAACAGTCCCACTTTTTGAAAGTTTTTCCCAAACTGCCCTACTTTTTTTTAAATTCTCAAACTGCCTCACTCGGTTTTCGAAAAACCGAGTGACGACTCATCGAACACCCATCATAGTGACGACTTGCCGCTTCATCTCCTAGCGACGACTCACCCAACCTCATTCGGGACGTCTTGGCAGGACAACACATCGGGGACGACTTGCCAGTTCATGGTGATAGCCTTATAATATGGGAACCGGTGATACTGTAATACATATTTAACTAAGCTAGGAACTTTTCCTTGAAAAAAAAGAAAGACGAAGGCTAAATAAAAAAAATCACCCAACTCTTGATCATTTATTTAAAACCTCACTCAACTTTCTTTTATTTATTAAAAACCTCACTCTCACTCAACTCAAATTATAAAGATGCTCCATGGACGGTGTCACAGTTTCGTTAAATTTTGAGATGAAATTACGAAACTATCCATTGTATTAATTTAACCTATTATCTCACCCAAAACTGAAAATTCCTCTTTTCCAAAATACTAGTAATAAATCCCTTCTCACTAATTAACTCTGAAAAATCTCACCCAAATAAAACCATATTTTCAATCTGCTCGCCTAATCGAATTTTTTCTCAAACTATCCCACTTTTTGAAAGTTTTTCCCAAACTGCCCTACTTTTTTTTAAAATTTCCAAACTGCCTCACTCGGTTTTCGAAAAACAGAGTTTGGTTAAAACCAACTCAGTTTTTCGAAAAACGAGTGTCGATGGGGGATATGAATGGACGGTGTCACAGTTTCGTTTTTCGAAAAAAGAAAGACAAAGGCTAAATTTTAAAAAAAAATCACCCAACTCTGGATCATTTATTTAAAACCTCACTAAACTTTCTTTTATTTATTAAAAACCTCACTCTCACTCAACTCCAATTATAAAGATACTCCATGGATGGTGTCACAGTTTCCTTAAATTTTGAGATGAAATTACGAAACTATCCTTTGTATAAATCAAACCTATTATCTCACCCAAAACTGAAAATTCCTCTTTTCCAAAATACTAGTAATAAATCCCTTCTCACTAATTCACTCTGAAAAACCTCACCCAAATAAAACCATATTTTCAATCTGCTCGCCTAATCGAATTTTTTCCCAAACTGTTCAACTTTTTGAAAGTTTTTCCCAAACTGCCCTACTTTTTTTTTAATTCACAAACTGCCTCACTCGGTTTTCGAAAAACTGAGTGTCAATTGGGGATATGAATGCCTTCAGTGTAACGACAGACAAACCACAGCACTGAAATGGTAGCAAAAAGTGCTCTGCACGAGGTGGGGTCATGTCGATCCCGCATTCGTGCGAGCGCACACAAGTCGCATGTAATCCAGTCCGAGATTTATACTCCTGCGTGAGCGAGAGAGAGCATCTCTTCTAGCTATCTTATAATGCTTAGAAGGAGGTTACTATATATCCTCTTCTATTTCCTTTAATTTTTTCGATGTGGGACTGTTCCCTTAATCTATTTTCAAGAATGAAAACGTCTCACTTTAAGAGACAATTTCTCATTCACCCTTTAACCATTTTTAGCAAATCAGTATATGATTTTGATCTGCTCACGAAGGAGAACATAAATCAATCAAGATCTCTCAATAATTCATTGAGGATCTTACTCAAAAAATTGCTCAATAACCGGTTCGTAAATTGTGTATAAAACACTCATTTTCTAACAAGAACAAACTTGGTTTTTCAAAAACTGAGTTTTGAATAGTCTCTTTTTCAGAGAACACCTTGCTCTCTGGAAAACAATCAACTCCACAGTCGACACAAAAGTAAACTAAACAACACGTGTAAACGGTAGTTTAATCATCATCAATTTTCAAATAGAATAACTCAAATATGACCCCACAGGCTCTGCTCAGTATCATTAGAGAGTGTTGAAGCATGCTTATTCTAGTAGGTCATTCAAACAGTTGCAATAGGTGTAAGAGTTTCCAATCTAGTGATGCCATGTCTAATTATCAATATATAATATACTCTTACAATGGTCACCTGATTACATTTTTGATGGGTACACCAAGACATCGACTTTAATTCAACAAATAAAACATACTCAAATAAGGAGGCATATATCCAAAGAAATGTTAATCAGCTTTGCATCCAAAAAAACAGAAGAAAGAAGAATGAAAGCATTGCATATCAAAGAAGGAAAAACAAAAAAAGAGAGATTCCAAGAGAAGAGTAGAGTGGACCAAGTATAGAATTCAAACTATAAACATTAACAGATAATCAACCACCCAAAAGCTTTACTAGTAAGGCTTTGTTTCTGAAATGCATTTTCAGGTTATAGATATGTAATTGAAGTGAAAACATGAATTGAATATTAAAGTGATTCGATAATGGGGAGATTGTCCCCAATCGACACTCTGTTTTCGAAAAACCGGGTTTGGTTAAAACCAACTTGAATTTTTGAAAACCGAGTGTTACTCTTCGATTTTCCAAAGAATACACTCGCTTTTTGAAAAAACGAGATGATTTTAACCAAACTCGGTTGACGCTGTTTGGGAATTACAAAAAAAAATAGGGCAGTTTGGGAAAAACTTTTTAGTTTGGGAAAAAATTCCACCTAATCGTTCTCTTCTCTCCCAATCGACCCCCTCTTGATGCATTTCCATCTCTTGGCTCCCTCCGATTGAAAGCTTGAAGCCCTTCAATCTCCGAGCCTGAAAGCGGGTCAAATGCCCTCGGATCTTCACGACCTCCACTCGATCAGTCCCTTTTTTTTCAACCAGGTGAGGTTTTTTTGCTCTACATCCTATTATCTTCTTTCTCTCTCTTGTTTTGAGCGGCCATCCTTAATTGATAAGGTTAAGGTTAGACTTTTGATCTGATGTTGGGGATCTTAAACAGGCCTGTGTGTTGTGCTCTCTCTACATTCTCAATGTAATCATTTTCTCTCTAAACTCCAATTGTACATTCTTTCTTTATTTGTTAATGTAACCTTTCTAAGGAGGCAAGGAATTGACAACCATACAAGGACAAGATTGGGAAGCTACTTGGAGAAGATGGTATGATTCCTTTGTTCAGTTTTTGATACTCGGCTTGAGAGAATCAATGTGTTAGGGCCACAACCATGTCACATAAATTTTATGCTTTTAATTTTGAATGAGAAGCATTGTTGTAATGCTAATGGATGATGAATGGTGAGATCAATTAATAAAATAACCAAAATCCCTCAAAGTAAATATTAAGTTGCAATAAGATGTCTTCCAATGCATGACACTCGTCTAGGCTAGGATCGATTAAGTGTAGGTCTGCCAAAGCAGGGTGCAATTATCTATCCCAGTGAGACGCGATGGGATAAAAATAATATTCAATTGCCAACCATTGGATCTCACTTAACTAGACTATTTCAATAGGATTGAAGGTTTAGAGGCATAGAGTTGGGCTTTAGCCTATGAGATAGATTAGAGTAAGTATTACTCACCCAACTATCCAAGAGTTGCATATGATGTAATTAGAAAATGTTCCATACCTAAATAACTGGATTTTGGGTGATCAGCCAAAGCTGACTCAAAACTAGGTGAAATATGGATCTTGACCTACTAAAAAATCTTACGATGGGATTTTCCGAGTCAATGATGAGGGTTATTGATTTGAATAAAAATAGTATGAGGTACATTTAATAAAAGACTTTATTAAATATTTCAATGTCATGATACATAATCTGCATATTTCTGTTGATGGTTAAATTTTTTTTTTGTTGTTGCATATTTCTGTAAAATGATATTTACTTTGCATATTTATGTTGATAGATTATTATGGCATCCAATACATCAAATAACCTAATATTATGATCTGTCCTTGAGAAGGACAAACTGTCTGGAACAAATTTTCTAGACTAGTATAGGAATCTAAGGATAGTCCTCAGGCATGAGAAAAAGCTGTATGTTCTAGAGTAGCTTATTTCTGATTCACCTGTTGGAAGTGCCCATCGCACCGAAAAGGATGCTCATAAGAAGCATCAAGATGACGCCTTGGACGTTGGTTGTCTCATGCTATCCACCATGAACTCTGAGCTTCAGAAGCAATATGAGAACATGGATGCCTACGATATGATCGTACACCTCAAGAGACTATCAAGAGCAGGCTAGGCATGAGAGGTATGAAGTCTCAAAGGCATTGTTTCAGTGCAAACTGACAGAAGGAAGCCTTGTTGAAACTCATGTGCTCAAGATGATTGGGTACATAGAGAATCTTGAAAGGCTTGGTTTCTCATTGGGTCAAGAGTTGGCCATTGACTTGGTCCTGCAATCGTTGCCGAAAAGTTAGTCAATTCGCCATGAACTACAACATGAATGAAATTGACAAACCTCTGCCAGAACTGCTAAGCATGTTGAGAACCGCTGAACAGAATATTAGTAAGGGAAAGACCATTATGATGATCCAATAGGCCAAAGGTAAGGGTAAGGACAAAAAGCAGATTAAGAAACCCAAAGGCAATGGAAAGGGAAAGGGCAAGGGCAATATCAAGCCCAACATTCTACCTTGAAATCTAAATGTGGGGTGGCCAAGGAGGGCACATGCTTCAACTGTGGTGAGATCGGACATTGGAAGAGGAACTGTCATATGTACCTGGAGGAGCTTAAGAAGAAGAAAGAAAGTGAGACTTCCACTACATGTATTTTTGTTATTGAAGTCGATTTATCTACTTCTGCATCTTGGGTATTAGATACTAGATATGAATCTCACAATTATGTAAATGTGCAGGATTTCAAAAGGAGTAGACCATTGGCTAAGGGCGAAGTTGACTTACAAGTTGTAAATGGAGCAAAAGTTGTTGCTTTAGCTGTAGGAACTTGTCATTTATCATTGCTCATTGGGCTTATCATTGAGTTAGAGAACTGTTATTTTGTGTCTGCTATTAGTAGAAATATTATTTCTATTTCTTGTTTGGACAAGAAGAGTTTTTCATTTATAATAAAGGACAAAAGTTGTTTTATTTATTTGAATAATATCTGTTATGCTAGTGCAAAATTGAGTAATGGACTTTATATTCTCAACCTCAAAATGCCCATCTATAATATAAATACTAAGAGGTTCAAATTAAATGACACGAACCCAACTTAGCTCTGACATTGTCGTTTGGGTCACATAAATGAAAAATGCATATCCAAACTTCATAAAGATAGATTCTTGGACTCATTTGATTTCGAATCATATGAGGTATGTGATCCTTGTTTGTTGAGCAAGATGACAAAAGCTCTATTCACTGGAAAAGGTGAAAGTGCGAGTGATCTTTTAGGTCTCATACATAGTGATGTTTGCGAACCTTTCAACACATTGGCTAGAGGAGGTTTTCAGTACTTCATTACATTTACTGATGATTTCAGTAGATATGGATCTGTGTATCTGATGAAACACAATTCAGAATCATTTGAAAAGTTCAAAGAATTCAAGAATGAGGTATAAAATCAACTTGGTAAAAGTATTAAAGCTCTTCGATCAGATCGAGGTGGTGAGTACTTAAGCCAAAATTTTGATGACAATCCAAAAGAGTGCGGGATAATATCTCAACTTACTCCCCCTAGAACACCGCAATGGAATGGTGTCTCTGAGAGGAGGAACCGAACCTTGTTAGACATGTCCGATTAATGATAGTCATGCGGATCTTCCAAGCTCTTTCTGGGGACATGCTCTATTAACAGCTGTTTTCACACTTAACCGTGTTCCATCTAAAATAGTTCAAGATACCATATGAGTTATGGACTGGGAGACGTCTGAGTGTGTCCTCCAGTGTGTCCTTTATGAAGATTTGGGGTTGTGAAGCCTACGTAAGGTGCCAAGTTCCTGATAAACTTGGTCCAAAATCTGATAAGTACTTCTTCGTAGGATATCCCAAGGAAACCAAGGGATACTATTTCTATAATCAGACTGAAGGCAAAGTGTTTGTCGCACGGACTGCTGTGTTCCTAGAGAGAGAATTTGTCTCCAAAAGAACCAGTGGGAGAACAATAGAACTTGAAGAAATTCAAACTTCACAAAGTAGCAGCGAACCAATTGTGGAAATGGAGCAGACTCCACAAATTGTTGTGGAACAACCACCTGCTCAAGTAGCACAAGGCCTACGTAAGTCTAGTAGGATACCTCATCAACCCGAAAGATATGGATTTCTTGTGACTCAACATGGTGATATATTACTCGTGGATCAGGATGAGCCTACGACTTATGAGGAAGCTGTAAAAGGCCCAGATTCTGAGAAATGGCTTGAGGTCTTGAGATCTGAGATGGAATCCATGTATACCAACCAAGTGTGGACCTTGGTAGACCCACCTGAAGGGGTAAAACCTATTGGGTGCAAATGAGTTTTCAAGAAGAAAACTGACATGGATGGTAATGTGCATATCTTTAAGGGGCGGTTGGTGGCTAAATGTTTCAAGCAAGTTCATGGTGTGAACTATGATGAGACTTTTTTCCTAATGGTCATGCTTAAATTCATTCAGATCTTGCTTGCTGTTGTAGCATATCATGATTAAGAAATCTGGCTAATGGATGTCCAAACTGCTTTCCTAAATGGAAATCTTCCCGAGGATGTGTACATAACACAGCCTGAGGGTTTTGTCACACCAAAGGATGCTGAAAAGGTGTGTAAACTGCAACGATCCATTTATACATTAAAGCAAGCTTCTAGAAGCTGGAATCTTCGTTTCGATGATGCAATCAAAGAGTTTGGTTTCATCAAGAACGAAGATGAACCTTGTGTCTACAAGAAGGTTAGTGGAAGAACAGTTGTATTTCTGGTGTATGTAAATGACATACTACTCATCGGGAATGACATCCCTACCTTACAGTCTGTAAAGACTTGGCTAGAAAAATGCTTTTCCATGAAGGACTTGGGTGAAGCTACTTATGTATTATGCATCAAGATCTATATAGATAGATCAAGGAGACTGCTTGGACTGAGTCAGAGTACGTACATAGACAAAGTATTGAAACGCTTCAATATGCAAGAGTCCAAGAAAGGATTCCTCCCTATGTCGCATGGTGTAAGCCTGTCTAAGGCTCAATGTCCTTCCACTCAAGATGAAAGAGACAACATGACTAAGATTTCATATGCATCTACAATTGGATCTATCATGCATGCCATGTTATGTACTCATCCAAATGTCTCATATGCTTTGAGCATGACGAGCAAGTATCAGTCAGATCCCGGTGAGAGTCACTAGACTGCTGTTAAGAACATCCTTAAGTACTTGAGAAGGACTAAGGATTCTTTCTTGGTATATAGAGTCGAGGAAGAGCTTGTTATAAAGGGTTACAAGAGCTTACTGCAAAGGGTTACACTGATGCTAGCTTCCAGTCCGATAAGGACAATTCCAAATCCGCAATCGGGTTTTGTGTTTTGCCTAAATGGTAGAGCTGTGAGCTGGAAGAGTTCGAAGCAAGAAACAGTAGCCGATTCTACCACAGAGGTTGAGTATATTGCTGCCTCCAGTGCAGCAAAGAAGACTGTTTGGATCAGAAAGTTCATCACTGAAATTGGCGTGGTTCCTAACATTGTGGACCCGGTGGACCTTTATTGTGATAACAATGGGGCTACTGTACAAACTAAGGAGCCTAGCTCTTACCAGTGTTCCAAACATATACTTAGGAGCTTCTATCTCATTTGAGAGATCATCGATAGAGAAGATGTGAAGATATGCAGAGTACCAACAGATGATAACATCACTAACCAACTGACAAAGCTTCTTGCACAGTGGAAGCATGAGAGTCACACTAGATCTATAGACGTTTGATGTATGTCTGATTGGCTTTAGTGCAAGTGGGAGATTGTTGGTATATGCCCTAGAGGCCAGTTGTGTATTAACATTACTAGTTTACATTGTATCATGATATTTATTTCATATGAACATAATAAAGTCCTTAAAATAGTAGGTTCAATACCTTAGGATATCAAGTGAATGACTTGATTGTGAGATCCTATTGGTTGTAATTAGAACATTATTCTTAAATGTCCCTAGTCAAGTGTTATTGTGAATTAAGACAATAATAATACATAGAGACTAGTATGTGCATAGACTGATGATCATATCTCATGGGTCATGGATATGAGATATCAAGTCTTCACATGGGTATATATTAGAGTAATAATGTACTGGACTGACCCACCATGAGAATGCTACATGAATCATTACGTGAGTGTCATAAGTGGTTCTCACAGTGACCATGGTGTATGTAGTCATTTGACTTGAAATCACTACGGTTCTCTACATGAGAAGTTATATATTTTAATGTCGTCAAACGTTGCCTGTAATAAGGTGATTATAAAGTCTACTATTGGATATACTACAAATTATGCGGAGCGATGTGAGTGACTTAGATATGATTTGTCCCTCTTACATTACAAGAGCGATATATATGGGGAAAAATGCATGGCCATGCTTAAATGAGTCAATATGAGGTATTGAGCTCATTTGTTTTAGTAAGTCCACTCGGATATCAAGAAACTAAAGATTGAACTATACAATGGTGACATACTCTATGCCTTGTGGGCAATTAAAATATCTGGACAAAGGGATTAGACTACATGGTAACATTGGTCACGAATAGGTTAAATCTAATCACTGACATTCTCGTTACTTGAGTAGCAGTGATGTATTGCTAGATACCGCTCACTGTTTGTAATACTGGAATATGATTTTAGTATTACTGTCAATGTAACGGGAACCTACAGGGTCACACACTTAGAATGGATTGAAATTGGGATTTAAATTCATAAGATGAATTTAATTGGGGATCCAAGTAAGACTTGGACTTCTGATATTGGTTGGACATTTAATTAGATTAAATGAGCTGACTAAAGTTTAAAGGCCTACACACGAATCTGAACCAGGTCAGATTGTAAGTTCAACAGCCTCAATACTCTCTTAGGGTTGATTATCTGCAACTATATATATGATATGTATCTGGGAAGAAAAGGTTACATGAGAAACCCTAGCAGTTATAGAAATTGTGAGAGAGATCGTGAGGAACATACCCTTTCCGCAGCTAGCACCGCGGCGTGAGGGAAAGCTTGATTTGCATTCAAGCGGATACCGTAGAGGCACCGCAATATTGCAGTGTTGTGATTAACATACTATGGAGACAGCAGATCCATCTTGAAGGTATAACTCCTAAACACGATTTATGGTTTTCGCATGGATCCATGGCTAGGTTTCAATATTTCGTAATTTTCCGCTCTGTATTTGATCAGTGACTACCATCGAAACCTAACAGAATGACCATGAGCTTTTATGGAGGAGGAATGATGCAAAGAGGTGCACGTTGAGTGTCTGTATCCCAATGACAACCCTTTCTACTATGGTATTTCATGGAATAAGAATGATAGTATTCATAATTGTCTCATTGCTTGAAGAACGCACATGTGAGAGGGCTATGAAAAACAGTCAAATAACAACATCATGGTTGGCAGCCAAATATCTTGAACACTTCAGAAATGATCCTAAGTGGTCTGCAGATGCGTTCACCTCAGCAGTGAACATGGATTTTGGAATTGTTATCAATAGACAAATGGCTTACAGAGCTAGAAGCATGGCACTGGATGAGGTTGAGGGAAGGCATGTGGAGGAATATGTTCAATTGTAGAACTCTGCAAATGCAATGAGGCAGAAAAAATAACTGAATTTGAAAATAAGAGATTCTATGCTATGTTTGTTTGCTTTGGTGCATTGGTGAAAAATATGTTCAATGGATGTATAAAGATAATAGGCATGGATGAGTGTCATTTGAAGATAATTTCAGGAGGTGTATTGCTAACTGCTTGTTCAAGAGATCCTAACAACCATATGTGGCGAACCATGGGCAGGGAAGACAAGGAAACATGGACTTGATTCTTAACGCTTTTAATGGTGGCAATTGGAGTTACAAATATGAGGGGATGGAATTTCATTTCAGACGGGCAAAAAGTGACATACTAAATTTTTTGCTTTGGCATTTGTCTTGACATGCTTTTTATGATAAACATAAGTTAGCGTCAAAATAGTGATGTCCTTATTAAATTCTTTTTTGGCGGAATCATATATATATGTTATACATTTGATATATGCCTTTGAATATTACTATGATAAACTTCATATACTTCACAATAAACTTATTGCAGGGGTTATTATATACATTCAAAGAACTTGTACCCGAAGCTCCTGTTAGATATTGTATGAGGCACCTCTGTGCAAACTTTGTCAACAAATTTAAAGGCCTTGACTTGCAAGGAGACACCACTGCTTATACAAGACAAAGGTGGGAGTCATCTATGCAAAAAATTGAGGATATATCAGAAGCGGCTGCACAATGGTGGATGGACATTGGCACTGACAAGTGGGCAGGATCTCACTTTGGTGAGACAACCAAGTCTGATTTGCTATGCAAAAATATTTGTGAAGCTTGGAACAATTTATCTTGCAAGCTAGGGATTGTCTAATCATAACTATGTTGGAGATGATTAGGAGATTGATGATGGTGAGACTTCAGAGAAAGAGGGAGATGATTCAAAGTTATACTGACATTGTCACCCCAAGAATTAAAGATAAGCTGATGAAGAACTATGACAAGTCTAGACATTGTTTAGTTTGGAAATATTCTCCAACAAAGTACATGACATAATGGAAAATGACATTAACTGTTGTGTGGAATTGGGTGAGAGGACATGTGATTGCAAACAGTGGGAAGTGACTGGTGTAGTGTGCAGACATGCATTAGTGAGCCTGAGAAATGCTAGGAAGACTGGAAGAGTGTGGAGGAACATTGTGATCCTAGCTACCTGAAAGTATATGAAGGTATACTCTTAAGAATATTTGTTTAGTTATGTTCTGCACTTTCTTATCTTCATTCTATTGTCTATTTAAGTGTGAATCATGATAATGCGCTATATTGCAGGTACAATAGTCCCAGTCCCCATCTCATCTCTTTGGGACAAGTTGGATTATGCAAGGATATTTCCCCCAAACATGAAGAGAAGATATGGTAGACCAGCTAAGGCTGAGGCTAGAAAGAAGGATCCCAATGAGAAGAAGAGGAAAAACGCGATGACAAGACAAAAATGCAAAGAGCTAGCAAGGTTAGCTCAGTTGTGAAGTGTAAGACATGTCATCAACCTGGGCACAACTTCACTACTTGCAAGAACTCTGCCATTGCGTAGGTATTTTAGTAATTTTGTGAGAATGTGTTGAATGTGGTTGCTTTTGGATTAGTTGATGATATATTGTTGTCATTTCTTGCTATGAGTAGGTCATTTGAGAGCGATATGATATGAGTATGAATTGAGGTGATTTATGCAAGTAAACAGGTCATACTATGTGTTGGGTAAGATTTCTTTATGAATGTCTAATTATTTTGGATTTGCAGGTTATATTATGTATGATGAGTGTCTAATAAGCTTAACCTGATTGGGCGAGGTATCTGATAAAACGCCTCAGTTCAATAATGTTTGTTAGTAAAGTTCTAATAGATGAGTGAGGTTTTTTTATACAAGTTCATGAGTTGAGAGGGGTTTATTTATACAGGTTGAAAATAATACTGAAGTTTTTTATATATAATAGAAGTAGAAGAGTGAGGTTTTATTTACAATTAAATGATATTTTATTTACAATGACAGGAAAGTAGACTTATCACTGGTTTAGACAAAAGAACTATGTAAAACTCAGATCAATCTAGAAAGAGATAAGTGAACAATAGGCGACATTAAGTGATGAAACATAAAAAGGTTAAGGATCATCTTCGTTGCAAACATCCAATCTCAACTACAACACAACCCAAATAGTTATTAAAATCCTTCCAAGAATAAAAAAACAAACAAAACATAACATTCTTTTCATCTGAACTATCATATGGAGGAGACTTGAGCGTATCTCTCTCTCGATCACCTTAAACTCCTGCTCTAAGTCTAACTGAGTCTGAACCAACTCCATTTGCTGCTCCAAGTCTAACTGAGTCGGAACCAACTCCATTTGCAAAGAGCTCATTGTAGGTAGTTATCTCCCATGTATTAAGCCACTTGAAGTAGCCAAACTTGGTTGTTCTCCATTTAGGACAGCCCCAAACCAGCTTTCCAAGGTTTTTGTCAGTTGTGAAAACATGAACTGATGGTTCAAGGCCATAACCGCAATGTTTGGGTTTTGATCAACTACTTGTGCTACCTTGAGAGTAGGCCATCCATCACAAAAAAAGAAAAGGAAATCATTAGGTCAGGAGAACAATCAAGAAATCTCAACCAGAAAATTATTCAATGCCAAATAAAAATCAGGAACAAACTAAAAATTGAAAATAAAGGAGTTTATTATTAATTCAAATCTTAGATCTAGTGAGTTTCGACAACACAAGCTTGAAGACACGGTGGTGGGGGGGAACAGATGATGTGAAGAGGATTATGAAGCAGATTTGGGAAAAAAAAAAGGAAATCATGGAACCCAAGAATTAAGAAGAAACGGATGAGAGGGTGACAAAGATGAGTGGATGAGAGGAGGCTTTTAATTTTTAAACATGGACATTTTGGTCACAAAAATTGTCACGTGTACCCAATGAAGTTAAATGGTGTCGATGGAGTATCTTGATAATTAGAGTTTGAGTGAGATTTTTTTAAATTTAGCTGAAGAAAAAAAAAAAAGAAAAAAAAGAAAAAAAAAAAAAATAATGCTACAGCCACTACTTAGTTCACTGCATATTCTTCATTACGCAGTCTAGTCAGCAATGCCACATCAGCAGCTCACTTAAAATATATTATTCATTAATTAATTCTAAACATATCAATTAACTCTTCATCTTCCACTCCCACCCTTCCCCTTCCCATCGAAGTATCCCTCATCTCCGTTTAAAATTCTGAGAAGTCGCTTCGATCCCGCTGCCTCCTCCCGTTGCCGTCGCCTGCTGCCACTACGCGCCGCAGCGCCATCGCCGCTGCTTCTCGCCTGCTGCCGCAGCGCCGTCGCCGCTGACTCCGATCGCCTCTGCCTATCCTGTGGCGCCCGGGCTGCATGAAGATGATTCACTTCCTCATCAACTGTAGCGCCGCCTGTGATGACCTGAGTCTTCTCCATGGTTACGCTCATAATCATCCCTCCTAGAATGCTGCTGATAGTCTCTGTGTCTTCTCCTTTTGGTGTTATCATCATAACTCTGCTCATCTTCAGTACGGTGTCGTCTTCCATGCTTATCATCAATTTGGTGCTTTTCCTTCAATTCCTGTTTGTTTCTGTTATCCATTCTTTGATCTTCTGAGCTTCGTCGACCATCAGTTGTGTGACTTCTGCCATCCCTCTCTGGTTTCTTCTCCTCTTTCAAACCACCACTTTTATATTTTGAATCCAGTGTGTCAGGATGCTCCTTGACCTCTGTCTTTTTAATTGTTTCTTGGCGCTTATTCCCGTCAGCATCCTTGTTTTGCTGCGACTTAGAGTAATCATATGCCACACCTCTCTTCCTGGACTCAGAGTAATTGGTTTTGTGCCTGCTGCCCGAACTTTTGTTTTCAACCAGCATTTCCTTTCCTTTATTTTTCACTTGGTAATCTTAGCCAGAGTTTGAGGTTGTCAGAGTCAAGCCTCCGAGAACTAGTTTGTTGCTTCCTCAACTGTTTGTTATCCATATCTGATTCTGAATCAATATCATGCCTCTTCTATTTCACATCAGCCTGTTTTCTAGAAATTTCCTTGCTAGCATAACTATCTTCAGAATCTGAACTCGCAGTTTCTCGACGATTACTGCCTCTTGTTTGCTTGTCTGAAACTTTATTTGTGCTCTTCTTGCTGCTCTTATCAAAATCTTCCTCAGGATCATGTCGACGAGTCACCTTCTTGTGGCCTTTCTTTCTTTCATAGTGTTCACTGTCGTCACTATCAGAGGTCAAACTATATTTACCCTTTCCAATATCCTTATCACGGCCAGATGTAAATCCTCTGCGATCATCTTTCTTAATTTCCCCCTCTTTACTTTCGTCTTCCGAATCTGCATCTTTGTGGTCTTTGGCTATCTGATTTCCCTTCCTAATTCTCTCACTTTCTTCATTTCCATCGCCATGCTTGGAATCTTTTTCCTGATGTCGCTGATTTTCATGATCACTTTCTTCATCATCAAAGCGAAGTGCATCATCCTCCTGTTTTTGTTCATGGACCCCAACAAGCTTAGAAGAATCTTCCAAACGCTCAATTCCAAGGGCAGCTCTCATTGATTCTAGTTGTTTCTCTTTACGTGCAGCAACCTGGTGTGTTTGTGTATCTGAGAGAACCTGAAAATTCAGAACAAGCAATAATCTTGAAGTATCTAGACATCACACCTGTAATGAAAGAAATTCAAAGGTACATGCAACTGATGCCAAATAACTAACTAAACGTCCAAATGAGCATCACTAAGTATCCAGAAATACTCTTATCCTGAAGAAAAATCAAAGGTAAATACTGGTAACTGACGCCATTCTTTTCCGCTTTCAAGAAGGACTATAACATGGCTAAGGCCATGTTCTCAGGGAAGGAAAAAAAAAGGACTGTAATATGCTAATTACACTTAAGATGATAACTTTAGTAGTCATCTTAGGCAGAGCCACTGAGAACAATTATCTAGCCCCATGAAAGATAGAAGGTCCTCTCTTCTTCCATCAGTATCATAAAGTAATCATCAGGATTTTTCTAAACTCAAAAGACATAAACTAGCAATATAATATCTAAGGATACATCTCCACACATGTAGCAAGACATGTTTGAATATCACTATATGGGTACTGAGATCCTGAGATGATGAAGAAAAGTGAAACATAGAATCCATGATGAAGAAAAGAGACAATTACAAGGAAAGAAAGGCTTGTAGCATCAACATCAACAATTACTCATGTCAGATTGCACAAATCGTATCTGCAGCTAGCAGATTCAAAATATACAATAGTCTACAAAAACTGCATCAGTGTCCAACAAACAACAACAAGAAGGACCCCTGAAGTTCGAATATCATTTAACAGAAAAAAGGACCCTTGAAGTTCGAATATAGTAGGGCAACAATAGCAGCATCATTGGTTAATCACCACCGAAGCTCTTGAATCATCAGATGAGTTGCTGAAGCAGCTTCTGGACTGTGATGCTGCAACTGTAGCATCAAAAGGAGCGAGATCAAGCCTTGCGGCTCTTCTTAGACAATAGTAAACCTGATAAGAAATATATTAAAACACAAAACTGTCAATATATTAACCAGAAATATAAAAGATTTACAGAAGTTCTGATATTGTAAGATAACAAGCACTAAATCACATGATCATGTGAAAGACATGATACACTGAAGGCTCAGCAAACCATGTGCTGAAACATTTACGTAAGTAACCAGAACTCAACCAGTAGCTAACCTCATTTGCAGCCTTATTGACCATCACGATTAGTTGCAGTTGAAGCATTTTGGTTGGGTATCAAATGAGTGCTCATCCCACATTATGGTTTTTTTTCTCTAAGTCTTCACCACTTGGTTCTCTGTATCTCAAAATTTTTAGACATGGTCGTTATACCCAACTGCGGCGGTCTAAAAAAAACAAAGAAGAAGCCGTAGTAGGGTATATGGGTTAAAAAGAGCTGTTGCCGCTTGTAACAGGTGGAATTAGATTCATTATGACTAGTGTCTTATAGATAGTATCAGCTTCTAATACCTAGCTTAGAAACAAAGTTAACACAAATACACACATCGGTGGAATTAGATTCATTGTGACAAGGGTCTTATAGATAGGATCTGCAGCTTCTAATACCCTGCTTGGAAACTCAGCGATGAAGAGACGGCAGAGTTCGCGGCGACGGCACTGCAGCACGTGGGGGCAGCGGCGACGGCGCTGCGGCGCGTGGTGGCAGCGGGCGACGTCAGCAGGATCGAAGCGACTTCTCAGAATTTTAAACGGAGAAGAGGGATACTGTAGATGGGAAGGGGAGGTGTGGGAGTGGAAGATGAAGAGTTAATTGATATGTTTAGAATTAATTAATGAATAATATATTTTAAGTGAGCTGCTGATGTGGCATTGCTGACTAGACTGCCACATCAGGTAGTGAACTAAGTAGTGGCTATAGCTGTAATACCCCTATTTTCATTTATGAAAATTATTTATTTATTTCGCACGTAGTGTGCACGTGCAATTTTCGTAATATGAAATCTTATAATTATTTTCTTTATGGATGATGAGTATATGCATATGTATGTATATATGTATATGTGTTCTTTAAATTATTTTCATAAAAGCCCTTTTCTTAAAATAAACATAAGCCCAATTCTAATTTATTTATTTTGTAAAAACTATTATTTTGGGCCCATTAATTAAAGCCCATGAGTTAATTCTATTTTTATTTACAACTTGTAATGTGGAACACCTTTTAAAGATTCTTATTTTTTGTATGATGTACAATTTTAAATGGAGACTAGTGCATGCACGTGCATTGCACGTACACGTGCATGAACACACCTTTCTTGGCCGGTTTTTGGTAAAGAAGTGGGATATAAGGCATGGGTGGTTATCTAGAGTATGGGTAGTTATTACAACTTCCTAGTTCATCCTAGCCCTTGATCCTACAACTATCTACTAAATCCTAGCCCTCCATCTCACCCAAAAATTGTGTATAAATACCCCTCTCTCTTAAACATCTTCTACACTAAAATCCTTTGAAAGAAGAAAAATATATTGTAGAGAATTGTGAGTGAGTGTCCCTTTTGGAAGGCCGGTCATCACTACAGAGGGAGCCTTCGGTGTGTGGCAAGGAGCAAGGAGCAAGGAGACGTACATCGCACTAAGAAGCCTTACGGGATTTCGTTATTTCTTCAACAAGGTGAGTGTTTCTCATGACTTCTAAAATAGAAATCATGTTAGGATTTGAGTTTGATTTGTTATTGCGTATGTGTATACTGAAGTGATAGAATGATTGTCATATTGAAATCCCCTATGTTATACATAAGGTGGAAAATGTGAATGAATGATAAAGAACTAAAGATATTTAAAAAGACTGGAGATTACCTGTACAGTCGACCGGTCATGTGAACAGTCGACTAGTACGAGGAATATAAAATATGTGCAGTTCGAAATTCCCTGAAATGATATATCTAATGTGTGTCGTATCTTGACTTTCCCAGCATGTTAATCCGGATTTGATATTCATCTCCGTAGACAAATAATGAGCAAAAGACAAATGTACAATTAGAATTGTATTTGGGTGAAGGGAAATTTTAGTCATGTGAAATTTACATTTAATCGTAAAATATGTTATGATGATGATAAGTGAATAAAAATCACATGTTGTGTTGACAATGAACATATTGTAGTGTGACAATAATGCTGTGTGCTAATTGAAGAACAGAAGAAAGAGATGACCCCTTAATTCGAAATTTAACCCTGTTCAGTCGACCGAATGTATGTAACAGTCGATTGTACTGAACATGAAAAGTTGTATAGTTGAACTATCCAAAACAGCCGACTGGTACGAATAACAGTTGACTTCCCCGTAAAGTATATTTAGATTTCGAACGCTGCGGAACAGCCGACTGGCCATGTGTAGCAGTCGACTCTTCCGAGCAGTTTATTGAAGAACCTTATTTGGCTGAACAAGTCGACTGGATGAGCTCTAAGTCGACTGTCCAGATCACTTTTTGGCATAACAGAAATTCTATAATTTGTTTTATGATAAAGATTACGAATCTTATGTTGAATGATTATTGGGTGTGACAGTTTAGAAGAAGTGAACTCTATTTGTCTTTGCATGAATTTATACATGAAATGAAGTGAACCATTTATTTGAATTTATGAAAGTTGTATGAATGTGAAAGCTATGAGCATGAAAAGAGAAAGATCTGTTGTGATTATGAAAATGAACTTATGAGCTGGAAACGCTCAATTTTTTTTGGTAATTGTGAATTGAAATTGAAACAAAAGAGTAGCTAAGTCTCCCATCGGCAATTGGAAAGAAATGAAATGAAATGGAAATTGAAATGAAAGGCCAAGGTTGGGTCATGCTGAATGAATGATTAAGTCCGGTATAGTGGAGAGGCTAACTCTAGAGCTTTGATTTTGTTCATGATTCTAAATAAGGACTAGATACATAGTGGAGATGTGATGAAAGTGAGAGAAAAACACAAGTATGAGAGCCTCGAGTCTACGATGCGGGTGTGAGCCACAGAATGCATGCTTGATGAGTCAAGACATAGCGTGGGCACTACTCAGAATGATCGGACCTTGGCAACGCTTGTAGGATGTTTGGTGACTGCAAAAGGATCATGTGCCATGAAGGAGGCTGAATTGCCACAGAATGCATGCTTGATGAGTCAAGACATGGTGTGGGGTTCCCCTCCAGGTTTTCTGTATATGAGCTTGTACTCATAGATCATCTAGGATACTTACCGTAGTTACAGTAGTAGATTAAGTCATGGCGATGGATTGAACTTTATAAAATGAAGTGCGATATGGGCTTGCACTCGGACCTATGTAGTATGGGATGCATAGAATCCGAACAAGTGCGCATTAGTGTCATATAATATAATAATTGCATTAAGGATTAAGTGCACAATCACAACACGACATCAACAGGATAGTCCCTTTTAGTTTTGTTTGTGAACAAGTTTGTGATTTGTTAAGAAATGAGAATCGTTATACTGTTTCTGGCATAGAGAGGATGGCCATGTATAATTTTCGTCGGTTGAATAAACTGACGTACCCACAGTTTTATATGCAGGATAAATGGCTTGGTAAAGATTAAAGGAGAACTGATGCTTAAAGATTATTTATTGTTGCATCTTTGTATAATGTTGTAAATCGCTTCCGCTGTTATTACATGTAAATTAATTGTGATATATACTTCCGCTGTAAAATGTAAGGTGTGAAATTTCATGTAACTCTGATGTAAAGTGAAAAGTTTTATTTTCTTGTGAAATTGTACCGAATGAAGTGTAAAGATTCTGTGGAAATCTCGAATTCAGTTGTATTTGAAATTCGGGGTATTACAATAGCATTACTCAAAAAATAACTAGGCTAGGAACTTGTTATAATAACTAAATAATCACAAGCAGAAAAGATCCTAAACAGTGGTAGAAGCATAATAAGGTCACAAATTCAATCTGGATTAAATAAACAATTTGAAAAGAGAATTAATCACAATTATATGCAAAAGAGAACACAATAAACACACGACAATCCTGAAGAGAGCCATGGGAAACTATATTACTTAAACAATATTTGCTCACAAGAGATTTCACTTTCGCGTAGAAATCTAGGATAATTTTATTTTGGGTTTTTAACATGTATACCCCTAACAAATATGATAATATCATATATATCCCTCACAAATATATATTTACGTATATACCCCTAACAATTTGGACTTTATTTCATATTTACCCCTATGTTAGATATCGCTAAGTGAACTATAATTTTACCCTTACAAGATAAATAGAAATCAAATTAAAAGATCAGATTATACAATCAAATTATAAAAGATTTAAGAGTTTTAAGAAAAATAAATGAGAAAGTTTATTATCTATCATTAAAAACAAGATTGATGGCAATTTTGGAGAAGTAGCGTAAGGAAGAATATGTGGTTTTCAAAGATGCGCTGTTAGTTTGTCAATTTCTTGAAAAAAATAAAGAAATTTTGAGAAAAGTTAATGAGTCTCGATTAGATTAACAATTGCCCGAATTTACAAGGATGAAGAATATATAGTTTGAATGGTAGAGAAGAGATATTTCAGTCATTTTTCATCAAGTCCATTAAAAAAACTGAAGATTTTTCATCGTTTTAAGGTTTTTTTTAACTAGAAGGGTAATTAAGAGATGTGGTATATATTCTTGGGGAAAAATATGAAAATACATATTTGTGAGGGGCATACATGATATTCACATATTTGTTAGGGGTATATATATGTTAAAAACCCTTTTAATTTCCTTAACCGTCACTCAAACCTGACATGTTTCCTTAATCCTTTGATCCTCAAAACCTGTAAATTGTAATTACATGAGTATTTATAGCATCATATAACCTTAGATACAAGAAATGTTATTATTACACCCATACATTTACATACATTAACACCAAGAAAAGTTTTAAAAGAAAACATCAAAACCGGTCCTCAATCGAAGTTCAGGTTAAAGGCTATGAGAAATGAAGTTGCAAATGAGGTATTTGACAGAGTGTAAGTACATACAGATGTGTGAATGCTTGGTTCACTACAAAGTGCAAGGGCAATAGCCGCGTTTCTATCCCGGCGTTTGTTCCAAACGCCGGATAGAGAGCATTGTTTTTAAAAAAAATGTAATTTCTCATAGCTAAACCGGCATTTGGATTGAACGTCGGTATAGATTAAATATATCCTTGCATTTCTTTGAAAACGTCGGTTCTTTGAAAATGCCGGGATAAGCCCTCTCTATCCAGGCGTTTCTTTCAAAAATTGCCGTCATAGCTCATGAACTTTTAAAAAAGAATTATCTACTATTTCCCAATTCAATCCCGCTCCCTTTTTTCATTTCCCCCAATCCTCTCTCTCTCTCTCTCTTTCTCACTGCCACTCTCACGCCTCGCCACCGCCGACGACTCTCTCTCCCCCTCGCCGTGCTCTTCCTTCGCCGCACCCCCTCCCTTGTCTCTGACTCCCTCTCTCCTGGCTGCCGCTCCAACGCCTCCGCCGCCCCCTCCGTCAAGGTAAATTGAAATTTAGGGCTTTCTTTATTCTCGATCTGTGATTTAGATCTGTGTTGATGGTTTGGTTGTTGGATTTAGGCACCAGATTCGACGTGGAAGCACGACATGTATTTGGATCAGATGCAGGCGGCGGCGGTGCTGTTAGGCGGGGCGGTGGGTGGAAGGGCGGCGGGGATAGAGACGGGACCAAGCTTTATGTATCGAATTTGGATTACAACGTCTCGAATGAGGGTATTAAGGTCGATGCTTTATACCGTTCTGTTAAATCTTTTTTTTAAAAATTTAATTTATTATTATTTATTATTTACGAAAATTTTGATTCATAATTGTGCATGTTTTGTTTACTGTTTTGCTAGTATGTTGAATTAATTGTATTGCGTTTTGCGTGGTATGTGATGGTGCAATGGTTGTAGTTAGGGGATATGTTCTGTTGTTAATAACTTAATATGAATATTTTGTTAATTATTTAGAGCGTGGCTCTGTGAGCCTTATGAATCATTTGTTTGCTTTTGTATGTATGTGTTGTAGAGTTACATACTTACATTATGCTTTTTGTTATGTCATAATTGGAAATTGTAGGCTCGGAAAACTTAGAAGCTTTAGAGTGATGGTCGGATGCTCTTATTTATATGTAAAAGTTGCTATAGTTTGGTTGAGTTTGCTAGATTTACAGAAGATATATTGGATTAGTGAAAGATTTTTTGTCGGTGTTTGGTCTGTTTCATGTAGTTGCCAGTGCAATTGGAAATTTGAGTTCCCTCCAATTACTTAGATTCTGTTACAAACTAATCCTTGGTTTTCTTCCGTTTTACAATTCATTTGTACGACAAGCATCATTTCACTGCAGAAAGTGGAGGTTAAGTAATTGAGTCAAAGTGATTGGAAGGGAATTTGAATTTTGACATGAACTTGCAATTTCTTGTAACGAATGAAACACCCCCTTAATTACAGGATATTCTTTTTACAGGTGCTTGTCAAATTTGGATTTTTTGCTTAGTTTTAGGACTTTCTTTCTATTAATGAGTACTGGTTGATTGCTAATCACATATATTCGCTACACCCTCATATAACTAGTTTGGAAAATGGATGCATAGGAAACGGATGGAAGGATACTGACTTCTCTTGTCAATATAAATTTTAGTCTATTTGGGCATTGTAGAATACAAAATATATTAGCATGATGAAGCTCATCTTTGATTAAGTTAGAAGAAGTTAGAACCTTCACATCTATATGCGACTTTCTATGGTCTTTTTGGTGTCATGTAATTTTAAAAATTTGGATTTAGTATAGTAGTATTTATTATGAAAACAAGCTTCATTCTGAGGCCCATCCCCAATTTTCATGTGCATGAATATGAAATTCTCTCCGCAATGGCTCTATGATTATGTACACATATTACACGAATGTATCAGATGCTCAGCTTGTTGTTTTCAATAAGTCTACGAGCTGCTTATGTTTCTCCCCTTTTTCAGTAGGGAAGGATTAAGGTATTATACAGTTTTCCCCATCCGATGTTCATTTAATTCATTACAGGAACTGTTTTCAGAGGTTGGTGATCTGAAGCGCTTCTCAGTTCATTATGACAGAACTGGAAGATCAAAGGTATCTCTCTTATTAGTGTTTCTTTCCATCAATTTTTTAATTCTCATATGATTTTAACATTTTGGAGAATTCATTTTGTCAAGGGAACAGTTGAGGATGTCTTCTCGAGGAAACAAGATGGTTTAGCAGCCGTGAAGAGATATAACAATGTGCAACTTGATGGGAAGCCAATGAAAATAGAGATAGTGGGAACAAACATCGCAAACCCACCTGCTTAACTACTTGTTGATAAATATTCATGTTGATTCAATTGGTTGTATTGAATGAAATTGAGGAGTTCTATGATTTTATAACATATATATGAAAATTTATTTCATGGGGTAATTCTTTTTTAAAAATGTTTTAAAATTCAATATATATATATATATATATATATATATATATATATATATATAATACCTACCTATCCCGGCGTTTTTAGACATAAATGCCGGGAGAGGGTGCTTTTTCAAAAAAAAAATAATAACCTATCCCAGCGTTTTTGGTCAAAAACACCGGGATAGATTACCTTTTTCTTTTTCCCTGACAAAAGTTCTATACCGGTATTTTTTCAATTAAACATTGGGGTAGATATAGGCAATGGCGGCGGTGCTAAAAAACGCTGGAATAGACCATATATCTGTCCCGACGCTCTCTATAACGGCGTTTCTGGCTGCATTTTTAGAAATGCCGCTACGGTCTATCCCGACGTTTATAAACACCGGGATAGCCCAAAAAAAATGTTGGGAAAGCATATGCGGTTTGTAGTGGTTAAGTACTCGAATGTACAAGTAGCTTAGTAATAAAGAGATATTATTGCACCTAAGTTGTTCAATGATTTATCTTAATGAGAAGGTCTAGTAGATTATAAGATTAAGAGTTGTGCATATATGATAGATAGTGATGTATATTGTGTATACTAGTTGGTGCATGTTTGCGCCAATTCTTGGGCATGATTTGGAGGCCAAGTTGGACCCTAGTTGGACCGAGTTGAGACTTGTTAATTTGACTAAGTTAGTTGGAGTCACCTAGTGTATGATAATCGCCTAACTATTATAAGTTGTTTAGTGGTTTCTTTTTACTTAAAGGAATGTAATTCTAAGTTAGGTTTCTGCATATAGCGGTATTTCGACTATAATTGATTTAATAGACTGGAGTGCATAAATCGTCCTTTGGTTAATAGATTAGAGCAAGTAGATCGCCTAGTACCTCAACCTAGTTAATAACTTGTGGCACAACGGTTTAATTAATTAACAATACAAATGTCTTAGATGAGAACTAGAAGTTGTAATACTAAGAGCCATTAGAATCAGGTAAAGCTAGTTAATAAGTAAACTGATCTAATAACTATAGGATTAACTTCCTTCACCAGTTCTAGTGCACCTTAGAATATGGGTTGTCGTAGAAGCCCTAGTATGTTTAATTAACAAGGAGGCAACCCTTGTTGCAACCCGAAGTCCAGAAGGCAAAACTGCAACCAGATATCCAGAAGGCAATTCTGCAACTGGAAGTCCAGGAGGCAAACCTGCAACCGGATGTCCAGGAGGCAAATCTGCAACCGGAAGTCCAAGAGGCAAACCTGCAATCGGACGTCCCTAAATCTGGGATCATGGTTCTGGATCTAGAGGCTAGGAAAGTCCTAGGGTACCAACGAAATAAGTTGTACGCTAGCTCTAGGTCATATGATTATTGCTGTAAAAACATACACTAGTTGGGCGTATACTCACCTGTCAAGGGGACACGTACGACATTGTCTTGGAAAAGGAAGGGTTTGGCTAGCAACCCCCTTTCTCTCTGCCTAGGTAATGTTATGCAGTGTTGTCTTAACTGTTAATTTTCGAAATTTATTGATAATAACGGGTGGTGGACATATGCCCCGTAAACTCCTGTCGGAACCTAGGGGATAGACCCCTAAGGGTACGTCTATGTTCTATGTTATCCATCCTAATGAAACAAGAGTTTAACTCTGAGTTTGTTGGAGGAGTAGGGAAAGGCCTACCGTCCGCCTTATGTTTGGATAACTTTTGGTAGGGTCCAGGAGTGGAACCACCGGTTCCGAAAGAACTAAATGATCACCAGCCTATTTGGAAGTGGAAAAAGACCACCGGTCCCGGGCAGAGTGAAGAGAGACCACCGATCGCAGTAGAATGTAGTGATCACCAGACTGGTCGGAAGTGGAGAAAGTCCACCGATCCATTGCATCAGCAGAAATGGACTGCATGCACTGCAACTCCTGGCATTTGCATATTGGACTTGCAAAATTCCTTGAAACGCCAAGAGTTTTCCTGGTGACAGGCCCTCCGATGATCAAGTCAGTTACTGGAGAGGGAGATTAGGGTTTAGAGGTTAAAGATTCATTATGTACCTTGCAACTAAGGAGGGGGATTAGTATTTATAGGCAGAGAGAGGGACCCTTGGTGGACCGGGTTGTCCTTCTTCTGTGGGCTGAACCGAAGTAGTGGGCCTGCTAACGGCCCACAGAGAATATAGGCATGTCTTTGGATATCACACATCCATTTGATCAGACAGTTCAGATGGACTGAACTTTTACCCATATCATCAGTAATCTTCTTGTTGAGTCTAATGCAGAATAACTCAATTTGAGATACAAATAAAAGAAACTCATCAAATAACTGAGAACAAACAAAACCAACCAAGCACACAAGAACACACAAATATTTTTCGAGGTTCACCTAATGCAATTAATATTTTCTCGAGCAGATGTGCTCCTACGATTTCCACTAGAATAATGAAGAGAAACATGTTACAATCACTCAAGATCTCACCAACATGATGTAGGGTTTTTCTTTTTTCTTCTTCTCTGAAAAATGATTGCTAGATCTCTCTTTCTCACTTAGAATTCTTTAACATAACCCTACTAATCGTACACCATACATGTATATAGGAATTCAAAAGATTAGATCTTAATAGTTGATCATCAACTTCGGGCGGTTGACTGCGAGAAGTGATGGTTGACCGCATTCAACCATCGAGCAAGTCAGAGAGCGAGCGCGACCGACTGCCTTCCTGGCGGTCGACTGCGTTTGCTCTCTGGAAGTCAAAGAGCTTTGCCCAGTCAACTAAGTTCCTTGGCGGTTGACTACCCTCCTTTTCTATTTGACGGTCGGCCTTCATTTCAGTTTCTGCATACTACTGTAGTTGTGGCTACTACTTCTTCTTACTGCTACTTTGCTGCGCTTCACTCGTCTTCTTCAAACTTTTATATATTGTGTATTGAAACCATAAATCCCAATGACCTCCCACGTGGAGACATAAACATGAAGTCTCTAACTTGTTCTTCATTTCTCTATTGGCTTATTCAAGGCATGTGCCTCTGCGAGTCTCCCTAATAATTAATCTGAAGACAATCCGATAGCGGAATAGAAAAACTGTTGCTTCTTGTTATCCACTATTTTTGTGAGCATGTCTGCCAAATTCTTAGTGTCAAGAATCTTCAATAACTTTAACCACTTCTTTTTAACTGCTATCCTGATAAATTGATACCTCATCTGAATGTGTCGAGTCCTAGCATGATACGCCGAGTTCTTTGCCAAGAATATTGCACTCTGACTGTCACACCATAGATCCTTTATGGGTTGTCTTCTACACAACTGATCCATGAGTTACAATATCTACAACATGTCCTTCGAAGACTCTGTAAGTGTCATATAATTTGACTCTGTAGTTGACTATGCCAAAACCTTCTATAACTGTGAAGCCCAAGTAACAATTGTACTGTAACACCTCACAAAATTGAGTTATGACAATTTTGTCCACGGGTGTTATGCACATGTATTTTGTACTGTTACGAGTAATATCTGTAACGTATTTTAATATAAATATTCTATGTATTTCTGTATTTCAATTATTTATACATTTTTCATATTCTCAAAAATCATTTTCATCCTATTCTGAGCCAACTTAAACATTTATTTTAATTTTTGTGTTTTTTACGTCATTACACGTGCTTTCAATACACATGTCGATTGCGTATATTCTACCATTACGTGTAATATTATAAAATTTTCTACGTGTTCAATTATTTATTTTATAACTTATTCGAATTCGTTTTTTTAAATTGAAAGTCATTTTCCTCCTATTTTGACATAAATATATTTTTATACGTGTGGTGCACGTATTTTCTATGCACGCGTTGATTACATATATAGAATTAATGAAACGTATTTTACATATTTTTTATTGCGACTGTTATAGAAATTTTTCGTTTTCTCGAATTTATCTTATATATGAATATTTATTAGCACGTGCTTTACACGTGTTTCTTTTTATACACGTGCAAATTATGTTATTTTTATTACAAAAAGTTGTGCACTAAAATTTCATTAAGATTAATCTAAGCTAACTATACTAAATTTTTGTTAAGAAAAATAATATAATTATTTATTAAAGAAAAGGGTTTAAAATGAAATAAAATAATAAAATAAAGGTGGACTGAGAAAGTGTACAAAATACGTGCACATGTGCAATGTGCACTCTCTCAAAAATGGCTGCATATAGGAGAGAATGAGGATGAGTGGGTTTGTGAGTGGTGTGAGTGAGTGGGTGTGTGGGTGTGTGAGTGGGTTAGTTGCTAAAACTACTTGCTAACCCCAAATAAACACAAAAATAAATCAAACAAAAAAGAGACTCAAGAGAGGGGGATTGTTATTTTTTTGGCTTTCGGGGGTGGCATAAAGGCTTGCAGGTTGTTCTTATGGAGTCTCTTGGAGTTTTTGCTAAGGGGTTCAACTACTAGGGAGTCTTTTTGAGGTGGTTGTTTCTCCAACTTTCTAATATAATTTTATTAGTAGAATGTTAGATTGTAGAATATATATGTGTGAATTGTTAGATGCATGATAACGTATATGTATCGAGTATTCATGTTTAGATTATGTGTTGTTGATTAAATGTGTGGAATTATGATATGATTGATTTGGAGGGCATTTTCATAAGTTTCTGTTTTAAGTTTTAGTTACACTTCAGAAAATCATATATATTAAACTAGATGGAATCTAGAATTAAACTTTTTATAGGAGCATCTAGTATATGTTAATAACAACTTCTTAAATTTTCATAATATTTGGATGTCGTTTACTATTTTAATAAAATCTAAACTTAGGACTGGTTGGCAGTTGGGTAGTTGCTGGAAATTTGTATACATTTCGGATTTTAATCATTTCGGCATCTTAGATGCAGTATTTTGAGAATGGTCAAACTAAGCAATTAAAGTAGACTTGTTAACCTTCCTTTAGAGTCTAAGAAATCAATTTTAAATGAAGAACAGAATTTTTAATGAATTTTACAAGATTGAACAAGTGGGTCTGTATAACATTTCGATCCGACTGTAGATTTCGAAGAATTTAGGGTTATAGATACAATATTCTGAAGAAACTTATAACTACAAAGTTATATTAGACTTTTATATCTTTAATGTGAGATAAAGAACAAAAAGTTTCATGAAGTATAGAATTTTCTGTAATTTTTACAAGTAGCATGTGCTGTAGTTTTCGGATTTTTAACATACTGTTTTGCAAATGAATTTAGACGAAGTAATTTATGATGAATTTAGATGATCTTAACTACAAAGTGGTAGTAGACTCATTTATATTTCCTATGAAACTAAGAATCTACTTTTGGAGTAATATTGAAATTTATATGATTTTTCACAATATCATTGGGTTGATGTCTCAAGTTGAGCATTCAAATAGAGGATTCTATATATATGTTGTTTCCTTGAAAAAAAGTTGATAGAGAAAAAGTCTTGGATTATTGGTTAGTGCATGTAGCTTAGGATCTTTGAGATTGTAGGTTTGAGTCTTGGTGAGCTCGAATTTTATAGTATTTAATGTTTTTGAGTATATTGGAATAAAAATTGATTTTTGGGGAAACATTTTGATGGTAATTTGTACAAATATTTGGGTTAATTGCCCCCACTTAGATAAGGGATTGAACACATATTTGGATATTGGATTTAAAGGATTTGAATATAGATGATTTTACAGGATATTAGTATATTGGAGAATTAAGATTTGATGGAAATTGGTACAAATATTTTGGATTAAACTCCATATTTGAGTTAACAATTTTAGTACATATTTGATAATTTGATTTGAGATATTAGTACATAGATTATGTTCATTGAATTGAGGCTTTTGAAGTCTAATGTAACAGTATGGAAGATTTTATCTAGTTATTTGAGGATGACTAATTGAATGAAATGAATAAGAGATGAATTGAGTATATAAATGAATGAAATTTGTAATTCATTATAAAAGAGGTTATGGATAACCTAAAAATATTGTGAATATTTTGGAATGTGTAGATTCTAGAGGCTGAACGAGACCCAGAGTACCGGCAAATTTGTGATTATGAAAGTTTGAGAAATTGCCAGTGTGGGCTAATATTCTCGTGTGTTGATTTAAGTCTTATAGGAGGGTAAGCTAGCTCTAGGTGGTATTATTTTATGTTTGATCTTAAGGACAGACTCTAGGGGAAGATATGATGAAGTATGGACAAACATGAGTATGAGGGCCTCATATAATTCGTGGTAGGAGATTATCTCAAGAATTATCAGGGTGTGAGTCATGATGTTCGAAATCGCTCGTGGTGTGGGATTTATCTTCAGAATTATCGAGATCGAGGCGACGTTCATGGGGTATTTGTGTGATGAGGTACCATATGACTCGCAGTGTGGGTTTCGTTCCCAGAATTATTGTGGTGTTAGGCATGATGTCCAAAAATTACTCGCAGTGGGAGAACAAATCTCAAGAACTATCGAGGTTATGGCTCATGATAGGAGAGCGGTTCTCAAGAATTATCAGGGCGGTACTAGATACTCACAGGATATCTAAACCTTACATTGTCACCGTAGTAGGATTTTATGACAAGGGATTGAATCCTATAATGAGGTATACGATAAAGGCTTGCTTTCGAAACTATGTAGTATGGAATGCATAGAATCCGAACAAGTATGCATTAGTGTCATTGTAGTGTAATGTCTGCATTAGGCATTAAGTTCATATCATACATTGACATGTTTAGGATAGTCACTTTCACATTTTGTTTAACATTCAAGTTTGTGTTTGCTAAAATAGAAAAATTATTGTATTATAGTATTACGTCAGTTGTATACAACTGACTTGCCTACAGTTTCCTAGCTGAAGGATTGGTCTTGGCCCTGATTTGAAGACACTGTGAGAGATGTTGCAAGATTGAAGGGTTTTCATTACCATATATGTACGTACTTATTTATTTCCGCCGTGCTATTGTAAAAGAACAATGTTGTAAATAAAAAATTTTAAATTCCTTGTATTTTTGTACGAAGTTGTAGTAAAAGATCATGTTTGTGCTACGAATTACCTGTGTTTGGAATTTGGGGCATTACAGAGTGGTATCAGAGCCGGCGTCAACATGTAGTACAAAAATAATAAGGGAAACAAAATTAGAGTGGACATTAGAGTGTGTGTGTCAATTTGGAGTCATGAATATTATAATTATTGAACTTGTATTCATGAAACTCTCCTCGTATCCAATGATGTGATATTGTATGCGAGCATGTTTTCTTTTGTATCACAAGTGTTATGGTTGGTTGGACCTACATTCATGATACCTTATACGTACACTAACTTTGCTCTTTTATTTTCTTCGTATATTTTCATCGTAGTGTTTTTTCATCTTTAACGTTTAATATTTTTTCAAAGAATTATTTTCTTCTACTATTAATTCACTTCGATATTGAGATACAAATAGAATGAGTACAGCTACATTCTTTAATAGCGAGTTCATTTAAACTAGACTTGCTATCTCTGATAGCAAGTAGGTTAATTTGGTAAATAGTTTTGAAAGTGGGTCAGTTTGGTAAATACTTTCAAAAGTGGGTCATTATGGTAAAGAATTCGATAATTCACTGTTATTAGAACAAAGCAGTGAAATAATTTGTACAGGGACCCTATTTATTTAAGTTATTTTTGTCTATATTTCGCACACACTCATAATTAGATCTTAACAGTTAAATGAGTAAGTTACACCTTCCAGTTCCACGCATACACACACACACTGACAGTAAAATGAATTTATTTTGAATGGTTTTTCATTTACATTGGTTACTGTGTAATACAGAATATATCTGTGTGTGTTTCTTGAACATATTATTTTGTTTTATTTTAATTTAATTTAATTTAATTTAATTTTTTCTAGTTTAATTTTGTTTAACTTAATTTAATTTATAGCTGATTTTTCCCATTCTCTCGCCGCTCACTTGAATGAAATTACAGAAAGTAATTAATGAAATTACATGCTCACAAAAGACTACTGCTTACAGAAACACGAAAGAAAAGTAAAACAAATAGAAATTGGAAGATTAAAGAGTTCCTGCCAAAACGATGCACATGAACATTAGGTTGTCGCATCATGAGGTTATGACAATATAAGTATTGGAGATATCAAAAAATAGTCTCCTTATTTAGAATATTGCATGCTGAGATTCAATTTGTATAGCTTAGCACAATGATTTGAATTACCTTCTTATTTAGTTTAGTTTCCTCATTCCTTTGTATGTTCTAAAATTAGAATTACTTTCCCATTTAGCTTAGTTTACTTTTCCATTTAGCTTAATTTCTTCATTCCTCTGTATTTCCTAAGATTAGAATTACTTTTTCATTTAGCTTAGTTTTCAAATTTTTTTGTAATCTATTTATTCTCTTCGTTGACAATGAAAACATATACCACTATTTTATCAATTCTAAACAGTTATCATATGGTATCAGAGCAGTCGGTCCTTCTCCTTCTTCTATAATATTCCGGCCTCCCCGTACAACACACCTCCTACCACACCTCATCATGGCCGATGACCAACCTCAACTTTCCCCCGCTGCCAACACTCATATCGTCACTCTTCCAAACTCCGGTCAGTCATCTCACCAACTCCAACTCATCAATATTGCTCACCACAATATTGTTAAACTTCCACAAACTACTTGGCTTGGAAACTCCAAATGGAAGCCATTCTTGTCGGCTATGACCTCTACAAATTCATCGACGGTTCTCATCCGTGCCCTATCTCCAATACAAACACACCTAATCCAGATTACCTACCATGGGTTCGATAAGACAAACTACTATTTGGCGCACTTGTCGGCTCGCTCTCATCTTCCTTGATTCCACTTATCCAACGTGCCACTACCTCCCGCAACGCCTGGCTTACACTTGCCAACACATATGCTCACCCGACCCATGGACAAATCAAACAACTCAAGGATCAAATCAGACGCTTAGTGAAAAGTTCTCAGATGATCTCCGAATATATGCAGTTCATCAAGTGCCGCTCTGATGAACTTGCTGCACTTGGCAAACCAATGGACCATGAGGATTTGATAGAGAAGATTCTTGATGGCCTCGATGATGCCTATAAGGCTATTGTTGACGTTATTGAAGGCCGTGACACACCTATCTCGTTTGATGAACTTCATGAGAAACTCATCAATCGGAAACTGTCCCTCAAGCAAAGTCATCCACTCCTATCTTCCACCCCGGTCATGGCTAATGTTCTGTCTGCCCGTCACAACGGCAGATCTCGGACCTCCGTCTCTCGTCCCTCCTGGACACCAAACCAACCACCACCCGGCCCTTCCCCGTCTACTACGGTCAGCCATGGGCCCTCGCACTGCCGCCCGCCCCGTCCGTATCTTGGTAAGTGCCAAGGATGTTATGCTCAGGGTCATACTGTAACCAACTGTCCTCTCTTTCAGCTGATTCCAACCAACAGTGTCTCTCGGTCTTCGGCCTCTACATTCGGCCGCTCTCCCCAGTGGCAACCACGGGCACACATGGCCACTGCTAATTCCACTGACAACACCGCATGGCTTCTTGATTCCGGGGCCTCTCACCATATCACTGTAGATTTGAAAAATCTCTCGCTTCATACTTTGTATGACGGCCCTGATAACATTGTTATTGGTGATGGTACTGGGTTACCTATCTCTCACACCGGTTCTTTCTCTCTTCACACTCCCTCTCATTCATTTAAATTGCACGATGTTTTGTGTGTTCCAAATATGAAACGAAATTTGATTTCTATATCCCAATTTTGCCTAACAAATAAAACATCTATTGAATTCTTACCAACTTCTTTTTATGTGAAGAATTTAATGCTGGAGGCAACACTGCTAGAGGGAAGAACTAGAAATGGTGTGTATGAATGGCCGACATTATCCCTTCCCACCAACACCAAATTCGCCTACTCCAGTGTCAAAGCCTCTCCCACTGATTGGCACCACCGTCTAGGTCATCTGTCCGAGCCCATTCTTCAACACATTGCGACCACCTTTTCTTTGACATTTTCTTCATCTATTTCAAAAACTATTCATTGCAACGACTGTTATTGCATTAAAAGTCACAAGTTACCTTTTCTCAATCCATCATTATATCTACTACTCTGCTTCAAGTTATTTTCTCTGATGTGTGGATGTCTCCTATTCATTTCATTGATTGTTTCAAATATTATGTCATTTTTGTTGACCACTATACTCATTACGCCTGGTTATACCCTCTCACCCGTAAATCGGATGTCTCTAAAGTTTTTACACGGTTCAAAGCCTTAGTTGAAAACTATTTCAAAACCAAAATTGTCACACTCTACTCCGATAACGGGAGAGAATACATAAGTCTCAAATCCTTCTTATCCACTTCTGGCATATCTCATCTTACCACCCCTCCACACATACCAGAACACAATGGTTTCTCTGAGCGTCATCACTGTCACATTGTCAAAACTGGTCTCACCTTGTTATCCCGAGCTTCCCTACCTATTTCCTTTTGGTCGTATGCCTTCCTCACCACTACCTATCTTATTAATCGTTTGACCACTCCCACCTTAGACATGCAATCTCCTTATCACAAACTTTTTGCCTCCCACCCAAACTATCTCAAATTACGTGTCTTTGGATGTCTCTACTATCCATGGTTACGTCCATACTCGACCCACAAGTTAGCACCTCGCTCCACTCCCTGTGTTTTCCTAGGATACTCACTCACCCAAAGAGCCTATTTGTGCTACGAACCCAACTCCAAGAAATTATACCCCTCCCGGCATGTTTGCTTTGTTGAAACTGAGTTTCCCATGTCCAGTTTCTCTCTTCACTTACCTCGTCCGGATGGTACCACTTGCTCATTATGGCTCTCCATTTCTCTTCTTGCTCCGACTTCTAGCACACCATCTCCCGCCCCACCTCGCAGCATGCCCTTGTCAGGTAACTTCTTGCATCCTCACACAGCTCCACACTCCAATCCGTCGGTACCCCACGACGAGCACACCACTTCGCCGCAACAAACCTCTTTGCCCAATTACCGCACCTAACCTTCACCCTAACCAAAGCACGCCATCGCCCATTCCTCATAGAGAAACTCCGAGTTCGCCGTGGAGAAACTCTGACAACCCACAAAATCCACACGTTCACAATTCCGAACACAATCCAAAACCTTCACAATCCACCCGGACCACCCCAATCATAACCCGCTCCTGCAACAACATTTCTAAGCCTATCACCAAGCTCAACCTTTCTGCTCTCCTTGCCCAAGAGATAGAACCCACTTGTGTGACTCAGGCCATCAAAAATAACAAATGGCGTCAGGCCATGTCTACAGAGTTTGATGCTCTGCTTCGCAACGGTACTTGGGAGTTGGTACCTCCGAATGGAGTTCACAATATTGTCGGTTGCAAGTGGATTTTTTGCATTAAACGTTTACCTGATGGTTCTGTTGACAGGTATAAAGCTCGTTTGGTTGCAAAGGGTTTTCACCAGTGCCCCAGCATAGACTATCATGAGACTTTTAGTCCTATTGTCAAACCCACCACTGTTCGTCTTGTGCTTTCCATTGCAATCAGCCATGGCTGGTCTCTCCGACAACTAGACATCAACAATGCCTTTCTTCAGGGCACTCTCACTGAAAACGTGTACATGACCCAACCTCCAGGCTTTGTTGATACCGACCATCCGCAGTATGTCTGCAAGTTGCGGAAAGCCATCTATGGCCTCAAGCAAGCACCCCGGGCTTGGTACAACGAACTTAGGCAACTTCTTCTCTCCTCTAGCTTCATCAACTCCGTTGCGGACGCCTACCTATTTATACTCAACAAAAACAAAGTATTACTCTATATACTTGTTTATGTTGATAACATTATTATCACAGGAAATGATTCCACTGCAGTTCAAACTTTCATTGCCCGCCTTTCCTATCAGTTTTCACTAAAGGATCTTAGTCCTCTAGCCTACTTTCTTAGTGTCGAAGTGGTTCCTCATGCTAAAGGTATCGTCTTGTCACAACGAAAGTATATCGCTGATCTTCTTGCGCGTTTCAAGATGACTGGTGTTCGCCCGATTGCCACTCCTTTAGCCACAACACCTACTCTCACTCTCCACTCAGGCATTTCCTTATCAGATCCCACTGAGTTTTGCACAATTGTTGGCAGTCTACAATATCTCTTATTGACCCGACCGGACATTGCATATGTGGTCAACAAACTCTCTCAATTCATGCATCGTCCCACTACTGATCACTGGAATGCTGCCAAACGTCTCCTCAGATATCTTTGTGGAACCATTGATCAGGGTATTCTTCTCCATTGCCGCTCATCTCATGATCTTCATGCTTTTTTCGATGCGGACTGGGCTGGCAACAAAGATGATTTCACTTCTACTAGCGCATACATCATTTATCTCTGGCGGAATCCCATTTCTTGGAGCTCTAAGAAACAACGTATCGTTGCTCGGTTTTCGACTGAAGCTGAGTATCATTTAGTTGCTTCTACCGCTGCAGAACTGCACTGGATCACCTCTCTCCTTAGTGAGCTTGGTTTCTCTTCATCTCAGAAACCGGTTATATACTGTGACAACGTGGGTGCCACAACCTTCTGTTCCAATCCGGTGTTTCATTCTCATATGAAGCATGTTGCTCTTGACTACCATTTCATTCGTGAACAAGTTCAGCACGGCACTCTTCGAGTGACACATGTCTCGTCCACGGATCAGTTAGCAGATGAACTCACCAAACCACTACCTCGCACACGCTTTCATCAGCTACTACTCAAGATTGGACTCTCTTCCTGGAGGTCCAACTTGCGGGGGCATATTGGAGATATCAAAAGATAGTCTCCTTATTTAGAATATTGCATGCTGATATTCAATTTGTATAACTCAGCACATTGATTTGAATTACCTTCTTATTTAGCTTAGTTTCCTCATTCCTTTGTATTTCCTAAGATTAGAATTACTTTTCCATTTAGCTTAGTTTCCTCATTTCTCTGTATTTCCTAAGATTAGAATTACTTTTCCATTTACTTAGTTTCTAAATTCTTTTGTAATCTATTTATTCTTTTCGTTGACAATGAAAACATATACCACTATTTTATCAATTCTAAACTGTTATTATAGTAAGGAAGAAAGAAAAAAAAGATACTCCAAGATTTTTGCTTCTCGACACCCTCGGTCTTAGATCATGAATCCAATATATATTTGATTCAGATTCAGGTTTCATTAGAATTTTACTTGGTCAAAATGGGAATAAATCAATCAATTTAAGAGCTGATGCTAACCAATTGAACAATTAAATAGTGTGGAAACTCAAACTAATATTCGTTCTAATTCACTGCATTTACAAGCTGTCCATATAGAATCTTGACATATCAAAAAATCTACCATGAAATTTACATCAAGTTCGATAGCAAGAAAAAGAAAATTAAAAGAACAGAAAATCAAGATATACTTGCCCATCCACTAGACAAAAGAGAACACGAAGCCTACAATCTCTTACACTGAATGCCTGTAGTGTCAGCCTTAAGGTAGCTAATTGATCAGTATCATTATTCAATATAATCAGAAGAATGTCACTACTTGCTAATTTGTTGAAAAATGTTCTTTTCAAGGCGAGTAAGTCTCACAGTCATCAAAGCAACTGGCCGATGCACCATCGAGCTTTTGACGGTTGTAGATCCGGACCATGGAATCAATCTTAGCCTGTGAGCCAAAACATGGATAATCATTTGATGGGCTTTGGTCTTCATCAGCAAGCACATTGAGTCGAGCTGATCCTTCTGGTTCGTCTTGATGAGCCTTATTCTGGGCCTGGAATGCAAATCTCCATCTGGGCATCTGGGATTTCTGATTGTATTTCTTTATTTTGGCAAGTCTTGTTCATCAGGTCCTCGAGTTCTTGACGGGCTGGCTTGAACTTCAGTTTCCAGGACCGGAACTTTGCATCCTCCTGTTCTCGACGTCGACGCTTCTGGGTCTCGATCAAGCAATTAACCCTGGACCGTGGGCCATAATATGGATAGTCATTCGATGGGCTTTGGGCTTCGTTAGTAAGCACGTTGGGCTGAGCTTGTATTTCTTGATTTTGACCAGCCTTGTCATCATCATTAGGATTTGGTGCAGGCATCCTCTTTTCGCTGCTTGAACTTGAAGCTGTGTCTTGGTCAACCCCCGTGCCCGTGCTAATAATCTGGGCCTTTGGGATTTCTGATTGTATTTCTTGATTTTGGCAGGTCTTGTTCATCAGGTCCTCGAGTTCTTGACGGGCTGGCCGGAACTTCAGTTTCCAGGACCGGAACTTTGCATCCTCGAGTTCTTGACGGGCCGGCTTGAACGTCAGTTTCCAGGACCGGAGCTTTGCATCCTCGAGTTCTAGACGCTTCTGGGTCTCGATCAAGCAATTAACCCTGGACCGTGGGCCGTAACATGGATAGTCATTCGATGGGCTTTGGGCTTCGTTATTACGCACGTTGGGCTGAGCTTGTATTTCTTGATTTTGACCAGCCTTGTTGTCATCATCATTAGGATTTGGTGCAGGCATCCTCTTTTCGCTGCTTGAACATGAGGCTGTGTCTTGGTCAACCTCGGTGCTAATAGTCTGAAATAACAGAATTAGGGGGAGATAAGAAGTTAAAGATTTTTTGATAAGAAAGAGCAAAAGTTAAATACATTAGAATCAGAAGGTTCACCATGAGGAGGGATGCATCATCATTCTCCATCTTGAATTGACAGCTAGCTGTTTGTTGTTTGCGTTCTTGAACGAGTTCACGCGTATATTCTAATACCAAGAAAAGAGAAACGGTTAAAGATCATGAGAACTAGCTAATTATTAAGAGGAAATGGAGAGATTAAGGGAATAATTAAAAGAAAGCACATATACATTTGAATCTTACAGCTTGGTATCCTTTCTGTGAAGTGGACCCTCTCATCTTATATATATACTAGATTTGCCCGTGTGACTACGGCACGTCTTCAGAACGATACTGCATATGAAAAACCTTGTACATAGTAAATCAACAATTATGTAACTCAAGTTTGAATAGTACGGCATGGGATGAGGGCGGCGAGGCAGGCGGCGTGGGAGGCGTTCGTGAGGGAGGAGAGCGGCGGCGTTCGTGAGGGAGCGGCGTGGGAGGAGGGATGCGGCGTTGGTTGTGAGGGAAGAGGGCGGAGGGATGCGGCGTTGGTTAGAGGAAGAGGGAGGATGCGTGGGTTAGAGAAGGAGGAAGAAAGACGTGAGAAAGAGGAAGGAGTGGATTGGGGAAAATCAGATCAATTAATTTAGGAAGTTAACAAATAATTGTCAATTTTATTTTTGCAAATGAGCCCTTTGATTAAAACAATGATCTAAGGGCTCTTAATTTGACACCTCACTTTGTATGAGGAATTTTCCTCATACAAATATGAGGCTCACTTTTCTCATATATATATATATATATAATTAAATAAATAAAGGAGTTGTTTTGGGGATTTGAATTTGAGTTTTTTTTGGGGGGGGGGGGGGGGTGTTTTGTGAGGTTAGATCCGGGCCTTTGATTTTGGGGGGATTGAAGGAAAACCACTTGATAGCTTTCTTTGTATTTTATTATATATATATATATATATATATATATATATGGAAAAAAGGGGTATGAGCAACTTGCTCATTTAGTAAATGAGCAATTGATGAGGTGACATGCATGTGACTGGGAAATCTAGAAAGGGTTAGTCGCCCAATGTATCACATGCATGACACATCATCACTTGCTCATTTACTTGCTCATATTCCTTTTACTATATATATATATACCTACAGAAGCATGAACATTTATTTACAACTAATTATTGTCATACTATTTAAACTTGAGTTACATAATTATTGATTTACTGTTTACAAAGCTTTTCATATGTTGTATCGTTCTGAAGACGTGCCATAGGCACGTGCCCACGGGCAAATCTAGTATATATAATAAAACACAAAGAAAGCTATCAAGTAGCTCTCCTTTAATCCCCCAAAATCAAAGGCCCAGATCTAACCTCACAAAACACATTCCCCCCCAAAAGTTTTCCCCCAAAACTTAAATTCAAATCTCCCCCAAAGTAACTCCTTTATTTATTTATCTCTCTCTCTCTCTCTCTCTCTCTCTCTCTCTCTCTCTCTCTCTCTCTCTCTCTCTCTATATATATATATATATATATATATATATATATATATATATATATATATATATATATATATATATATATACTTATGGAAACATGGACTTTTATTTACAACTAATTATTGTCATACTATTCAAACTTGAGCTACCAAATTGTTGATTTACTATTTACAAGGCTTTTCATATATTGTATAAGTATATATATATATATATATATATTCTATTATAAAAGCCACAATATTAAAAAAAATCTGTGAGGAGACGATTTTAGCCGTTCATATATTGTATTGATCTAGCAGATTAAAGGTTGAGATTAAATAACTTAATGGGAACTTGTAGTACACGTGCAATTGCTTTCTTTCTCTCTTCTATAGAACCTAATTGCTCCAATCTTCTCTCCCGATCTCTTTCAAAACCAATACCCTAACCCTAATCAATCCCAACACCTTTCCCCAATCTGAAATCCCCAATCCAGTAATAAACCTTCAATCAAGACTTCCGACGCCTCCTCCCGCTTCCTCGATCCCCGTGTCGACCCGATCTCAGGCGTGTCCGCATCCGACGCCTGACACCGGCAACAACCCGATCCCGATCTCCGTCGGTATCTTCCTCCTTCTTTTATTTTATTTTATTTTATTTTTGACTGATATTGATGGGTGCATGATGAACAAGAGGAACATTGAGTTGAATATTAACAAAAAAGTTTTGAATTTTATGATTGTTTATGAATAACGAGAAGTTAGTTTGTGATCATATGTAGTTTGCGATGATTTAGTAAGTTTCTTGGCTTGATTGAAGGTATTTTCCAATTTGTATGGAAGGGCAAATAAAGAGAGGAAGTTATTAGTTTGTTGTTTGGTTGTGACTCCAATTCAGTACATACCAATTAGGTTTGGTTAGTTTTGATTGATAGAGGGGTAATAAGAGGATTAATGAAGAGGGGAGACAAGGTTTTAGATGACAAGTAACTTAGTTGTTAGAGTTTTATGATTTGATTCATTTCATCGGCATGCTCTTGACATGGGCAAAATACAATGAACATGGAAAACCCAAGCAGAAGTATTATACCAAGTATGTATCCGAGAGATCCTGTGTAAATAAAAAATTAATAAGTAAAGGAGATGATGATTTTTATCCATTTCCATAATTTGTGTTTTCTTTTCATATTTCTTGGTTTAAATCTCCTTTCCTAAATGATACTGAAATTTTGATAAATCTGATGTCTTCAAAATTTTGATTCAATCTCATTTGCGTATTTCCCTTGGTTTGTCTTTTCAGCATTAGGCCCATATATTTTATAGTAATTATATTTCTTTCCTTTTTTTATTGTTCTCCATGTAGTTAAGTTTTGGTTCATCAGATCGGTCGGGTTGTGTACAATTTGAAATATAGTTCCCCTCTTTTGTGCTGGCACGATGAAGTGGAAACAAAACCCCAACTCGCAAACAATGATCCTAGAGAAATCCAATTGTTTTTCAAGTGTTACTATGAAAACTATGTCAAGGAAGGGCCGACTAAAAAGAAGCCATAAGACTTGAGAGTTTATTGATAAATCGAAGAGTTATTTTTTGTTAAATTATTGTAGAAGTTCCGAGAGTAATTCAGTATTTTTATAGTGAGCAAATGGCAAAGCATTATCAGATAGCGTCAGTGTTATATGATGTACTGAAAACTGTGGTACCTTCTGAGAAAGTTGATGATGAGGTTTGTCTTGCATAATGTCTCATTGATTCTGCATCCTTATCATTACTTCTGCTTATAAAATGATCTTTTTGATGCTATACTTGTAGATAAATAGATTTGCTAGAGAAGTTGAGAAAAAGAAAGTGTACTATGCCGAGTATAATATCCTTCCTCTTCATGCTTCTGGTGCTACTCCGGCGATAATGGAACTTGCTGAGGTTAGCTGCATGATTCATGATCTTTTTATTATATTATATTATATTACTTTTTTTTGGCTCTTTTTTTTCTTGTTCCCTGGACTGCTATAATTATTTAACTGATTCTGTTTTCATTTTTTTCCGAATAATTTTGTATTGTGTATTTCATTGATACAGATCCAAGCGATTGCTTTACGTAATAAGCTGGACCAACTTCCACTGCCTAGAGTGTAGCCAATATCAAGTGGCATGCAGCCAACATCAACTGGCAGACAGAGAATTGATGGACCTTTAGTTTTTGGTGATAGGGATAACTCTGTTCGTGATGTGCTTGACCGGCTTTGGCTAATCTTTGGGTTTCAGGCAAGTATCTGCCATGTAATATAAAATCAATTCAATATTGCCATTATATCTGTATAAATGTTAATAAATGATATATAGTATGTATAATTTAAAATTTGTTGCAATTTTGTTATTTTCTTGAACTTCTTAGAAACTGAATTTATTGTCATTTTTAACTTTTGAATGAAGAAATGGAATGTGGACAATCAAAGGGAACATCTGATTTTGCTACTTGCCATTATTGACATAAGGCACAATAAGGATAAAGATAACTAGCATGGGGTAATACAATCTTTTCCTTGAGATACATCTTTCATTTAGTAAATTAAACGAATTATCGCAGGTGGATGATGATACCGTGAAAGACTTACTAGATCAAGTTTTTAAAAATTATCGTTCATGATGTCACTACTTGCACAGTTCGTCTACCCTCAAGTAAGCCAATCAAGTAACCAATTCTTGTTTTACTTAATTCAGTAAAAGGGCGTAGTCCATTATTTTTTTCTTCTTATTTTTTTTAAATTAAATTTTTATTTTTGTATAATTCAAATTAGTTCAACATTTTTTTAACAAATGATGTTTCTTAATATGCTTTAAAATTCCTTGTGCTTATACATGACAACTGGCATACATGTCATACCCTAAGTTTAAACAATATCAAGTTTCGAGTTTTTAAAGATTTATTTTCATGTTTTGACTTTTGAGTCTTCATATTCATGAAACAATGTTAAATCCTAATGGTAATAGGAGTTTCTTTTGTACATCTATTTCATTGCATACATATCTCTTTGTCTTGCTATTCTATTGAGAGGCTTGGCTTAGGAGACAAGAATGAGATAACTTCTAATCATTGTTTTTCTTTTTAGCTTTTAAATATGATCTCAATGGAGAGTTTTTCAGTCTCACCAAATGTCCATAGAAGGATAATCTAAATTGCCTCCTGTTCTTGTCTATGCTGTTGTTTCTGTTGGTTTTCAATATAACACTATGAGCTTGTGGCAAATTTCTTTCGAGGCTACATACTTCATTTACTATATATTGACGGTCCGATGGTAGGTAGCAATGTGCGAGACATGTAGAGAATAATTGATATAAAAGAAGGAAAAGAAGATAATGAGTTTGAAATAACAATAAAATAAGTTATAACATCCAACTTTTTTTGAACATTAAAATATTTCAAATAATAAATCTGTGCTTACTGTACTGATTTAATATATATATATATTTGTTTCATTACCTTTGCCTTTTTTTGCCCTTCATATGAAAAGTGTTAGTATCTTAGAGAATTTTGTTTTGTTTAATAACTCATCTACATGGAGACTGTTATGTGAATTTTGTGGAGCAATATTGTCAAGTCAATAAAAAAAATTGCTGTGATCTTCTTACTCTTTGCTATCCTTAGATTCCTCATATTGTATCCTTTTCCATGCTTTTTAGTGAAAGCATTTTGAACAGAAGATTGAGTAAAGAGAACTGAACCTATCACATGTAGTTGTGCATGATTTAATGAAAGTCTATACATGAAATTAATAATCGATTATGGTGGCCATTTTAACTTCTTTCTTTTTTTGTGTTGTTCATGTCTGATGCCAATGATCATGCACTATGAGCTGATTGATCTATTTTTTTTTTAATTTTTTTTTTTTGGCATTTTGGGATCATCAATGAGGTTTTAGACAGGTCATATTTGGACTGTTGTAAAAAATTTGAGAAGTCTACAACTAAATCTGTTCCTTTGTTAGATAATTTCAAGAGGATTTTGTTGCATAGGAAGTTAAAATTTGAAAATGAAAAAAAATACAAACCCAAGCTATGGAATCTGGCTAACTGTGGAAGTAATGATCGAGAAGGATCCTTCGTCCAGACTAATATGGAGGTATAGTTGTATAGGTCTATACCAGTAATTGATGATGTAGATTGCTGACTCAAATGTTTAGTCAGGAAATTATGCACCTATATGTTTTAGTTCCTTTTGTAAATAAATAACAGGCTCTCTTCGCCCTGTTTGTCTTTGATATTAAAACTTATTTGTTTCAATTCTACTTGGATGACCTGTAAAGTAGCACACTTGTTACATCCTTACATTTAGTTACAACTTACAAGTCCATCTATAGTAGAAATATAAAAAAACTATTTAGTAGCATACTCTTTCAGTAGAAATTCTTGTCTGGAGTTACTTGGAAGGGCAAGAGGCTGTTTACTATTATCGATCCAGCTTTATTGTGATGGTAACTGCTTTAGAGTGGAAAGTTTTAGTCACAGTAGACAATTTTTTTAAGATTGAAAGTTCTTAACATGACTTGTATGCTGTTACCGCTGAATTTGGTGTGGGGGTAAATAGATGAGATTTGTGAGTTCGTGGAAAAACCTGAATAGCAGATCCGAACCTATTCTGCCGGAGTTGGACCGCTAACTCCCGCCATTCACCTGCAAGGAAGTGCGAGACACTGGGATGGATCCCGGCGATGCACCCTCCGACGCTCTTGTCAGTAATCTGAATGATTAAACAAGAACTTAAGCAGGAAAAAGAGTCATTACCCTGTAACAGTGGTGGATCGGAGGTATTTACAGTCGCCCTGGGGGAGATAATTAGGGATCTGATTAGAGATTTGATTTCCTGTGATAGGAGTAAAATCCTCTTAATCAGTTTAGGAAACTGATCCCCTAATTCCCGGTGAGAGGATAGCGGCGAATCAGGCCCGTTGATTTAGCTAAATGAGAGACCCTGATCTCCTCTGGCTGATCTGGGTTTGTATCGGGTCGGGACCCGTACCCGGTTGAGGAGGATCTGTTCGCGGGTTATTGGATCTGTGAGAAGGAGACCCAGTACCCGCTTCGGACCCGCTAGTAGGTAAAATTACCGTTTTACCCCTGAGCTTTGAGATTCGCGTCCGATGTGAACGGTCCCGATTTAATCCTATTTTTAGCCATATCATGAGCCCCCCACTCCCGAAGACTAAGTTTGATCAGCCTTTGAGGAGTAGTTTTACTGTTCTAATGGCGTACGGGATTTTATCGGTGTTCTTAAGGGAGTTTGGAATCTTGCTCGGGGTGTAACGGTGTTATTATGGGCTTGTAAAATGCCAAAAATGTCCTCAGAATAATCTGGATTTTTGGTGATTTTTCCAGATTTTTCTGAATTTTTTCTCATTTTTTTGAATTTTTTATTCATTTTCCGAATTAAATAATTAATTATCGAAAATATTAATTAATTATTCTAATTTAATAATTATCTTTTCAGAATTTAAAAATAATTTTTTTGAATTAATAATTATTTTTAGAATTTTTAATTAATTTTTTCGATTTTTAAATATTTTTTTCGGATTTTTTGAATAAAAAAACAATTAAATAAATAAATAAATAATTTAAATATTACCTGGACACGTGGCGTGTTCCTGACCGTCGATCATGATCAGATGTGCGCGCATCATGAGGCAGATCACGTTCTGGACACGTGGCGCGTTTCTGAGCGTCGATCGTGTCGCGACACGAATTTTGAAACGATCGGACGGATCGTGTGGGTCGGCCAATTTTTTTCTCCAATTACGAGTTCGGCACTTCAGCACCTCGGCTCGGCGCTTCAGCGCGGTGACTTGATATGCCGACCGTGTGGGATGATGCCACGTGGCATTGCCACATGGCGCTCCTTTTTCTTTTTTTCTTTCTTTCTCCGCTGCTGTTCATTCTTCTCCTCTACTTTTTCTCCTTCAACCGTCTTCTTCTTCGTTCTTCGTTAGCTCGCGAGAGATGTCGACGGGAGGCTCGGAGCTCGCTATCGGAGCTCGGAATTGGGGAGTGAGTCTGACGATGGGCTTCGCTATTGGAGCTCGGAGTGAGAGAGCTGTGAGCTCGGCAGCGGAGGCAGGCGAGGAGCTTGGCGTCGGAGGCAGGCGAAGAGCGCGGCGACGAATGGAGCTCGCGAAGGAGGAGAGGAAGGTGGAGCTCTTCGGCATGGCGAGGAGTTTGCTGGGTCGGAGCTTCGATGAAGGTGAGCTCGGCAGTGGAGGTTGGAGCTCGGAGTGAGAGGGAGCTCGGCAGCGGAGGCAGGCGAGGAGCTCGGCGTCGGAGGCAGGCGAAGAGCGCGGCGACGAATGGAGCTCGCGAAGGAGGAGAGGAAGGTGGAGCTCTTCGGCATGGCGAGGAGTTTGCTGGGTTGGAGCTCGTCGAAGGTAGTCGACGAGTGGGTTCTTCGGTGACTCGTTGAGGATGGAAGCTGGGCTCGATGAGTTCAGTGAGAGGTGAGGTCGAGCTCCGCGGAGCTTGCAGTCAAAGGGGCTCGACTGTAGGGGGAGCTCGAGGTGACGGAGTTTTGTAATGGCGAACGTGGAGCCCCGGTGAAGTTGGGCGGCGTGGAGCTCAATGCTTCGGAGCTTCGACAGGTGGAAGACGAGGTCGGCGAGGGGAGCTCGTGACGAAGTGGAGTTCAGAGCTTCGGAGGTTAGCTCGAGCTCGACGGAGGAGGTCGGCAGTGTCATGGAGCTCGGAGGTGAGCTCGATCTGTGAGTGCTCGAGGTTGAAGGAGGAGTTCGGGGTTTGGAGCGCTGTTGGGTTTGTTCCGCATGGACTCTTGGTGAAGAAGAAGAGGTGAGCTACCCCTTGCCTTGGCGGGAGCGTGCGGAAGGAGAAGAAGTGGGTTGATGGGTTCGGATCCTTAACGAGTCGACCCCGGCTCACGTGCCTTTTTTTTCCTTCTTTTCTTCTTCTTCTTCTTCTTCTTCTCTCCTCTGCTCTGCTTCTTGCTCGGCAAATCCGAGCACGGATTTTGAGGAGCATTTTTTCCCACTTTGCTGTTCGGTAGGTCGGTAGCTCGGATTTGAGATCCGAGCTACGTGGCTCAATCTGGACGGTTGATCACGATCGTGGTGCGAATCACGAGACAAGGGGCTCAAATTTCGAGAAAATATTATCTTGTCGTTTTGTGGAGACGTGGCGAGATCTGAGCCGTTCATCATGTTTTAGCACGAATTTTGAGACGATCCGACGGTGAGATGGGATCGGCCGAATTTTTCTCCATATGTGGAGGTCGGTACCTCGGCACCTCGGATCGATGGGATCGGCAGCTCTTCTGAGAAGAAAGAGGAAGGGGAGGAGAGGCATTTGGGTTCTCTCCTCTACCTTGTTCTTTCGCACAGTGGAGAAGAGGAGAAGAGGAAGGGGAGGATAGGCATTTGGGTTCTCTCCTCTGCCTTGTTCTTTCGCATAGTGGAGAAGAGGAGAAGAAGAAGGGGAGGATAGGCATTTGGGTTCTCTCCTCTGCCTTGTTCTTTCGCACAGTGGAGAAGAGGAGAAGAGGAAGGGGAGGAGAGGCATTTGGGTTCTCTCCTCTGCCTTGTTCTTTCGCACAGTGGAGAAGAGGAGAAGTGCTGGGTACTTTTTGGAGAGGTGAAGAGGAGCTCCACTCCTAGGGGTGGAGAAGAGGTGCTGGGAAGATCCTCGTAAGAGCCATGGGAAGACCCATTCTTTGAAGTGAGTGCAAGGAGCAACTCTAGGGGAGAGTTGTGAGCTCCGAACTCGTTGAGAAGAGGTCCGCTTTGGAGGCGAGCGAAGCGAAGAGCTCGGTTCTAGGGAAGAGCCACTTGGAGGGGGAGTGTGAGGAGGAACTCTAGGGGAGAGTTGTGCTCCGAACTCGTTTGGAAGAGGTCCGCTTTTAGAGGGAGCGGAGTGATGAGCTCGGCTCTGGGAGAGAGCCATTTGTGGATAGGTCGGAGCTTGTCGAGGAAGGGGGTCGGCATATGGAAGAGGTGATGCTCTGTTTGGTTTTGGAGATTTTTGAGAAGACCCCCACTTTGGAGGCGAGCGGAGTGAAGAGCTCAGCATTAGAAGAGCCATTTGAGAGACAAGTTTGAGGAGGAACTCTAGGAGAGAGTTGTGCTCCGAACTCGTTGAGAAGAGCTCCGCTTTGGAGGCGAGCGGAGTGAAGAGCTCGGCTCTAGGAGAGCCATCTGGATGATTGATCACTATCGTGGCGCGAATCACGAGACAAGAGGCACGAGTTTCGAGAAAATGTTATCTTGTCATTTTGTGGTGACGTGGCGCGATCTGATCCGTCCATCACGCTTGAGTGCGAATTTTGAGATGATCTAACGGTGAAACCGGATCGGCAGAATTTTTCTCCATATGTGGAGGTCGGTACCTCGGCACCTCGGATCGATGGGATCGGCAGCTCTTCTGAGAAGAAAGAGGAAAGGGAGGAGAGGCATTTGGTTTCTCTCCTCTGCCTTGTTCTTTCGCACAGTGGAGAAGAGGAGAGAAATCTGGATGGTTGATCACGATCGTGGCGCGAATCACGAGACAAGAGGCACGAGTTTCGAGAAAACGTTATCTTGTCGTTTTGTGGAGACGTGGCGCGATCTGAGCCGTTCATCATGTTCTAGCACGTTTTTTGAGATGATCCAATGGTGAGATGGCTCGGCAGCATTTTTCTCCATATGTGAGGGTTAGTTCCTCGTCCGCTCGGCTCGGTGACTCAGTAGTTCACCCTCTGCCCGTAGTAGCTCGGTATCTCAAGAGGATGGGTCAGAGTTCTGCTCCTCGGCTCGGGAGGATGGGTCGGAGCTCTGCTCCTCGGCTCAAGAGGATGGGTCGGCATATGGGAGAGGTGAAGAGCTCCGGAGCTCTGCCTCTATTCTGTTTGGTTTGGGAGATTTTTGAAGAGGAGCTCCTCTCCTAGGGTTGGAGAAGAGGTGCTGGGAAGACCCATTCTTTGAAGTGAGTGCAAGGAGCAACTCTAGGGGAGAGTTGTGAGCTCCGAACTCGTTGAGAAGAGGTCCGCTTCGGAAGCGAGCGGAGTGAAGAGCTCGACTCTAGGAGAGAGCCATCTGGAAGACGAGTTTTGAGGAGCAACTCTAGGAGAGAGTTGTGAGCTCCGAACTTGTTTGAGAAGATCTCCGCTTTGGAGGCGAGCGGAGTGAAGAGCTCGGCATTAGAAGAGCCATCTGGCAGACGAGTTTGAGGAGCAACTCTAGGAGAGAGTTGTGCTCCGAACTCGTTTGAGAAGATCTCCGCTTTGGAGGCGAGCGGAGTGAAGAGCTCGACTCTAGGAGAGAGCCATCTGGAAGACGAGTTTTGAGGAGCAACTCTAGGAGAGAGTTGTGAGCTCCGAACTTGTTTGAGAATATCTCCGCTTTGGAGGCGAGCAGAGTGAAGAGCTCGGGATTAGAAGAGCCATCTGGAAGACGAGTTTTGAGGAGCAACTCTAGGGAAAAGTTGTGCTCCAAACTCGCTATTTAAGTGACAGAATCAACGGTTGTGGGAGCAGTTCCGAATGGCGAACCACTTCTAACTCGCTTAAGAGCATGTTATTTGAAGAGGAATCGAGCCAAGTGTTGGACTCCGAACTCGTCGTTAGAGGGATTCAACGGTTGTGGGAGCAATTCCGAATGGCGAACCACTTCTAACCCGCTGAAGAGCGAGTTATTTGAAGAGGAATCGAGCCAAGTGTTGGACTCCGAACCATCGGTAGAGTTGTTCAACGGTTGTGGGAGCAATTCCGAATGGCGAACCACTTCTAACCCGCTGAAGAGCAGGTTATTTGAAGAGGAATCGAGCCAAGTGTTGGACTCCGAACCGTTGTTAGAGTTCTTCAACGGTTGTGGGAGCAATTCCGAATGGCGAACCACTTCTAACCCGCTGAAGAGCAAGTTATTTGAAGAGGAATCGAGCCAAGTGTTGGACTCCGAAACCATCGTTGTGAAGAGCTTAGCAAGTTATGGGAGCAGCCATGTAGAAGAAGCTGGACTCCGAACTCACCACTTAGCGAGTCGTGACTCGGAAAGATAGAGATGAAGCGAGAGCAACAATTTCCAATGAAAAATGTAAGGTTTTATTGAAATAAGCTAAGTGGCTGCTTCAATAGGGCGAGCCATTATTACATGCTATTGGCCGGATTAATAGCATCGGCCTTATTGAAAATGAAGTTCCTACTTCTACGATGAGGTGAAGACCTCCTGGGAGGGGCTGAGTCTTGAAGCTCAGCGGGCGTTTTCGTTCGTTTGTTGGCTCCTCAAGGGGGAAGCTAGGTCCCATATTTTTGGACGAACTTGGTCAGGTGCCCCTGCTGTATGAGTTCTTCGATCTCCTCCTTGAGAGCCCGACAATCATCCGTGTCGTGGCCGTGGTCCCTGTGAAAGCGGCACCACTTATCCTTGTTCCTCTTCTTTCCAGGTGTGTTCATTCTAGGGGGGCACGGAGTAGCCCTTCCTTGTCTACTTCCATAAGAACTTCTGATATATTGGTAATGAGGGGGGTGAACTTCTCAAACCGAGGAGTTGGGCGGCGCTGGCTACTGCCGTCCTTCTGAAGCTTCTTAGCCTCTTCTTCTTCGGTCAGCTTTCTCTTCGTTCCGGAGGTGGATCCTCCGGAGCTAGGAAGGTAGGCGGCCTCTTCGGCCCGGATGTACTTTTCGCACTTGAGGAGAAGGTCGGCAAAGTTATGCGGAGGCTTCTTAGCAAGAGAGGAGCGGAGGCTGGAATTGAGGACGTTGGATTGGAATGCGACAGTCGCAACCGACTGGTCGAGGGAGGCGATCAATCTAACCTCTGCATTGAACCTCCTTACATAGTCCCTCAACTTCTCTCCTCTTTCTTGACAGAGGTGGAGCAATGAGAGGCTGGTCTTCTTCGTGCGCCTGCTGCTCACGAAGTGGGTGATGAAGAGGATTTCGAATTGCTCGAAGGAAAAGATGGAAGAGGGAGCAAGGCGGGAGTACCATTCCCTAGCCGACCCCTTCAGGGTGGCGGGGAAGGTCTTGCAAAGTAAGGCGTCCGAAGCCTGGTGGATGAGAATGAGGGTCTTGAAGCTCTCAATGTGGTCCACGGGGTCCGACTCCCCCGAGTAAGTTTCAAACTGCGGAGGCTTGAATCCCCTCGGGATGGGAGCCTCTATGATTGTTCGGGAGAAAGGGGGTCTGCTCGGACGGATGGTTCTGCTGTTCGACCCCTCCCCCTCGTGCATCCGACCGATTCGCCTCTCCATCTCATGGAGACGGCGGTATAGGGCATCATCCCTCCCGCGGTAGTCGAACGAGCCTCTGGACTCGTCTTCGTAGGAGGGAGAGCTGGGGCTACGACATCGGTCATCCCGGGAGCGGCGATGGCTAAGATCATGCTGCTGGTGGTTAGGAGCTGGCGGAGGAGAGGCGGACCTAGAGCGAGGACTGGGAACCCGTTGGGGCGAAGGGACCCTTTGGGCGTCGTTGTTGTTGGGTCGGAGGTTAAGAGCCTGCAACACCGTTGCTTGAAACTGTAGGAACTCGGCGCGAGTGATGGGCACCTCATTGTTCCTCGGCTGATGCCGACCGGTAGGAGAGTGGCGCCTCCTCCTGTGATGCTCGGGTGACTCTCTCTCCGCCCTCTCCTGGTAGGAGACCTTCTATACTCGCGGTGGTGAGGATTTCGCTCATCTGGACGTTGTAGGCGGGAGGCTCCCTCTCGGGACCGCTTTTCATCCAGACGGCGGCGGAGATCCTCATCCTTCTGCCGGTTGAGAATAGTATTTCGAAGGTCGGGGGCCTGAGGACTGTGGGAGGCGTAAGAGTCTGTAGAGGCATTGTGTACCGATATGCGGTCTTGATGGAGAGGTTGTTTTTGCCTCCGTGGATCGGGACCATTTGGGGGTTGCTGGTTCGGAAGAGGAGGTTGGTCTTGCTGGACACGGTCCTCGGTGTGCGGAGGGAGCCCCCCCAGTTGCTGAGAGGGATGGACAGGGACTTCTTGCTGGTCCGCGGGGTTGGGTGCACGATTGGACTCTCTAGATCTGACCTTTCTGGGAGGCATGGCCGGAGAAGAGCTAGTCGATGGGAAGAGGAGAGGCAGCTATTCGTATGGTTTCCCACAGACGGCGCCAATCTGTTACCGCTGAATTTGGTGTGGGGGTAAACAGATGAGATTTGTGAGTTCGTGGAAAAACCTGAATAGCAGATCCGAACCTGTTCCGCCGGAGTTGGACCGCTGACTCCCGCCGTTCACCTGCAAGGAAGTGCGAGACACCGGGATGGATCCCGGCGACGCACCCTCCGACGCTCTTGTCAGTAATCTGAATGATTAAACAAGAACTTAAGCAGGAAAAAGAGTCATTACCTTGTAACAGTGGTGGATCGGAGGTATTTATAGTCGCCCTGGGGGAGATAATTAGGGATCTGATTAGATATTTGATTTCCTGTGATAGGAGTAAAATCCTCCTCATCAGTTTAGGAAACTGATCCCCTAATTCCCGGTGAGAGGTTAGCGGCGAATCAGGCCCGTTGATTTAGCTAAATCAGAGACCTTGATCTCCTCTGGCTGATCTGGGTTTGTATCGGGTCGGGACCCGTACCCGGTTGAGGAGGATCCGTTCGCGGGTTATTGGATCTGTGAGAAGGAGACCCAGTACCCGCTTCGGACCCGCTAGTAGGTGAAATTACCGTTTTACCCCTGAGCTTTGAGATTCGCGTCCGATGTGAACGGTCCCGATTTAATCCTAGTTTTAGCCATATCATATGCAATCAAATCCTCCGCTTTTCTCGTTTAGATCACTATATATGGCAATGTTTCTTGCAAGCAGTTATCTAAGAACTTGTTTCAGTTATGTGCTAGGTGTTATTTTTTTGCTACTCTGCAAATTGCTAAACCTTGCAGACCATCCAATTTATTCGTTGAGCAATTTTAGAGCTTTTTAGTTTTTCTATAGTAGAGAAGTTTTAGCAATTGCGTTTTCTAAGAATTTTTTTTTTCGAATACCCGAGTTCAATTTGTATTGATAATTAGTTTTTTTTTTCAAAAGACTCATTGTTTTCTATTCTTTAAGGGAATTAAACGACTCAATGAAATGTACAGTAAAAAAAACCTTCATATTTTTTAGGAAATTATTGTGATCTATATATCATATGTTGTAAATAAAAGAATTAGTAGTTTAGAGATTTTACTACTCATTCATTCATCGAGTGATTGTAAATGAGCAATTTTTCTTTGATAGTAGTTATTTTCAACCACTTGATGCTTCCTTATTTAGTGAACTTGCTAATAAAGATATGATAGTAGTGATAATATGTACAGCATATGATATCTATATATATATATATATATATATATATATATATATATATATATATATATATATATATATATATATGCAGTAATTTGTATTCTACATGTAAAGATACATAATAAAGTCCCTGTTCATTTGTACTTTATAATCCTCAATGCTGCTGTACAGAAACGATTTGGTAGATTACCAATTAACCTCCTCAGAAGCATTTAACAGCTAGCAAGACATTCAATTTACTTTTCATGGTCGCCATGGTGGGTGATCTGATCACCACCGACGATGATAGTCAAATTCTGCTTGCGGCACAGAGAGGAGACCACCACCAGCATTATTCAGTAGTATGCAAGTCGGAAGGTGGCCAATCGCACTGTCAAACTATGCCCACAATTTCAAACTTGAATTTCAATAACAAAATTTGTCATTTGATACGATAATATTAGTCGTTGTATGATCCATTTCAATAGTAGATTGTATTTAGTTCATATTTTTTTTAACGATTATATGTATTGTTATATGATCCATTTGACCATAATTGTATTTCAATTTCCTGTTCTTTTACTTTCCAGTTATAATCATCAACTGCTATGTCCTATTTTATTCAGGTAATGATACAAACATTTGCAAAAAGTTTATCCTATTGTGTTTTAATGAATCTTACAGTGATTGAGGAAAACTAATCAAACTGACTTCTTATTGGCGAGGCAACCGTCTAAGAGTGTCTTAGACGGTTTAGATGGGTGCAGTTTGATCTGCATGCAACTCCCTAGCTCATTGTTGTTGTAGCCAATTTTTGGAATTGCATGTGATCGGAAATCGGCTGCAGATCCAACTGCACCCAGCCAAACACATCCTAAGAGAAAATTGGACCGGAGAGCAACGAGAACTCGAAGGAGCGACCTGAATACACAATTGCAATTTTCTTTGCAGTTGTAGCTGTTTCTCAGTGCAGCTGTGTTCTCAGATTCCACTCCTTTGGGGAATATTCTCTGTGAGTTTGTGGTTTGTAATGGTGTAAGAAAATGGACATAGAGAAGGTGTATATATATATATATATATATATATTGTAATGGAGTAAGAAAATGGTTCTTTGTATATAGATAAGGACATTTTCAAGTGACCCTTTCAAGCTTGAGATGCTTTATGGATCATTTATTTTGGAGATTTTTGTATATTGTAATGGAGTAAGAAAATGGTTCTTTGTATATAGATAAGGACATTTTCAAGTGACCCTTTCAAGCTTGAGATGCTTTATGGATCATTTATTTTGGAGATTTTTGAGGGGTTAGCACATTTATGTGTATATTATTGAGGAGTTAAATATTTGATATTATCCATTTTTTCCATGAGTCATTTGAGCAAGATCAATTTTGTATTAAACAATGTTTCTTGATTGTCTCACTACATGATAGTTATCGTTAATTTTCAACAAAACAAACGAAGATAAAATTTATACAATACATGTGACACATAAATAAAAACCGGTTAATCAAATACTCAACTCTTCATGTGAAATAGTAACAATTAAATATCAATTCGATAACAAGTGGTTTAGCAATTTATTTTTCTAAATATAGATCATTTTTAATACTTGAGGGGTTAGTACATAATTCAACCATCCGTTAACGATTTGTTGAATTTGACGTGAATATCAAAGAAGCGTTGAATAAGTGACATTTTTTAGTACTGGAATGTCTAATACATAATATAGCCATTCATCATTATTTTGTTAAAACTGGCATGATTATCAAATAAATGTGAACAATTGGAACATGTGCTATTTTAAATATTGGAGTTTCGAGTACATAATCTAACTATCCATCAATATTTTGATAAATCTGACATTGTTCTTAAAAATGTGAACAACTGTAACATATGTCATTTTCAATACTGGAGTGTCCAGTATATAATCCAACAATTTATTAATGGTTTTTTGAATCTGACACAAATTAACAAAAAAATGATGGATGACTGAAACATGTGTGATTTTCAATACTGTAGGGTGTGATACATAATCCAACCATCCATCAATACTTTGTTGATTTGACAGGATCTTAAATAAATGTGGACAGATGTAACATGTGACTGAAAATTTTTAGTAGAAAAAACTGTTTGCGTGTCAATTTCATAATTCAACCATCCACATATATTTGTAGTTGTGCATGATTTAATGAAAGTCTATACATGAAATTAATAATCGATTATGGTGGCCATTTTAACTTCTTTCTTTTTTTGTTGTTGTTCATGTCTGATGCCAATGATGCATGCTTCAAATCTGATTTCGATGAGCTTGTTGTCGTTGGAGTAATTTTAAAATTCATGGTTTGCTTTTTCAGATGATTGACTTTGTCGAATTTGTAGTTTGAAGAATATGTGTGTGTGCTAAATGCAAGTATGTTTAGATAAAATTTTCACTATTTATGTGCACCAAGTCACGTGCACTTAGTGCACGGTAAATTCCAACTAGTATATATATATATGGAAACATGGACTTATATATACCCCAATTTATAATTATTTTTCACCATATACTAATGCAAACATGGACTTTTATTTACAACTAATAAAAGTCATACTATTCAAACTTCGGCTACATAATTGTTGATTTACTGTTTACAAGGCTTTTCATATGCTGTATCATTCTGAAGACATGCCGTAGGCACGTGGCCACGAGCAAATCTAGTGTGAACGTGTGTGTGTGTGTGTGTGTGTGTGTGTGTGTGTGTGTGTGTGTGTGTATAATTAGATAAATAAAGGAGTTGTTTTAGGAGATTTGAATTTGAGTTTTGAGGGGAAAATGTGTTTTATGAGGTTAAATCTGGGTCTTTAATTTTGGGGGGATTGAAGAAGAGCCACTTGATAGCTTTCTTTGTGTTTTATTTTATATATATATATATATATATATATATATATATATGACAGGCTCGGTTAGTTACGTAGGTAGGTAGGTAGGTATAGTGATCAATCTGAATTGAAACCTGACACATGCCCTATACTTGTACCAGAAGTACATTGATACAGATAGGGTTGGAAAATGGGTCTAACGGCCCGAGTCAGGTCGAACCCGCCCTGGTTGGAACCCAACTTGGGCCGGTTCGGGTCAGGTCATTGGGTTAACCGGGCCGGGCCGGGCCGGGTCGATAGGGCTAATTCACAACCCGCCCAACCCGTGAACCCTTTCGGGTCCAACCCGGGTTGGGTCGCAGGTTGGCCCGTCTAAAGTTAATTTTTTTTTTTTTAACTTATACAAAAAATGTAATGTAATTTTCATAATAAACAAAAATGTAATAATAATAATAAGATTGAAAGAGTGAAATTTCCAAATATATATATATATATATATATATATATATATATATATACTAGATTTGCCCGTGGGCACGTGCCTACGGCACGTCTTTAGAACGATACAAAACACGAAAAGCTTGTAAATAGTAAAACAACAATTATGTAGCTCAAGTTTGAATAGTATGACAATAATTAGTTGTAAATAAAAGCCATGTTTCCATTAGTATATGTTGAAAAATAATTATAAATGGAGGTATAAAATCTAACTTCTTAGAACTTTAAGTGTGGAATTGAAGAGATATTTACTATTTTCAATATAACATGTGCAAAAAAAAACATTAAAATTCTAAAAATCTAATAAATTTCTAAGTAAATATAGAAAGAATGGGAGAGGGAGATAGGGAGAGAGAGAAAGAGGGAAATATGAAAAAGTGAAGAGAGAAGAGAGAGATAGTAATAAAGTAATAAGATTTTTAGTTTTGGGGGGAAAATTCTAGTTTTGGGGTTTGAAATTTTGGAGGGAAAATATGTTTTGTGAGGTTTGATCTAGGCCTTTGATTTTAGGGGGGATTGATTGTGAGCCACTTGATAGCTTTCCTTGTAATTTATTATATAGATATATATATATATATATATATATATATTATTATTATTAATATGATTTCAACTTATACAAGTTTCACAATTTGTAATAAGAAATAAAAAATTTCTACAAATTTGTTTTATACAATAACAAATTTCATAGATACAATTTCAATTTTCTTTAATTTTCCTAATTTTAAATAACAATCAAAGATTTTATACAATTTTTATACATTTATAATTGTCTTCAATTTGTTGGTCTTCAATTTGTTGTTGTTGTTGTTGTTGGTGGTGGTGGTGGTGTTGAATTCTTCATTTTGGTTGCTATTGTTTTTGTTGTTGTTGTTGTTTCGGCGATGTGCTCCCACTTGTGGACGTGTCGAACGCTTTTGCTTGAGTCGTATCTTCGGCCTTCAGCCAGTTTTCTGTGCAGACGAGCATCTCCAATGATTGTAGCTTCAAGCGATTACTGTAATCGCTGAGATACCTGCCACTTATAGAAAATACACTTTCTGAAGCAACTGTAGAGACATGAGGAGTTAGTAGATCTTTAGCCATATATTTAAGAATACTACAAGTATGTTCATGGTCTTTCAACCATTGTAAAATATCTACTAAAGAAGTAAAAGATTAAGAATCTTGTTGATTATACCAATTTAATTTATTTGGTTGATTAGTCCTAAGTTTTTTTGATTGAATTTGTGCAAGTAAATTAAATATTCTATCATCTAATTTACTCTTACCCTTATCTTTAGAAGTAGCAGAAGAAGAACTAACTAAAAAAGTTGTACTACTAGATGCAAAACTTTTATCATAATAATCATACAAGCTATTTAATGTCAATTCCAGTTTAACTAAAAATGTTCCGCAATCAATTTCAGATTCATCTGGCCCAAGTAAAGTAAAAAATATTTCAATCAAACTCTTCGTATGTAGCGCCCCAAATTTCTAATATGAGAGCTTAGAAAATAAGTGGCGAAATCCCAGCAATCCACTTCAATACAACAATAAACACCAACAACACCACTAAAATTTTTCTTCTTTATTACAACAATTATTACAATTTCAGCGGAAGTCTAAACATCTCAACACAAATTAACCTTTTATATACAACTCAAAAGATCTCAAATATCCTTTACAGTTTTACACCAATCACTACATAATTTAAATTATCTCAAAATGCCCACTCAAGCTTCCGACCTCCAATCTAAGCAATAACCTGCAACATGTGAGGCTAGAGTTGAACCCTAACCTCCAAACTAAAGGGGTCAGCCATAAATGGTGTGAGTGGTAACAAATCAACAAATAACATAAATGAACTTAAAACATAATATCCAACGAATAACGATCAAACACTAAAGTATGAATTAACAACAAAAGAATAACGGGTGATACCAAAACCAAAAGCCGAGTGTGTGTAAAAGCAGGAAATCCAAATGCATGAAAGTGATTCAAGAAAACATCATGACTACATGCTGACAACGATGACTACTAAGAGATGAAGATAAACTATGATAATTTGCCCATGCTTGATCATTCCGGAGATTGATCCCACATCACAGGTATTATCCCTGGATAATTCAGGAGATCATCCCACATCTAAACATAGACTCATAATCACAAGAATACCCCAAAAGCGTCGCCTCGACTCCGATAATTCCGTAGTTCAATCCCACATCACAAGATAATTACTTGGATAATTCAGGAGATATACCTCACATCACAGGTTAACTACCTGGATAATTCCGGAGATAAATCACACATCACAAGATAACTACTTGGATAATTCAGGAGATTAAATCCTACATCAAAAGCCATACTGAGGTGCATAACTCAAGTTCCCATTCGTCATGACACTACTAATGCCTGTCCTTATTAGTTTGGGTTACTGAACAAATCTCCTAGAGTAGTGTACCCTACCGGACTAAAAATCTGAATAACTGAAAATTCGCCTCAATGGGCCTCAACAAATAACTGAACAAATATCTCAATACCGGTATACTAGGGTCACTTACCTCTAGAGACTCAAAAACAAATAACTGAACAAATTCCCACTAAACAAGTGGCTCAACAACATATCTCAAAATCATGTTCTTAACTGAACATCTCAAAGTGAATACTGAACTGAACATCTTAAAACAAATACTGAACTGAAGATCTCAAAATTATATGCTGAACAAAATGTCTCAAAATCAAACACTGAACAAAATATCAATATCCTTCAGGACCAGTCGACTGCATATCTTACCAGTCGACTGTCCAGAGGACATAATCCAACATTTCTCAAAAATAAATTAAGGCATGGTCAGTCGACTTACCAAGGAGTCAGTCGACTGCCCCGAGACAAAAACAAATAATTTTCATAAAAAATATTCTAAGTATATAAGTCGACTGAAATGGTTCATAGGTCGACTGTCCCGAAAGGACTGAACAAAATACAAACAGAAGATCAGTCGACTGACCTCAGTCTAGGTCGACTGTCCCGAACAAATCCCAAAGACTACAAGTACATCAGTAGGCTCGAACCAGTCGGCTGCTCTACATACCAGTCGACCGTCGGCTACAGGTTTCCAAACAGAATAGATCTGAACACAAATCAAAACTAGAGTTTTCTAAAGATTTACTGATCACCAAATTAACTTGTATCCAGGCAATTAAACAACTCTCAAAGATCTCCATCATGAATCCATTTCTCAATTAATCAAATACTCAAATCTCATCTTCTCATGATCTAAACTCTTAATCCTTTGATTAGGGTTTTCTCAACAAAACTAAATGTCGTCCTCAACACATAAACAAGATTGGTTTGCAATCACTAGATCCAGATGTGTAATATCTGATCACAACATAATCAGTTCTTAATTTGCTTTCTAATAACATGGTCTCATAAATTAACATATCCTCAACGAATCTAAATCTTTTCTCATCATGGTCCAAATATCAATAAAAGTTCTAATCATCCATATCAAATAAAAGATCCATATCATATATACAACGAGATTGACAAACAATAGCATGACGATCACAACAATCATAACAAAGGTCTCATGTCCTTCATTAATCAAGCAAACAAAGCACACAAACAAACAAATTAAAACAAAACAAAACAACCACTCACATTGTTCTTGAAGAAAAATCCACAAAAGCTTCTCCTTGCTAGATCCAAGAATCCTCCTTTGTGCTCCTCAAAGAATTCTCAATAAATCTGAATATATTCAATGACGGCTGGGAAGAATTTCCCTTAAATATGCCGGAGTGAATATTAGGGTTTTATTCTCTCTTTGCAAAATAATCCTTTTAAAAGTACATCTTACATATATGATTGTATTCTTGAAAACTGAATCAAATATCTTTTAAATTAGGATCTAATAGAAAAATATATTTCTAAACCTCAACAAATACTGATCGGAATGTCCAGTAAATATGTTTTGCACTTCAACCCTCAAAATTGTCAATTTTGCAAATAAGTCTTTCTTTTCTAAAAAATTGCAAATAGTACCAATTAATTTCAGAAAAATCTGGAAAAATACTAATTAATTTTCAAATAATGAATAATGATTTTTCATAAAGAAAACTTAATTTTCCAAACTTCTAAAAAGTCATTTGCACGTGTTTTGCACATGTACAAAAGATAAATCTCTTCGAAAATATTTATCAAATACTCAAAATCATTTAAAGTTCATTTTTAAATAATTAAAATAATATTTGAAAATACGGGGTTCTACATCGTATCTTCTAATTTGATACGAAGATCCATCACAGTAGCAACACAAAACAACATAGCAGGAGGATTATAATACTTCAAAAATTTTACATATGCAGGTTTCACAATATGATCAATGAAAGCATCATCGATCATTTCTTTGAAAGTTTGCATCATAGTAACTATTGAAATAAAAATGCTACTAGAAGTAGATTCATAAGATTTTGAAAATTTGAAAGTTGTGGTTTTAAAAGGTTCTAAAAATTTCAACAAAGATTCAGCATAATACCAATGTTGGAGAGTTATTTCAAAATTTGGCATATTTTTTGCAATACAAAAGTTATTTATACATTCTTTATATTCAGTAACAACTTGTAGCAAATCAAAAGTAGAGTTCCATCGGTGTTTAACATCCTTTGGAAATTTTCTAAAATGTACATTTTTAAGCCCACACCAAGCTTTCCATTCTTGAAATATGGGGTCACTTAATGCAATAAAATGTACACAATTTCTAATGTTAGCTATATATGGTTCGGCTATTTTTAATGCATCTTGAACACACAAATTTAAAATATGACATGCACATCTAACATGAAAAATATTATCAGATAAAGGGATTAATGCGGTTTTTAAAATACTAATTGATGCATTGTTGTTAGATGCATTATCAAAATTTATACACATAATTTTATCACGAATATGAAAAACATCACAAATTTCTAAAATACGGTTTGCAATTTCATTACCACTATGGGGATAGGGCAACACGGCAAGTGATATGATTTTTTTTTGAAGAATCCAATCACTGTCGATCCAATGACAGGTTATTTTCATCATTGGAATATTGTTGCAACCCGTCCAACAATCGGAAGTTAAAGAAAATCGACAAGTTAAACTCCAAAAATTGCATTCAAAGCTTCCCTCATTTCATTGTACATTTTAAAACAATCTGATTTGCAAGTATTCCTGAGGATTTTTTTAAAATGGGGGTTTAAGGCGGTTTGATTAAAATTTTCTAAGTCCCTACCCTCGGGATAGGAAAATGGTAACTCTTCCTTGATTACTAATCGGGTTATTTCCCAATGAACAAGTTCGGGATCATAAGAATGGCTATCAACTACATCGGTCCTAGGGTGGATTTTTTGTTGGCCGGGTAGGTCAACAAGAAGTTCTTTATGCACATTTTGGATGTGTCGTCTAATTGTACCCGTGCCTCACCCTTCTTCCATTTGTATGGCTTCGAACATGTTTTACAAACTTTTAAACCTACACCCTATATATTTTTGTCCGGAATATAATCATAAAATTTGTGTCAAACACTACTTTCTCCTCTAGTTTTCCTACTACTAGCCGCCGGTGTTGTTTCGGTTGCTTGTGTTTATGGTTCTTCTTCTAATTCTATATCTCCTACAAACTCATCGTGTGTACCAATGTGTTGGGTCATAGGATTAGGGTACTCTTCGGTAGGCTCATTTTGTGGGACAATTGGAGGCCTACGGGAAGTGCCGGTGGATACTTGTCCACTTTGGCTATAGCCGCTACCTCGTGATCTAGATATGTTGATATATAGTAGTATATGTGAAAAAATTAAATACAATGTAGGCGCGATAAGTTACAAAAAAAAATCTACAAAACACGAGGGTTGTGAGAGAGGAGATCAAAAAACCAACAAATAAATATGATACAAAAAATTATAACTACAAAAAAAAAAAAAAAAAAGAGTGTTGTGAAATTTTGATACCCTTCACCGCAGATAGTCGTATATAAAATGAGAGTGAAAATAAAAATAGAACTAAAAGTAGAAGTCCGGAATAGAGCTTCTTTGTCTGATCACTTGGGGGAGTTGAAGACTTGAAGACGTAGTTGAATGTTGAATTCGATACGATCGGAATTTCTCGTTTGATCGTTTATATATTGCTACCTTCTTTGTTCAATTGTTCACAAAAATTGAAATGAATTGAGTAATAATAGTAGAGAGAGTAAGAGAGTAAGGTGTGAATTTTTAGTGTGGGTTTTAGGGGCATTTATATGGAAAAAATAAAAACAAAAACAAAAAAAACCAAATTAACGGCTAAAAGAGCCGTTGAGCTCTTGGTAGAAGTAAAAGACCCATTAGACCCGCGGGTCAAACGGTCGACCCGCGCGGAAACGGTCTTCAACCCGCGGGTTAGGCGAGCGGGTTGGGTACTGTAGCGCGAGTTATCGGACCGGGTTTAACGGGTTCAATTCATTCTTTTTAAGACCCGGGTCGACCCGTTTCCATTAATGGGATCGACCCGAACCCGAACCCGAACCGATAATTCACGGGCCGGGTTAGGCGGGCGGTTCGCGGGTCGACTCGGCCCGTTTGCCATCCCTAGATACAGACTATCAGTTGGTCTGTACCTGTCGACTACACCTGTAAGCGTTCGAGAACTCCGAGTTGCCATCAACTCAGTTACCAACTGAAATGCCGATGCATGCATAATTGCCTATTTTCTGATTGAATCCTTTCATCAAATTTCGAATACATATGTATTAATGACCCTACCGATGGACCAAAACTTCGAAGTTGTAGAAGGGTTAAGGAAAATTGCACTTGTATTCTAACACGCCCCTGCAGGTTGAAGGCCATCTTTTTGGGCCAAGACCTGGACTATACGCAGCTGTATTTTTTTTTTTTCCAATCCGCATTTAAATAGCGCAGCCGGTGAGATTCGAACCTGGGTTGTTCTGATACCATATTAATGACCCTACCGATGGACCAAAACTTCGAAATTGTAGAAGGGTTAAGGAAAATTGCACTTGTATTCTAACAATATGTAACTTGAAATAATTATATTATACTTCTTAATAACACTTATTCATTAACTTAGTATAATAATTTTCTGATAGAATATTATATTGCATCAACTTTCTACTAATACATTTCAGAAAGTCACGGAGTTATAAAGTCCAGTTCTTTGAAACTTAACCCTACTGCTTTCTAGGTTATTTTTGAGTCTTAAATGATATTTCAAGTCATTTTTATGACAACAATTCCGCTGTAGAAATGAACAAAGCCTATGACAAACTTATTGAGATTGTGGCTTGAATAATAGTTCCACATTGAAAAATTAATTAGATGGATAGATGGTTAAATTAGATTATACCATAAATTTCAAAAGGATTAATAATTTTGGATCATATACGGCAATGAATAATTTATTATCTATTGATCTGGACTATTATGCTCTGTCATGGGATTTGGCAAATTGGCATTGTCGTGTCAAGCAACAAGAAGTTTTTGGTTAAGTCAGATTAGATCCTAGACTTTCAATTACGAAAAAAGCGACAGCAATCTATTGAAAATTCCTTTTTTTATTCTTTTAATGTGTCCTAATGATAGCACAAAGATCGTTCTCCTTCACCTAAAATTACACCAACAACGACACAAACAGTTTATTGATATCAGAAAAATTCTTTCTTTTTTAAATGTGTCCTAATGATAGCACAAAGATGCCTCTCCTTCACCTACAATTACACCAAGAACAAAGTATGATCACATCAACAACAGATAGCAGTTCTGTACTTTTAACACCATGTTAACAACAACATTAGTCTTGTTGAACACAATAACGTCCTTAATTTATATTACTGTCATATTTTTTACGCTATCGCTAATTTGCAAATCGAAATAATTATATTATACTTCTTAATAACACGTGTTCATTAACTTAGTTCAATAATATACAAAAAAAAAAGAACTGATCTCTACTACTATAATGGGAAAAGGCCTTAGTGTAATTTGTCCTTCTACCAACCCGTGCAACACACGTGCCTGAATTTTTACTTTTAAAAAATATATATTTATTAAGCCGTGCAACGCACGTGTAAATTACTAGTAAACTATAATAGAACAACTATCTATGTGGAATTTAGGGACTCGGTAATTATTAGTTTCTGCAGTTGCAAGTTATTGGGAATTTTGCCGTACTGACCCACTTTTTGAAAATATTTAGTATCTGGACCCACTTTCGAAAATAATTAGCGAACTGATCCAGTTATGGACACGTCAGCAACAAATGTTTTTGGGAAGAACGACATAGGTCATTTTGATATCGTTCTTCCCAATAACGGCATCTGTTTGAAAAAAAACTATCATGCCGTTATTCCAAATTACGGCATATGTTGCTTTTAGTCGAAAGAGCAAATAGTCTCAATTATGAGCTGGGAGAGAATTGTAAAAGTAAATTAACCTATGCCGTTCTCCGAGAGAATGACATGATTTATACTGATGCCGTTATTTTGAATAACGGCATCAGTTACTTTATATTTTTCACACTTACCTATAATCAGTGCCCCCAACTCTTCTCCTACCCCTTTGTAGTTCGTTTTTTTCTCTCTCTCTCTTCACTCCCGTAACCCACAAACCCTAGATCCCTAAATCAAAAAATTCCAACCATTGGAGTGCTCTCAAATTTCATATATCCTACCTCCTTACTCCCACTTTCATTTCATTCTTCATCCACAACGAATTTTTAAGCTATCGACAGTACGGTCTAATTTGATGGTATTATTATTTTAACCGTATGTTTGATATGTATTCCCATGTTATGCTTATGAGTAGTGAATGGCTTGAACATGTTTGAACTTTTATGCTTAGGTATGGAATATGATATTCCTATTTGGTTATATTTTGGGGGTGAAGTAATTAAAGATCCCAACATTGGATATTCTTATAGTGATGTTGAACCGGTCATTATTTGGGCTCCCCGCAACTTTATGTACTCAGAATTATTAGATAAGATATATGAAGTCACCAATTGGGATAGAAGTGAAATGAGTGTGAAAATCAAAACCCGTTATGCTGCCGGTAAAGGGGATGTGCAATATTTCATGTTGGTACCCGTAGACAATGACAATTCTCTGAGGTCCATGATGGGTAGGACACTTGATCCAAATTATAGTTGGAACGCAGTTGAGTTATATATCGACCAAACGAGGCTTTCAAATACTAGACGAGTTGTTATTGAAAGTCCAAGGCCCGCACGGACTTTGAAACCATCTGCCGAGTCACATGCAAGAATATCAAATACAGAAGAAGATACTAGCACAACAACTCCAACGAAACCTATTACCTACGAATACAAGCAGGTACATCCACTGATATTGTCACAAAATATTGTCGGAGTCGGCATGGCAATGCAAGACTTTGACAACGCTGTTGTAAATAACAATTTGGTCGAAGAGGAAGAAGATGAGGAACGCGGTCTTCAAGATGATGAGGAGGAGGTTGCCGATGAAGCTTCGGTTGATGATGTCAATTTTGATGTGCCGGTTAACAATGCCCACTTGTTGCCAAGTCAGGATACAAGTGCAGCTATACATGGATCTCAATCGAATGAATGGATGTCTCATGCCACCATACATGAACATGGATAGTCTTCCATTGGCTCTTCCAACTTGGATGAACTCTTCATAGGTCAAAGATTTCCAATCAAAGATTCTCTACAATATCAAGTGAAGATGTACGCCATGAAGAACCATAGAGAATTCGTGATGGTAAAATCAACCCCCGCTCTATACTATGTGAAATGTAAATATGCACCCATCAACCATTCAGCTGAGGACATTGCAGAAAATCTGGCACTTCAAACTGTAGTTGGTTTTTCTTGGCGGTTGCGTGCAATTGTTCTAAAAGACCGTAATTATTTCATGGTAAAGAAGCTTGAAGGTGCACACACATGTGTTAATCCTACATTGACTCAGGATCACAACAAAATTGATTTCACGGTTGTATCGACGGTCATATTGGATGCTGTAAAGGCACAACTCGTAATAACACCAAGAGCCATAATTGGAATAGTCAAAGGTAAGTTTCATTACACAATTTCGTACTGGAAAGCTTGGAAGGCTAAACATAAAGCAATTGAACGACTATACGGTTCTTTTGAAAAAGCTTACACTAAATTGCTGTATTTTCTCAATGCAATTCAAGCTTCAAATTCGGGTACGGCTGTACATTCGGCGAAGATTGCGTCCGGTCCGGGCAAAGAAACTTTTAAGGGTGTTTTTTGGGCATTCGGGCTTTCCATCGAGGGATTTAAGGCATGCAGACCAGTTATAAGTGTAGACGGCACTCATTTGTACGAGAAATACAAAGGCTGATTGTTGATTTTTGTTTCACCGGATGCAAACGGTAGGTTGTTTCCATTTGCGTTTGCACTAGTTGACGGTGAAAGCATAAAGACGTGGACATAGTTCATGAACTGTATTCGGTGCTTCGTCACAGATCGTGCAGGTCTATGTGTCATTTCTGATGGCCATGCAGGTATTTTATCAGCAATGCAAAATGAGTTTGGAACATGGAAGGAACTATTTATATATCATCGGTTCTGTATGTGGCATTTTGCTAGTAATTTCCATAAAAAATTTGGTTGCAAGTTTTTGATGAGTAAGTTGAAGGTGATCGCGTATTAAAATCAGCTGAAGAAGTTTGAGGAAAAGATGGCACAACTTGAAACGACCAATGCTGATGGGGCTAATTGGTTGAAGGAGAAAACGATTGAGAAGTGGGCACTTTTTGCCGATGGAGGTCGTAGATATGGTATAATGACAACAAATCTATCGGAAGTTTTCAATTCGGTTCTAAAAGGTGTGCGTAGCTTGCCTGTAACCGTAATTATAGAAATGATTTTTTTCGTCTAAACAAGTATTTCACTAATCGCTGTGAAGCCACGCAAACGCTTATTAGTGAAGGTAAATTATGAGCACCACACATTCAGGATATTAATGATGTACACCGTGAAAAATCCAATTTACATGAGTCAATAATGTTTAATAATCGGTCTGGTATTTTTGGGATAAAAACGGGCATTAGAATGGATAGTGGATATCAAAAGGGTGAACATTGGCACACGGTAGACCTCGGGAGCCGTACTTGTACTTGTGAAAAATTCCAACTATATCACATTCCATGCTCTCATGTATTAGCGGCCTGTGCTTCCCGTGCAATTGATTATCAACCCTACATTGATGCCTTTTACTCTACCGGTTCATTAGCACAAATGTGGGCACCAACTTTCAATCCTATTCCAGACGAATCTTATCGGCCGACACAAAGTGGACCGGTGCTCATAGCCGATTCGAGTTTTCATCGGGTGAAGGGCAACCAAAGAGTACTCACATTTGCAATGACATGGATGCTCGAGAGGGTGTGAGCACCGGAAAATTTTGTTCAAAATGTGGAGTGAGTGGACACAATAGACGGAGTTGTAAGAACGTACAGATTGTTGGCACATCCCAACTAGGTGTATAGTGTTGCGGCTGCCTCCCTTTTCGAGCAGGGACTTTCCTTCTACGTTCCCCAATTTCTTGTGTCGCAAGAACACTTGGCCCAACATTCTCTTCTTGACCACCTTGGACTTCTTCAATCTCATGCGATGCTAATTGACTTTCCATAGGGGGAACCGAACACTCTTACTCCGTCGTGGTGGTGGTGGTGTAGGAGTTTCTTGTTCTTGTGTTGTTCGTGGTGGTGGAGATGGTGCTCGACTAACACTTGTTCGGGGTGTTTGAGTTGGAAACTCGGTTGAGCGTAAAAGGGCATCGAAGCGCCAACCGTCACCAACATCTTCAAGAGAAGTACGACATGGACGGAGAATTTCTTTCACTAAATCCTTGCATGCCTTCGATGCGTTGCTCTTCAAGATATGAGCACATTTCCTCACAATATTCCATGTGTTGTCAACCTACATTACGAACGAAATAAATTAGTAGTAAATTAAATTGTTTTAAAACAAACATAAGCAAAATATTAAAAAAAATTAAGATTTAACCAAATGAATCGACTTAGATACCATTAATCGATACGAGGACGCTTTTGGTTGATACATGGGTTGCGATGTGGAATGTGCCCGTGGTGGTTCCATTTGGTGCCTAGGTATCGGTTGTTGGATACCCGCGATGATATTCGTTCTTGGGGCTATGTACAACTGCGTAATACGACGGTACCATGCCATGTAGGCGGTATGCAAAGACCCATCATACGGTACAATCGCTTCAACCACCAAATCATACTTCCTCTCATTCCAATATGCTACATGAGTGCGGTGGTGATCGGTCCAATCCATATCTGGCAATCGACCTTGATCAGTAATATTATGAAGTCAATGGTCATACATTGAGTTTTCGGGGATGGGTTGTTGTGCATTGAATTGGCGGAGGACTCGGCCGGGGTAATAGAACTCCACAATTGAGAAATTTATAAGTGGAGCTCGTGTCAACCAAAGTTGATTATTGGCCGTGCAAATTGGGGTTAGACGATATAGCCTTTCGTCTGTATACGGTGTCCAATTGACGTACTCTTCCCTTAGCAGATCGAGTTCATCCCTGTAATACGTCAGCACACCGCGTGGGTTATCTTTCCACGTGAGTTTACCCGTCCAGTACACACCTAAAGGAGCCCTCAACACTGGATTATCATGTTGCACAGTCCAATTATTTGAAAGAACTGTTACCCGGGGCCGGCCAAGGTGTATTCGTTCCCAACACCAAATTTGCAATAACCCCATCGGCCCCGTCATTTGGATTGACCCCATCGAACAATTGCAAAGGGCACGGTAGAGAGAGGCCAAAGCTGCACTTCCCCAACTATATCGCCCGGCTCTATGTATGTCAGCGATTAATGGAAGGTACATCAAATGCACTACATCACCAGAAGAATTAGGGAAGATAATACCTCTGATCATCGACAAAAGATATGCCCGTGTATAACATTAGAGTTGGAAGTCGGTTGGTTCGTCTGGCAAACTATTATTGAACTCCGTGTAGAGTCAAGAACGTCGGACTGATTCCCCGACGAATACACCCTTATCATCCTCATCAACCACGTGCCCAAGGTAATCTCTTAACAACATCACTTTATTGAACATCAAATTGCCGGTCACGGCCACTCCATCGATTGGAAGATCCGATATGATGGCGATATCTTGTAGGGTCACCGTCATCTCCCCAACGGGTAGGTGAAACGTGTGTGTCTCCGGCCTCCATCGCTCCACAAGAGCGGTAAGTAATGCATGGTCACATTTCACTTTCGCCAACTTTGACATTCCATAAAATCCGCTATTCACCAAATAATTTTGTACTCGATGGTGCGTCGGCAATATGGTGTGCATTCCGAAACTCATTTTCTCAACATCTCCAGTCCACACCGCCTGCGACCTATGATCTTCTTGCAAATAAAGTACGGTAGGATCTACAGGACCCGGATGTCCATGTAGTGCATGCGAAGTACCAGATGAAGCACCCACATCATAGGAAGAAGATGGTTGTGTAAGATCCATTTACCTGTGAACATTAAATATAGGTCAATATTTAATTAGATAGCAATATAGGTCATCCACATCTCATATAGATGAATCTCACTTTACATGCCGTACGGTACATGGATCTAATCTACTACTTAGATAAATCTAATGTACACCTCTTATACAAAATCAACATTTTCACACATCATCAACAACAATTCTTAAGTACATTTTGCATATCTACTACTTAGATAAATCTAATCTACACCTCTTGTACTATGCTACCAATACATATAGCTCTCATTCATCAAAATAAACATTGAAAAAAAAATTAGGGATGTTGAATACTTACCACAATTTCGGATTTCGGAAGATTCCTAAAGGGTATGGCACTACAACATAGAAGCGATTTGCCGGCGTTTTTTTAGACATTCACCGGCGGTTTTTTATGCCGGTGTAACATTCACCGGCGTTTATAAAAATGCTGGTGCAAATGCTGCCGAATCGAGCGTCGCGGAAAGATAGGCTTATTCACCGGCGTTTCTACTGGACGCCGGTATATCTTCAAAATACACCGGCGGCCATACAAACGCCGGTATATAGCAATTTCTGGGTGTCGTTCTTTCCCCCCAATATACATTCACCGGCGGTCACATACCGCCGGTATATAGCTTTTCACCGGCGATTGTACAAACGCCGGTGAATTGTGTAATATTTACTGGCGGTCAACGAACGCCGGTAGATGCTTGTTTCTGAGCGCCCTTCTTTCCCTACTTACAAGCACCGGCGTGTCGTAAAACGCCGCTATAGTGATATTCACCGGTATTTTATAAAATTCCGGTGTTTCTTAGGACTGTTGCAACTTACGGGTACACCGGCGTGTGTGGAAATGCCTCTCTAACGAAATTTTCAACTAAACAATTAGATACATCGGCATATGATGAAATGCCGGTGTATGCCAATTTGTTTTTCCTGCTCCAGTTTTCCATTCGATTTCAATTCACAATTTCATACGCCAGTGTATGCCCGTTTGTTTTTCCTGCTTCAGTTTTCCATTCGATTTCAATTCACAATTTCATTTAAAAAACCTGTAAACTAATTCACAACTGATTCAACCAATTTCAGGCATATTAATGTGAAAATCACAACCAAACACAAGAATTAAAGATAATAAAGTTTCACACGTGTTATATCATCGTCCAAATCCAATGCAAAATTAACACAATGTCATAATTAACAAATACAAATACAGTAACGAACATCCCAAATATCCCAACGAAAACTTAAAACAACAATACAAGCATAACAACAGCAAGGAGAACATAACAACAGCAAGGATAGGCCGACCACAGATTCATACCCCTCGAGTAGCTTCAGTTCTGATCATCAGAATTTTCTTCATCTCGGAAACCGCTCTATAAAAAAAAAACAATAATTTAGTTCAACAGTAGACCACAATACAGAATAAACATATTTTTTAAGCTTGCAAAAAGATCTACCCAATTCATAAATTCTAAGATCAAAGTGCCAATTGCAATTGGAATTGTTAATGATATATAGAGAGGTAAAATAATTATATTGCAGTGCTAAAAAGCTAGTACTTAATTTTATTTTTGAATATATCTAAAACAGCAAAACAAATGAAAATCAAGTATCTAACTTAAAACCTTTATATTATCCTCTGATTGGGAATATCCAGTATCTAAAATAGTAAAACAAATGAAAATCCAGTATCTAAGCATGTCTTTTGTGGATTGTTCAGACAATCCATGAAACTGTCATCGTGGAAGGAAATCAAATATAAGAAAAATAAGAAAAATAAGAAGGGGCTCATATCAAGTGTAGTTTTAAAGAACTGTCATCGTGGAAGGAAACCAAATATAGAAGCCAGAAATGGAAATAGAAAATGGTAGAGAATGAGGATACACCAGGCTAACATAGCGGCATTTTCCTCATCTCTCTGTCATCCCTTCTTTCCCTTTAGCACACGCACACAAAGAGACATCAGCAACAACAGCAAGAGCGACAAGAACAATAATAATAATAAATTATTATAAACGAGATGTCTCTATATGGGTTTCCAGATCTCCACTCGAGCCCTCTCTTTCTAATCACAGCTCAATTAAGAACATAGACGACGGCCACTAAACAATCCAATCACAGCCCAATGAAAATTTCCAGTATATAAGCATATATGTTTCTCTATTAATTCTTCATCCCAACTAAACCAATGATGTTTGTGGCTACAAAAGAAACCTGCACAAGGTTTGTTCTCACCCAATTCTTGTACAGATTAATTTGGAGGATTTTGGTATACATACAGCATCCTTAGTTGACAATGAACCCATTTTGGTAAAAAAATCATGCTAAGATGACAATCAGATTCATGAATTCAGCATCTTTAACAGTGAAAGAAAATGAAAATTTCCAGTATATAAGCATATATGTTTCTCTATTAATTCTTCATCCCAACTAAATCATGATGTTTGTGGCTACAAAACAAACCTGCACAAGGTTTGTTCTCACCCAATTCTTGTACAGATTTGGAGGATTTTGGTATACATACAGCATCCTTAGTTGACAGTTAACCTATTTTGGTAAAAAAATCATGCTAAGATGACAATCAGATGCATGAATTCAGCATCTTTGATAGTGAAAGAAAATGAAAATTTCCAGTATATAAGCATATGTGTTTCTCTATTAATTCTTCATCCCAACTTGTAATACCCTGATTTTTCAAATGTATGAAGAATTATTTATTTTTGCACGTAGTGTGCACGTGTAATATTTTGGCTATTATTTTCAACATGATAAATAAGAATATTGTTTTGTATAAAGTATTTTCCTAAAGCCCAAATGTTAGTTTACTTATTTTGCTTTTAAAATATTTATCTTGGCCCAAATTAATTTAAGCCCATGGATTTAATCCCTTTTCTTATTTTCTACAACTTATAATGTGTAACATTTTCTTTTTTAAAAGACTTGTTATGTGTGTACAAGTTTTGTTAGGGTGACTTGTGCTTACACGTGCACTTCATGTACACGTGCATAAGCACACATTCTTGGCCGGATTGGGTAGAGAAGTGGGTGTGAGTCATGGGTAGTTATTTGGAGTGTGGGTGGTTATCACAACTCCCTAGCTCATCCTAGCCTTTGATCCTATAACTATCTACTGAATCTTAGCCCTCTATCTCACTCAAATTTGTGTATAAATACCCCCTCTCATCCATTGTTTCTTTTACACTAAGATCATATTTATAAGAGAGGTATTTTTGAGAGGGAGTTGTGTGTGTCTTTTCTGTGGAGGCCGAGCATCAGTTCTGAAGGTTTCGGTGTAGAGCAAGGAGCAAGGAGCAAGGAGTCGTCCATTGCATTAAGGAGCTTTTCTGGATTTCGGTTATTTCGTCAATAAGGTGGGTGTTTCTCAGGACTTCTAATGTAGGAAACATGCTATGATTATGATGATTGTTACTATGTTTATGAAAAGTAAATTCAAACGTATTAGATTGCCCTGGGTATGTTTATGATGATGATTGTAAAGGACTAATAGTGTAGTAATGACACTGTGAAAAAGAACGAATTGGGTCTGTACAGTCGACTGCCGTTTGGATAAGTCGACTGGTGCGAGGCATATGTTCTCATGTTTTGTTAGAAAGTTTCATGATGTATATGTGTGCAAACTAAGATGAAATAGGAATGCTAATTTCGTATCACCCATGTTGCGTATGACTGAGAAGACATGAACATGTGGAAAGAAACTAGTGATAATTAGTTAAACTAAGAATAACCTGAACAGTCGACTGATAATGTGAACAGCCGACCGATGCATTGATTAAACTATAATTAGTCCAGTAATTTAATGAAGTGAGGTATTTTACCATTCTGATGTTCTAGTGTAATGAATTGAGATAAATATTTCATCTTTGCAAGAAAGTGATGAACAAATGAAAATGTATTGTTTAACATTTCCTTGAGGAAAGAAAAATATTAGTTATTTGAAATTACATGTTGTGATGTTACTGAACAGTTAAGAAATTGCGTGTTTATGAAGCATGAATATGTGTATATTGTAATTTAACACAATGATGCATGTGCATGTAAGAATTGATGAAAAGATAATCCCTTAAATTGAAATGTGAACCTGTCCAGTCGACCTAATGCGAGTAGCAAGTCGACTGAGCTGAACATGGATATGTACTGTTAAGACCGGGACAGACGACTGATTTGTTGATAGTCGACTGTCACGTGAATGACATTTTGAGCATAGAAAGTTGCGGGACAGCCAACTGGCCATGTGCAGCAGTCGACTCTCCCGAGTGGTTATGAAGAACTTGAATTGACTGTACAAGTCGACTGGAATGTTCCAAGTCGACTGTCTAAAGTGTCTTTTGATATGTCAGAGAATCTTATTTCAGTCTATATTGAAGATTGTGAACTTTATGGTTGATGTTGATAAACTCTATTCTGTTGTTGGATGAATTTTACATGGAATGAATCATAGTTTTGAATTGAGAATTTACATGAAATGAATCATAGTTTTGAATGGAGAATTACATGATTATGAAAGTTAAGAACATGATAGGCTGAGGCAATGAAAAAAAATGAATTCATGAGTTAGAAATGCTCAAATTGAAAATTGTGAATTAGAAATTGAACAAAAGAGTAGCTAAGTCTCCCCCGGCAATGGAAATGAAATGGAATGAAATTTGAAAAGAAAGACCAAGGTTGGTCATGTGTTAATGAAATGAATAAGTCCGGTTTAGTGGAGAGGCTAACTCTAGATCTTTGATTTTTATTCATGATTCTAATAATTAGTACACAGTGGAGATGTGATGAAAGTGAGAGAAAACATAAGTATGAGAACTAGAGTTTACGGTGTGGGTGTGTGAGCCACAGAATGCATGCTTGATGAGTCAAGACATGGGGCACAACTCAGTAATGATCGGACTTTAGCCACGCTTGTGGGATGTTTGGTGACTGCAAGAGGATCGTGTTCAGGGAGGAGGCTGAATTGCCACAGAATGCATGCTTGATGAGTCAAGACATGGCGTGGGGTTCCCCTCCAGGGTCCAGTGCACGTGCTTGTACTCATAGATCATCTAGGATACTCACCGTAATTACAGTAGTAGATTAAGTCATGGCGAGGGATTGAACCCTACAAAAATGAAGAACGATTAAGAGGCTTGCCCTCGGACCTATGTAGTATGGGATGCATAGAATCCGAACAAGTGCACATTAGTGTCATATAAAGTAAGTAATTGCATTAAAGATTAAGTGCACGATCACGACACGACATCATTAAGATTTTCCCCTTTACTTTATTTGTGATATGTGAATAAGTTTGTGATATGTTAAGAAATGAGAATCGTTATACTGTTTCTGGCATAGAGAGGATGGCCATATATAATTATCTTCGGTTGAATAAACTGACGTACCCACAGTTTTGTATGCAGGATAAATGGCATGAAAAAGGTTAAAGAGGAACAAATGCTTAAAGATTCATTCAATGTTGTTGTACATTTGTTTCATTGTTGTAAATTTTTACTTCCGCTGTGCAATGTAAATGTAATATATGATGTAAACTCTGATGTAAAGTGAAAAGTTTAAATTCCTTGTAAAATTGTACTAAGAAAGCGAAAAGATCCTGTAGAACATCTCGAATTCAGTGTATTTGGGATTCGGGGCGTTACACAACTAAATCATGATGTTTGTGGCTACAAAAGAAACCTGCACAAGGTTTGTTCTCACCCAATTCTTGTACAGATTTGGAGGATTTTGGTATACATACAACATCCTTAGTTGACAGTTAACCTATTTTGGTAAAAAAATCATGCTAAGATGACAATCAGATGCACGAATTCAGCATCTTTGATAGTGAAAGAAAATGAAAATTTTCAGTATATAAGCATATGTGTTTCTCTATTAATTCTTCATCCCAACTAAATCATGAGGTTTGTGGCTACAAAAGAAACCTGCATAAGGTTTGTTCTCACCCAATTCTTGTACAGATTTGGAGGATTTTGGTATACATACAGCATCCTTAGTTGACAGTTAACCCATTTTGGTAAAAAAATCATGCTAAGATGACAATCAGATGCATGAATTCAGCATCTTTGATAGTGAAAGAAAATAAAAATTTCCAGTATATAAGCATATGTGTTTCTCTATTAATTCTTCATCCCAACTAAATCATGATGTTTGTGGCTACAAAAGAAACTTGCACAAGGTTTGTTCTCACCCAATTCTTGTACAGATTTGGAGGATTTTGGTATACATACAGCATCCTTAGTTGACAGTTAACCCATTTTGGTAAAAAAATCATGCTAAAATGACAATCAGATGCATGAATTCAGCATCTTTGGTAGTGAAAGAAAATGAAAATTTCCAGTATATAAGCATATGTGTTTCTCTATTAATTCTTCATCCCAACTAAATCATGATGTGTGTGGCTACAAAAGAAACCAGCACAAGGTTTGTTCTCACCCAATTCTTGTACAGATTTGGAGGATTTTGGTATACATACAGCATCCTTAGTTGACAGTTAACCCATTTTGGTAAAAAAAATCATGCTAAGATGACAATCAGATGCATGAATTCAGCATCTTTGATAGTGAAAGAAAATGAAAATTTCCAGTATTTAAGCATATGTGTTTCTCTATTAATTCTTCATCCCAACTAAATCATGATGTTTGTGGCTACAAAAGAAACCTGCACAAGATTTGTTCTCACCCAATTCTTGTACAGATTTGTAGGATTTTGGTATACATACAATATCCTTAGTTGACAGTTAACCCATTTTGGTAAAAAAATCATGCTAAGATGACAATCAGATGCATGAATTCAGCATCTTTGATAGTGAAAGAAAATTAAAATTTCCAGTATATAAGCATATGTGTCTCTCTATTAATTCTTCATCCCAACTAAACTATTGATGTTTGTGGCTACAAAAGAAACCTGCACAAGGTTTGTTCTCACCCAATTCTTGTACAGATTAATTTGGAGGATTTTGGTATACATACAGCATCCTTAGTTGACAGTGAACCCATTTTGGTAAAAAAATCATGCTAAGATGACAATCAGATGCATGAATTCAGCATCCTTGATAGTGAAAGAAAATGAAAATTTCCAGTATATAAGCATATGTGTTTCTCTATTAATTCTTCATCCCAACTAAATCATGATGTTTGTGGCTACAAAAGAAACCTGCACAAGGTTTGTTCTCACCAAATTCTTGTACAGATTTGGAGGATTTTGGTATACATACAGCATCCTTAGTTGACAGTGAACCCATTTTGGTAAAAAAATCATGCTAAGATGACAATCAGATTCATGAATTCAGCATCTTTGACAGTGAAAGAAAATAAAAATTTCCAGTATATAAGCATATGTGTTTCTCTATTAATTCTTCATCCCAGCTAAACTATTGATGTTTGTGGCTACAAAAGAAACCTGCACAAGGTTTGTTCTCACCCAATTCTTGTACAGATTGATTTGGAGGATTTTGGTATACATACAGCATCCTTAGTTGACAGTGAACCCATTTTGGTAAAAAAATCATGCTAAGATGACAATCAGATGCATGAATTCAGCATCTTTCACAGTAAAACAAAATGAAAATTTCCAGTATATAAGCATATGTGTTTCTCTATTAATTCTTCATCCCAACTAAACCATTGATGTTTGTAGCTACAAAAGAAACCTGCACAAGGTTTGTTCTCACCCAATTCTTGTACAGATTAATTTGGAGGATTTTGGTATACATACAACATCCTTAGTTGACAGTGAACCCATTTTGGTAAAAAAATCATGCTAAGATGACAATCAGATGCATGAATTCAGCATCTTTCACAGTAAAACAAAATGAAAATTTCCAGTATATAAGCATATGTGTTTCTCTATTAATTCTTCATCCCAACTAAACCATTGATGTTTGTGGCTCAAAGAAGATTTTAGATCCAGGATGACAAATTTTGATTGGGCTTTGAATGGAGATTCTAGTCATAGATCGATTCTTTGGAGCCCGACTTTCTAAAGAAAATGTCATTTGGAAGTATGCGGGTGCATGTTTGTTGGATAACCAAAACTCCCATTTTTATTGAAGAAAAATAAGAATAGGGCTCATATCAAGTGTAGTTTTAAGGAACTGTCATCGTGGAAGGAAACCGGCGTTTATAGAATCCAGAAAGAGGAATGGTAGAGAATGAGGATACACCAGGCTAACATAGCGGCATTTTCCTCAACTCTCTCTCATCCCTACTTTCTCTTCAGCAGACACACATAAAGAGACATCAGCAACAACAGCAAGAGCGACAAGAACTGCAATAATAATAAATTATTATGAACGAGATGTCTCTATATGGGTTTCCAGATCTCCACTCCAACTCCTCTCTTTCTAATCACAGCCCAATTAAGAACAAACCTTGTGCAGGTTTCTTTTGTAGTCACAAACATCAATGATTTAGTTGGGATGAAGAATTAATAGAGAAACATATATGCTTATATACTGGAAATTTTCATTTTCTTTCATTATCAAAGATGCTGAATTCATGCATCTGATTGTCATCTTAGCATGCTTTTTTACCAACACGGGTTAACTTTCAACTAAGGATGCTAGCTGTATACCAAAATCCTCCAAATCTGTAAAAGAATTGGGTGAGAACAAACCTTGTGCAGGTTTCTTAGAATGTCATCTAAGCATGCTATATGCCAAAGTGGGGTTGGTCATAGAATGCATGAACGACACGTATTAGTGTTTGTGAGTATGCAGTGGGGTGCAGCTATGATCACTAGTTGGATCACCAAAACTCCCAATTTTATTGAAGAACAATAAGAACAGGGCTCATATCAAGTGTAGTTTTACGGAACTGTCATCGTAGAAGGAAACCAATTTAATATAGAAGCCATAAATGGAGCTAGAAAGAGGAATGGTAGAGAATGAGGATACACCAGGCTAACATAGCGGCATTTTCCTCAACTCTCTCTCATCCCTTCTTTCTCTTCAACACACGCACACAAGGAGACATCAGCAACAACAGCAAGAGGGGGTTGGTCCAACAATAATAATAGATTATAATAAACGAGATGTCTCTATATGGGTTTCCAGATCTCCACTCGAGCCCTTTCTTTCTAATCACAGCCCAATTAAGAAACATAAACGACAGCCATTAGACGACAGCCACAATGCAGACTCACAAACACTAATACGTGTCTTTCATGCATTCAAAATTATAATCTCTTCAAAATTACCAATTTAAAGACTTACCGGTGGTGGGACTTGAGATTGCTGCCCTATTAACTGGGCCATTTGTTCTTGGAGGAGTGCCACTTGTGCCTTTAATGAAGTCATCTCCTCGTCCCGAGACCCACTTGAAGTAGATTCACTCCGCCCGAATAACCGCGAGGGGGTTGGGCCTAGCCCCATACCACGGACACGTCCATGCCTCTCCTTTTCCCTAACTGCGGTCAAGGCAAGTCGCTAGTGGGTACGGAAATCTGTGGATGCCGTCGTGGGGTCAGAATCTGAAGCGGAAGAGATTTCACCAAACTTTTTCCGAGCGTTAGTCTGTAAAAGGACATAACAATCAGAGTTAAAAGCATATGAGATTTCGACAAATTATTAGCCATTTACAAAAACAGCAAGAGATCATCAAAAAGTAAACGCAAATGAAGATATATATAAACAATAACATTTCTATAGCCTATATATAGTAGTAAATTTCTAATTACCTCAATCCGTTCTGCCTTAGGACTCGCATACGTCCCATCCTTCGACTTGTGAGTGGCATCGAAAAAATCTATGTCGCCAAACTCCGTAGGACCCCCCAAATCTTCTTCCTATATATTAGTAAGATGAAATGCTTATAAACAAATAACTGTAAGTCAAAAATGTTCAATTTGATTGCGCTTACCAATTCTTCCCGAACCAGAGCAAAGCTCTGTGTACCAGCAGTGTGCAACACTAGCTGCTTTGACCTACTGGCAACACCCACCTCCGCCCTTTTCTGTACATGCCACAATGAAGTTAACAGCATCTTTAATTAGAGTAGCCATACAACCACAAAGTCATTAAATTTTGGTTAATAATGTAAATACCTGATCGACTGCTGAACACCAGTAATGCACAAGGAATTGCCAATCTGAAGGCTCCACATTCGGTGGCACAGCCCCTGCATTATCCGCCTCTGTGAGGTCTTTGTCAAAAAACCTAGTCTTCAAATCACTCTTGTAGTTCCTCCACTTTTTAGAGAGTGACTTTTCAACCCAAGGCGTAAGGAAATCCGAGAACTGGAAGTATTGCTGCAAAATTTATGAAGTTTAACAAATGATAACTGAATTGCATAAACCGAATAACCATCACCAAAAATACATATTTCAATAATATATTTGAGCCTACCAATTATTTATTTTAGATGGGAAATACCTTAATTGTTGTAATTGCAGTTGCCTTTGTCGTGGTTGGCACCTTCGGCCAACTCTCGTACGACAAAGGAATTATCTGTGGGTTTCTTGCTATTACCCCAATAAAGGATGAGAATTTGCTTGCATTATCACCAACCGGTTGCCCGACACTGTTTTCCTCCACCACAATCCTTTCGTCATTATTAAGTTTCCATATGCCCGACATCTTAGTTCGCCCTCGATGTTTTTTGATAGTGGGCGGCGTGCTACCCTTCCCCTCCTTTGTTTGACTGCCACTATTATATAGTGGCTGCTCATCCCCATGGCTTTCGTTGCCATCATTTATGTTTATCCGTTTTCCACGCCTAGGCATCTTGTACCTGTCAAAGATTCAATAAATTCATTAGAGGAGCAAAATTAATCAACCCATTTTGGTAAAAAAATCATGCTTAGATGACAATCAGATGCATGAGTTCAGCATCTTTGATAGTGAAAGAAAATGAAAATTTCCAGTATATAAGCATATATGTTTCTCTATTAATTCTTCATCCCAACTAAATCATGATATTTGTGGCTACAAAAGAAACTTGCACAAGGTTTATTCTCACCCAATTCTTGTACAGATTAATTTGGAGGATTTTGGTATACATACAGTATCCATAGCTGACAGTGAACCCATTTTGGTAAAAAAATCATGCTAAGATGACAATCAGATTCATGAATTTAGCATCTTTGATAGCGAAAGAAAATGAAAATTTCCAGTATATAAGCATATGTGTTTCTCTATTAATTCTTCATCCTAACTAAATCATGATGTTTGTGGCTACAGAAGGAACCTGCACAAGGTTTGTTCTCACCCAATTCTTGTACAGATTTGTAGGATTTTGGTATACATACAGCATCCTTAGTTGACAGTCAACCCATTTTGGTAAAAAAATCATGCTAAGATGGCAATCAGATGCATGAATTCAACTTCTTTAACAGTAAAAGAAAATGAAAATTTCTAGTATCTAAGCATATATGTTTCTCTATTAATTCTTCATCCCAACTAAACCATTGATGTTTGTGGCTACAAAAGAAACCTGCACAAGGTTTGTTCAGCCCAATTTTTGTACAGATTTGGAGGATTTTGGTATACATGCAACATCCTTAGTTGACAGTTAACCCATTTTGGTAAAAAACTCATGCTAAGATGACAATCAGATGCATGAATTTAGCTTCTTTAACAGTAAAACAAAATGAAAATTTTCAGTATCTAAGCATATATGTTTCTCTATTAATTCTTCATCCCAACTAAATCATGATGTTTGTGGCTACAAAAGAAACCTGCACAAGGTATGTTCTCACCCAATTCTTGTACAGATTAATTTGGAGGATTTTGGTATACATACAGCATCCTTAGTTGACAGTGAACCCATTTTGGTAAAAAATCATGCTAAGATGACAATCAGATTCATGAATTCAGCATCTTTGATAGTGATAGAAAATGAAAATTTCCAGTATATAAGCATATGTGTTTCTCTATTAATTCTTCATCCCAACTAAATCATGATGTTTGTGGCTACAAAAGAAACCTGCACAAGGTTTGTTCTCACCCAATTCTTGTACAGATTTGTAGGATTTTGGTATACATACAGCATCCTTAGTTGACAGTCAACCCATTTTGGTAAAAAAATCATGTTAAGATGGCAATCAGATGCATGAATTCAGCATCTTTCACAGTAAAACAAAATGAAAATTTCCAGTATATAAGCATATGTGTTTCTCTATTAATTCTTCATCCCAACTAAACCATTGATGTTTGTGGCTATAAAAGAAACCTGCACAAGGTTTGTTCTCACCCAATTCTTGTACAGATTTGGAGGATTTTGGTATACATACGGCATCCTTAGTTGATAGTGAACCCATTTTGGTAAAAAAATCATGCTAAGATGACAATCAGATTCATGAATTCAGCATCTTTGACAGTGAAAAGGAGAGAAATCAAGAGAAATTACCGAAGAGAGAGAGGGGGGCGACGAGCGGGGGCATAGGAGATAGAGAGAGCGGGGTGACGAGCGGGGGCATAGGAGATAGAGAGAGAGCGGGGCGACGAGCGGTGGTTTTCGATCGCAAATTCACCGCGAAATAGAGAGAGGGAGGAGGAAAATCGATTTGGGCTGTCGAAGATGACGAAGGGACGGAGGCGAAGCGCGCGAAATAGAGAGAGGGAGGAGGGAAAACGAAGGCGGCCAAATTGGGTTTGGGAAATTAGCGAGCGAAATGTTAGGGTATGCGGTTATCGGGGATTTATCTCAGTTAATTCACCGGCGTTTGAAATTACAAACGCCGGTGAATGTATCTATATATTCCCCAGCGTGTGTTATTAAAACGCCGGTGAATAATACCATTCACCGGCGTTTCTAAATAAAATGCCGGTGAATATCATGATTCGATTCACCGGCGTTTTATAGAGCCCGCCGGTGTATAACCATCCAATCTGGCGCCCCATTCCTGGTCACTCCCTACCCCGGCGCGAATGGTAAAACACCGGGGAATATACACCGGTAAATTGCACATGTGTTGTAGTGGGGCGAATCACAAGTAGGATTTATGTTTAATTGTTGTTTGCCAAGTTAGATATCACTCCAGTAGTTGGGATTTTGGGTTTTTTTTTATTTAGGGATCTAGGTTACGGGAGTGAAGAGAGAGAGAGAAAAAATCAAATGACAAGGGGGTAGGAGAAAGGTTTGGGGGCACTGAGTATAGGTAATTATGCAAATTAGAAACTAATTGATGCCGTTATTCAAAATAACGGCATCAGTATAAACCTTGCCGTTCTCTGAGAGAATGGCATAGGTTAATTTCTTTTCACACTTGTCCCTCAGCGAAAATTTGAGACTGTTTGCTCTTTCGACTAAAAGCAACAGATGCCGTTATTTGAAATAATGGTATGATAGTTTTTTTTTCAAACAGATGCCGTTATTTGGAAGAACGACATCGAAATGACCTATGCCGTTCTTTCCAAGAACGTTTGTTGCTGACGTGTCCATAACTGAGTCAGTTCGCTAATTATTTTCAGAAGTAGATCAAGGCGCCAAATATTTTCAAAAAGTTGGTCAGTACGGCAAAATTTTCAAGTTATTCATACATTAACGTAGCACAAATTGAATTAATTTTCAAAAAAAAACTAGAAAAATGGAAATTGAGTACAGAAGCTTTCTCTAGAAAATAAAGAATAGGTAAACAAAAAACAGCATGTAGATGCCCTCTTCAGTACTATTCTTGATGCAAGTGGAAACGAAATCATTCAAAATAAATACAATGACTCAATGCTATATATATACTCTACAAGACTAACAGTCTTTACCGGCGTTTTTTTGCACATTTACCGGCGTTTATAAACTCCGCTGTAGATACCACCGGCGTTTTATAAATCGCCGGTGCAAGTGTCGCTGAATCGTGCGTCGCTGTAGCTTAGGGACATACACCGGCATTTTTAAAACGCCGGTATATATCTCCAGTTTTTTGATGAAAGCTACACCGGCGCTTGTAAAAACGTCGGTGTAGCTATATTTAAAAAAAAAAAACCTTCAACACTCTTTACTAATCAAAACCAATTGCAAAAGCATAAATTAGAGAAGCATAATCAGTGAGTGCCAATCACTGACTCATAAATTAGTCAGTATATCAAAAGTAGTCCTACTGAGTGCATTTTGAAGTTGCATATGGAACTATGTTGGGTTGGATCTATATTTATCATGCTTGAGTAATTTATGTCATAGTATTTGTGAGAACAAGTAAGTATAAGATGAAGTCAGTGACTCAGTGCCATTGTATTTCAGTTCATACATCTCAAAATTTTCATCTTTGTTCTCCAAATTTCTCATATTATCCAAATTAGTCAGTATATAAGATGAAGTCAGTGAGTGCCACTCACTGATTCAAAATTCACTAGATTGTTCATAAGTGGTGCAAAATGCACTCTAAAAAATCCAAAAATGTCAGGTAAAGATTAATCACTAAATGCTCAGATAGGATTTAATCATCACTAGTTACTCCTATAATTCATTTATTCAATGAAACATGAAACATAGTATGCAACTTCAGAAGCATAATCCATCTCATCATCACTCATTCACTCGAAAATAATGAGAAGAAACTCTATTTGTTCACTGTTTTTACTCAAGCATATTTAGTTGTTCTTACAAATACTATGGCATAAATTACTCAAGCATGATAAATATAGATCCAAATCAATATAGATCCATATGCAAAATACACTGAGTAGGATTGTTCATAAAATAGAGAAGCACAATCAGTGAGTGCCACTTACTGACTCAAAATTAGTCAGGTAAAGAGGTAAAGATTAATCAGTGAGTGCCACTCAGTATATCAAAAGTAGATTGCCAATCACTGACTCATAAATTAGTCAGTATATCAAAAGTAGTCCTACTGAGTGCATTTTGAAGTTGCATATGGAACTATATTGGGTTGGATCTATATTTATCATGCTTGAGTAATTTATGTCATAGTATTTGTGAGAACAAGTAAATATAAGATGAAGTCAGTGACTCAGTGCCATAGTATTTCAGTTCATACATCTGAAAATTTTCATCTTTGTTCTCCAAATTTCTCACAGATAAGAAGACAATACTCTTGATCCCAAACCAACAATATTAGTGAAACTAACAGTCCTCCAGTGTTCAATTCTATTTTATTAACCATGATTAGCTTACAGATTTGAACAATCAAGAAACTGAGGACGAAGAAATATATATGCTTTGAAGCAAAGAACCCAAATATATATAGTAATGAAAACGACCAAATCTATTATTTGATACTTGGAGCACAATTACTAACGTATACTTGGAGCTACGTTCATCATGACCACTGTATGTGTATTCTGAAGCCCAAATGCAACTTTGATTGTACCATTATATTCCACATCATGTTTCTATACACAATGCAATCAATCAAAGACACTCATAGATAAAAAGACTAAAGGAATTCGAAACATCTTTCCCATAACTGAAGGTGTCTAAATGCTTAAACCTCACATTATCAATTATTATTTGCAAGAAGGATCAATTTGCAAAGTAGTACAGTTGAGTGGATACCAGTTATCTCATCCAAATGATACAAAAAAGAGCCACAAAGAAGGCTGAAAGAAGAGGAAACAAGGAACTCATCCCTCCTCTTTCTCCCCTCTTCCTCTATCTTAAATCAAAGATTTAAAACCCAACCACTTCTACTCTCCCCCATAAAATTCTTTACATCTAACTATAATAATTTATTCCAACCACTAAATTACAAACAAAACAAAAACATTGCACATCAGCGATAAAACCTATGGGGATTGACAAAACTAAAACAATCAAATGCCCATCATTTCAAGTACTCAAAATCCTCATTTTGTGCACATCTACACTCAACCATGGTTCTGCAATGGAACTTTTGTAGGTGTACTTATCTTTATCCTTCATAAACAAAATGGAGATGAGCTACTTATTAGTATGTCAGGCTTCCAAATCAGACATTATTACACTTATTAGTATGCCAGAGCTTCAAAAGAATTTTTTGTTTGAGTGGAACTTCAGAGTGGTCTTAGAGCTCAAGAATGTGATTTTGAGCCTTGCCATACTCCACTATTAGGGGAATTTCTTCCCATGATTAAGGGAGAGTCAGAATGAACCCCAACACCCCTAACCAAAGCGGGTTGTCTCCTTTTGATCACAACCTCCTAACCGTTGATTTTATCTTCTAGAGAAGTGATTTGGCTAGTAAACAAAATTAAAAAGAAAACCTCTTTCTTAAACCATTTCTTCTCAACTAAACATTTATTTTCCACAACAATAACAACACACCCTTAATCAGTCTACTACTATTTTTCTGTATTTTATGTGTAAGATGCACATGGTTCCATTGAAGGAGTATGGGAACCTCCAGCTGACTTGTTTATTCTTCTTTCAGATTTAAAATTATCTTCTTTGCTGTTGATATTCTTTCAACTCTAATTCATTACTATATATCTGCTTCCTACTTATCCACATTATGGGAAATTAGTACTCTAATTCAATACTATATATCTGATTTCTCTAGTATCTAGTGGTGAACATCCAACCTGTTCCAAAACCCATTCAACCAAAAAACCGTCAAAAGGATTGCCTTTTTTTCCCTTTCCAACTCAAACAACCTCATCCCATTCAAAGAAACCCATCAAAAATATCACTTTTTGCCCATTTGGGTTCAAACAACTTCATCTAAAAACCATACTAAACCCCTAAAAAACTACAAACAACAAAAGCATGACTAGAATCAATTCCGGTTAGTACGATAAATCAAGAACCGATCAAAGCCCTAACCCTAACCCTAATCAAGAACCGATCATTAATTAACCTATTCTCATATTCTCAAATTCATACTAGAATAAACTTTAGGGTTTGAAATTCCTTACTTGAGTTGATTGGGGGAGGGGGGACGGCGGTTTTTGAGAGGGAGAGAGAGATTGGGAGAAGGGGGACGGCGGGGGGCCGCGATGGAGGACGGGGGGCGGGCGAAGGGGGCAGGTGCGGCGATGGGGGAAGGGGCGACGGCGGGGGAGGTGGAAAACGACGACGGCGGGAGAGGGGGACGTCGATGGGGAAAGGAGAGAAATGAAAAATTTGGGGAAAGTATACGTATAGGGTTTGGGGAAATTGGGGAAAGCGGGAGAGCGCGAAAGAGCGGGAAAAATTGGGGGGTTTTTTTTTTTTGCGATCGAATGAGGAAATGGTAGAGGGTTTGGGGAAAATTTATTCCAAGACCCTATACCGGCGTTTTAACTAAAAACGCCGGTGAATGGGAGAAGATTTTTTTAATCTGTATACTTTCACCGGCGTGTTTATTAAAACTCCGGTGAATATAGCCTTCACCGGCGTTTTAATAAAAAATGCCGGTGAATATCATAATTCCCCGGCATTTTATTAAGGCCGCCGGTGTATAACCATCCTGTTTGACGCCCCATTCCTGGTCTCTTCCTACCCCGGCATTTCTGGTAAAACGCCGGGATATATACGCCGGTAAATCCATCGTGTGTTGTAGCTATAAGAAGCCACTAATCGAAAAATTAGTTGTCTGGAAATTCATGAACTCGGTCATCTTTTGCTCTGGAATTGCAAAATGTTGACACAGGATCTGTCAAATGTCGAACAAATTAAATTATCATTAACCAGAAATAAGCTAAATAGATTAACCAGAATTTTTGGGTTTATATCTTGCATACTATGTTCGATAAGAAGAGAAAACGGTCGATGCGAGAAAGAGGTCGAAGCGTCGATGGAGTAGAAGAGTAGCAGCAGCAAAACAGCAAGGCAGTCGACTGCCCATCCTATCGGGTTTCCGAAGACCTTATCACAATCCAACGCCACTTTGGGCAGTCGGTCGTCAGGCGGCAGCAGCAGGCTATTGGGCTTGGTCTTGGGAATCTGCTTCGAGCCTAACTTATTCTCCAAGTTAGATCATACGACTCTTATCGTATGGTTATCTCTTCAGGAATATTGAACGGCTCTTGCTTGAAGATATCAAAGTAGGGTTTATCTAGATATATATATATATATATATATATATATATATTATTGTAATTGGCCTCATTTGAGAGGTAAGAATGAATACTTCATTGAAGAGAGTTTGAGAGATTTTTCAATTGTAAACAAGAAGTATCTTTTGGTTATGCTTGAGAGATAGATAGAATCATGGTGAGAGTGGTTGCAACTCTTATATCTTTCTCTAGTTAAATATCATCTCGGTTATTTCTCTCCCGGATTATGGTTCGCCCAAACTGGGATGAAATTGTGTGCTTTGGTGTGTTTGGCTCGATCTATCATTTATTTGGTAGTTCATAGTGATTGTGTGGCATAAAATCAGCAAGGATTTCCTAACAATTGGTATCAGAGCTTCAGGTCGTAAATTTGGCAGTTCAAGAATTTGATCGAGTTCCTTGGAGATGAAAGATCAGTTCACGAAGATTAAGCGGTTCGACGGTAATATCAACTTTGATCTCTGGAAGGTGGACATGCACGATGCATTGGTTCAACAGGGCTTACATCTAGCCCTAGAAGGAGATAAAGGGAGATCAATCAGCATAAAGCGGGAGAACTGAGAGGAAAATTATTCAGAAGCATTGGTTCTAATCTGGTTGTCATTGATGAGCGTCCTCAGGTGCAAGCCCGTTAAGGAGAGAAGCACGGTGAGCCTTTAGGCGAGACTCAGAACTGACTGCATGGAATCATCGTCACAGGATAATATGCACTGGAATAGAAAGTTGTGGTGTTTCTCAATGAAGGAAGGTGCCACTCTTCAAGATCATGTAGTTGAGTTTAATACGGAGTTATCTGAACTAAGGGCGATGAACGTCAATGATCTAAAAGTCTCCAACTTGATATATTTACCCCCAAATTTATCCAACTTGTTAACCACCATGCTAGACGGGAAATCTGCCAAGGAGAAGTTTTCAGTAGCAGGTATGGTCGAGGGTTTGGATGAGCATGCACTTAGGAAGGAGAGTCAAAAATTGTCGTCTACTTCTGTGAGTTGCTTAGCAGTGGATAGTACTATTGGAAGACAAAATCTTCCATGTGGGTGGGGTCTGTTACCAACATTGCAGAAGGATTTGACATTACAAGAGAGACTGTTGCAAGTGGTCGAGTCATAGGGGTGACAATATGGTCAGTGCTACTGAATTAGGTAATAACTTAGATTGTCTTTTTGTTTCAAGTTCTTTAGATGTGGATTCTAGTTGTTCTTTTTTATTTGAGTAGTTCTTCTCATATTTACTCGGAGAGGGAGATCGTTTCTACTTACAAGTCTCTATCAGATCATTGTGTGAGAACGGGGTTAGTAAGATTTGTGAAGTGATGAGTGAGAGAACAGTTGAGTCGGAGATGACAGACGGAAAGGGGTACCCACTAAAGAAGACCATGCATATTCCTTTGATGAAATAAAGCCTGCTATCTGGAAGAACTCTGAAAGCACGGGACTGCAGGTACACAACTCGAGGTGGAGTTATATCAATTTGGGGAAGTCATCGTAAGGTGATGAAGGGAGAGATGGTGATTGAGCAGAATCAACACAACTTCTACCATCTTTGTGGGAACGAAAAATCTTATAGAGGTGATTTTGAAGCCCTGTGTTCCCAAAGCATTATCTAGTTTGCCGGCACTAGAATTATCGAAACGAGACTGTGACGTTCGAATATCATCGAGAAGTAGAGAGTTCCTCGGGGAAGATGGATTTTATGCAGAGGGTAGTGCCTTCATATTAACGTCTACTGGGGTGTGCCTTTGAGAGGCATACCAATTAGAGAAAAACAAGTGGAAGTAGATTCAACTAGAAGAAGAAGCCACTAATATGGATTATTTGCAAGAGAAAACAAAAGGAGTCTAGAAGAGTTTAAATCACATAGGTGTGGATTCATTAGTATGCAATCCAATGTGGAGGATGTTGGGTTTATGTCATGCATACTATGTTCGATAAGAAGAGAAGACAGTGGATGCAAGAAGGAGGTCGAAGCATCAATGAAGTAAAAGAGCAGCAACAAACCAGCAAGGCAGTCGACAGCAAAACAACAAAACAGCAAAATAGCAAAACAACAAGACCTAATCACGATCGACTGCCACTTTGGACAATCGACTGTCAAGCAGCGCCAGTAGGCTATTGGGCTAGGTATTAGGGATCTATTTCGGGCCCAACTTCTTCTTCATGTTAGATCGTACGGCTCTTATCGTATGGTTATCTCTTCAGAAATATCAGACGACTATTGTATCGAGATATCAAAGTAGGATTTCTCTAGATCTCTATATATTATAATTGGCCTCCTTTGAGAGGCAAGATGAATACTTCATTGAAGAGAGTTTGAGAGGTTTTCCAGTTATAAACAACAAGTATCTTCTGGTTTGACTTGAGAGATAGATATGGTTGTGGTGAGAGTGGTAACTATTGTATCTTTCTTTAGTTGAATATCAACTCAGTTATTTCTCCCCGGGTTAAGGTTTGCCCAAACCGGGACAGAATTTTGTCCTTTGGTGTGTTTGGTGTTTTGGTGTGTTTGGCTTGATCTATTATTTGCTTAGTAGTTTATAGTGATTGTGACGCGCATAAACTTTCTAACAATTGGTATTAGAGCCTCCACATATCCTAACCGGATCTATCAATAGTAAAATGCTGAACAAATTGAATTATCATTAACCAGAAATAAGCTAAACAGAACAAAAATAGAGTCAAGAAACCCTTGTTAGGAATTCTTGCCGAGTTTACGATACGATCACTACGAACAAACTACCAAGCAAATAGTAGACCAAATAAAATACACAAAGCGCACAATTTTGTTCCCGTTTGGGCGACCCCTAATCCGTGGGAGAAATAACCAAGATGATATTCAACAGAGAAAGATACGAAAGTTACAATTACTCTCAATATGAAACTATCAATCTATCAAGCCTCAGCAGAAGATATTTGTTGTTTACAATGGAAAACTCTCAAACACTCTGCAATGATGTACTCTTCTTACCTCTCAAAGGAGGTCGTTATATTGTATATATATAGATCTATAGAAACCCTAGGTTGTAGTATTGATACAATAACTGTTTGATATTCCTGAAGAGATAATCATACTATGAAAGCCATACGATCTAACTTAGAGAGGAAGTTGGGTTTCAAATTGATCACCAAGACCCGACCCAGTTCACTGCTGCCCGCGGGTTGTGCTCAGGCAATGAACCCCGAACAATCGAGAGAGCACCAGCAGTCGAATGTCCATATGGACAGTCGACTGCTTCCTATCGATTGATGTTGTTGTCACTTGTTGCAATTGCTGTCTTCCTTCTTCTTCCACTATTCGCTTCAATTCCTCTCCTCGCATCATCGTCTTCTCTTCACATCGAACTAGTATGCAAGACATAAACCCAACAATCTCCACTTTGAAATGCATACTCATACTTCCACGCCTGTGTGATTAAACTCTTCTAGACTCTTTTCTTTTCCTTATGCAAACAATCTGGTTTAGTATCTTCTTCTGCTAGTTGAATCTACCTTCACATGTTGTTTCTCCAATCGTATGCCCCCTTCAAAGGCATGCCCTAGTAAGTGTCAATATGAATGCTCCACCCTCCACTCTGACTACCCTGAGGAACTTTCTACCTCCCGACGATATTTGAACGTCGCAGTCTCACTTCTGTGATTCTAGTGGTGGCGAACTAGATAATGCTTTAGGAAAAATGAGCTTCTAAACACTCGACGAGGTTTTCCTATTCTCCTAAAGTTAGTAGAAGTTGTGTTGACTCTGACAAATCCTTTCATCACCTTATGACAACTTTTTCAAACTGATACAACTCCACCTCAAGTTGTGTACATGCAATCCTGTGGTTCCAGAGTTCTCCTGGATATCAGTCTTTATTTCATCAAAAGAATATGCATGACCTTCTTTAGTGTGTATCCCTTTTCGTCTGACATCTTCGTTCTCACACAACGACCTGTTGTAGACTTGTAAGTAGAAATCATTTTCCTATCAAAGCAAATATGAGAAGAACTATTCGAATTAGAAACCACCCACAATCTACTTTTAAAGAACTTAAAACAATAAGACAGTCTAAGTTATCACTTGATTTAGCAGCGCTGACTTTGTTGGCACCCCTCTTACTTAACCTCATGCAATAGTCTCTCCTGTAGTACTCAATCCCTCTGCAACGGTGACACAGACCCCACCCTTACGTGCACTTTTTCTTCCATTTGAATTTTTTAGAAAATTATAGCGTAGCGGAGTTGAAGTTTTAGTAGCTAGAAGCGATAACTAATCTGATGAACAACCAAACAATAGATCAAAGCACACAAAGCAAATAAACATTTTGTCCCCGTTTGGGCGAACCCTAATCCGGGGGGAAATAAGTGAGATATTATTCAATTAGAGAAGACTACAATAATTACAAACTCTCACCAAGAACATATCTATCTCTCGAGCCTCACTAGAATGTAATCGGTTGATTACAATGGAAAATTCTCAATGAAGGTATTTACCTTTCTCAATTGAGACTATTACAATATATAGAGATCTAGCAAAACCATAGGTTTTGTCTTGATACAATAATCATCCGATATATCCTGAAGAAATAGCCACATGATAGAAGTCGTACGATCAAACTTGGAGTAGGACATGAGCTCAAAAGATCACCCAGACCCAGGCACAACTGCTACTAGCCATTGTCGGCGGTCGATTGCACCCCTAGAGCACTCTACCGTAATCAACAACTCTCAAACAGAGAGTTTCGATTGCCTGTGGGAGTAGTCAACTGTCAATTCAAATGTTATTGTGCTGCTGTTGTTACTTTGTCTTCCATCGAAGCTTCCACCTGCTTTGCTTTACCGTTTTCTCTTCTTATTGAACCCAAGTATGTCAGACATACACTTAACAGTAGTACCATCCATCATCTAGCAATTTATAGAAGTGGACACTGATTTCTGACTCTCCTTCCTAAGTGCATCCTCCTCCAAGCCCATGACCACACCTGCTATTGAAAACATCTCCTTGGCAGATTTTTCGTCTAGCATGGCGGTTATCAAGTTAGACAAATTTGGCTGTGAATATATCAAGTTGGAAACTTTAAGATCAACTGCGTTTGTCATCCTCAATTCATATAACTTCGTATTGAACTACACTACATGATCTAGAAGAGCGGTACCTTCTTTCATTTAGAGACACCACAGTTTTCTCTTCTAGCACATCCGATCATGTAACAATGTATCCGAGTAGTCAATTCTGAGTCTCGTTCAAAGACTCGTCGCACTTCTCTCCTCAACAAGATTGCACCTGACGTTGCTCGTCAATGACAGCCAGATTAAACCCAAGGCTTCTGAATAAATCTCCTTATAATTCCCATGCTTCATGACGATTGGTCTCCATTTATCTTTATCTATGACTGGATCCAAGCCCTGTTGAACTAATGCATCGTGCATGCCCACCTTCCAGAGATCAAAGTTGATCTTACCATCGAACTGATTGATCTTCGTGAATTGATCTGTCATCTCCACGGAACTCGAGCAACCCATTTCTGCAACTTGACGCTCTGATACAAATTGTTAGAAATTCCTACCGAGTTTTAAGACACGATCACTATGAATAAACCACCAAACAAATAGTAGACCAAACCAAACACACAAAGCACACATTTATTTCCCGGTTTGGCAAACCTAATGTAAACTAACCCTAGACAGAGAAATTCCAAGAATATTAAAAGATTAAGTTTACCAACATGTAATACAGATTAAGTCAGAAATTAAACAACTAATTGATTTGATGGATTTTCAAAATATAAAATATTTTAACAAGCCCAATTAAAGATTCAATCATAATAGTCAATAATTATATGCCTCAACATTCTTAACAAGTAAAACATGCAATAATAATTTGTACTCTAATTATCAAGTAGAAGCACACACTCCCAATATTTATAGATGACAAATAAATCAAATAATATTCTAGAGACGATAAATAGTATTACAAATAAATGGAGAAGTGGAAAGAGGTTATCGGGTTCGAAGCAAGTGGCGCCGGTGCTCGATTGGCTGCAGTGGCGAGCAGCGAGGAGGAAGGAGGCGACGGCAGCTGCAGTTGATGGCAGAGGCAGCCGACGAGGAGTGGTCGTCAGGATGTCGATGAGAAGAGGAGGAGGGCTGAGATCTGAGGTGGTGCTGGTGGTCGATTTAGGGTTAGGGTGTCGAAGTTAATGGAGCTGGCATCGGCGGGTAGTGGCGGAGCTGGCGACGGGGTCGTTGTCGAGGAGCGATGACTTGAGGAGGTGATAGGGGGACGGAGGCGCTGGAATCGACGAGAGTTGTGGATGAGTGTTTGGGTGTTGGGGCGGGAGAGAGGGTGGATGATGGTGCGACTGTGGTGGTTGGTTCGGGGTCGAATAAATGACGGGGTGAAGAAGGGGAGGTCGAAAGTGGAAAGGCTTCGGCTTAGATGGAGAGGTTGGTGGTGGTCGGTGATGGGAGAAGGTCGGTGTGCTGGCGATCGGAGAGGGGTTTGGGTTTTGATCGGGAACAAGGAAAGAGGAAGAAGAAGAAGGAAAGAGAGAAAAGGTTGGCGGTTGTGAAGTTGGGGATTAGGGTTTAGGATTTGTATTGGATTGTGCGTAGTTTTAGAGTGTATCACAAACTCTAAAATTTTATCTCATTGTCTCACACAAAAAGATGAAGAGTAAAACTCAATCACAATAATTTTTTTAAATTAAGAATAGCATAATTTTTTATTATTCTCATGGCCTATATATAGGCTCAAAACAAAATCTCAATACAAATCTCCAAAATATTCTAATGCAGAAAATACAAAGTGCAAATTGCAAAACAACTACATATGGCTAAATCTCAAAATAAAACAAAATAGAATTGATGTCCTCATCAGAACCCTAATCCGAGGGAGAAATAACTGAGATAATTTTCACCTAGAGAAAGATACAATAGTTACAACCACTCTCACTATGAAACATCAATCTATCAAGCCTCAGCAGAAGATATTTGCTATTTAAAATGGAAAACTCTCAAACTCTCTGCAATGAAGTACTCTCCCTTACCTCTCAAATGAAGCTGTTACCATGTATATATAAAGATCTAGAGAAACTCTAGGTTGTCATCTTGAAACAATAACAGTCTGATATTCCTAAAGAGATAAATATACTATGAGAGCCGTACGATCTAACTTGGAGAAGTAGGCGGGCTTCAAACTGATCACCAAGACCTGACCCAATTTGCTGCTGCCCGCAGGTTACAGTCAATTGTCCCCAGCAATGAACCCCGATCAATCTAGAGATCACCGGCAGTCGACTGTCCTGCGTCATGCCGACTGCTGCTGATGTCACTTGTTGTTGCTGCTGTCTTTCCTCTTCTTCCACCATTTGCTTCGATTTTTCTCCTCGCATCATTGTCTTCTCTTCACAACGAACTAGTATGCAAGACATAAACCCAACAACCCTCTTTATAATAAAGAATTGGAAAGCCAAGAACCACATGGATTTATGATTATCAATGCCAGTAGAAATGAATTCAAAATAGCAACATTATACTTCATATTTACTCATTATTCATAAACATAACACAATAGCAAGCAAAGAAGGAGAGCAACAAAAAACAAAAAACAAAAAACAAAAAACAAAAAACAAAAAAAAAACAAAAAAAACAAAAAACAAAAAACAAAACGATAAGAAGAGAGAGACTAGTAGATGTATCCATACATAAGAGGCTTCGTCAGAGTGACTATTGGCTGAGGATCCATCTTCACTCTCCATCTTCACAGCTGCTTCTTGCTTTCTTTCTTTCTCCAAGATTTTGTATTTTTATTCTAACATCATAACAGAGGAAGAGTTATTAAAAAAAAATATTCAAGAAGTAGTTATCTAGTTAAAGAAAAGAGGTTAAGAAAATAAACAGAAACCTTCACAGTTAAATCTTACAGCTTTTCTTTGCTTCTAATGTGGGCTCTCTAAAGAGATGAAGGAGGAGAGGGGGGTACGTTTGGGTTAAAATTAATCCGGGTAGTTAGAAGTTCTGAATAATGATAACCACAGTAAGTTAGTAGGATTAAAGAAGACACTGCATTAATAGCCTCAAAACAGAACAATGCTTTATGCTTGTTATACTCATGTTAGATTACAACCAGACCCTACTTAATTTAGCTGAGGTTTGTAGTTGAGCATTTAACTCTCCTCGATCCAATTTTATATGCATTTTATAGGAAGTTTTTTTGAATATTTTGAATTCGCTAAGATGAACATGAGATAGATAGAAAACTACCCGTGGATAAATAGACTTACCGAACTCATGTTATCTAAATATGAGGGAGTTATCCATTAGGTCTAAACTAACTCCCTTCCTCACATTATCATCAAACTCAACCTTCATAAGTAAGTGATTGTTCAAAGGAGCAATTCACAAAAGTTTTGAACAAATTGCAAGTAACAATACTTTTAACAGCATAGTTAATGAAAACAGCTATTAATTTGCTCGAAAAATGACAGTGCATTAAATATATTCTATTATTTACTGCGAGAAGGTGCCAAATTCGTGTCCTTCTCCTTGCATCACTTTTTATCGGTTGAATAATAACTTTGAGTTGTGTTTATGTGGTTTTCACTCCTAATTCCAGGAGCATATTGGAGTTGATCATTAGACCTTTAATCAGTTTAATTTACTATTGTGCTTTGACAACAAAAACACATGCAGACGACTCGAAGTTATTAATAAGCAAATAAAAATTGATGCTGGAGGAAAGAGGAGGCCAATAAATCATTCTTGTATAACTATGCTGTTAAAAATACTATTACTTGCAAATATCACTGATTTTGTTCCCGAAATAACACTCTTTTTAAAACTAATTTCCAAAATAGGTTTGTTTCGAAACTAATTTCCAAAATAGGTCTATCCTCATAGGCCGCAATACCGAAATGCGGTCTTTTCGATAACGAGGCCGTACATGCCATATAATGTTAAATTTGGACACTTCAGAAAAAAAAAATTTAAGTATAAAATGTGAAAAAAAACAATGTCGTTGTTGGGTACTTCAGCCTCGATATACCATAGGCCACAGTACCGAACTGCGGCCTCTTCGATTTCGAGGCTGGAGTTCACAACTGCAACCTAATTACATATTATAGCTAATATATGCTCCGAGACTTGGGAAAAAAATCTTAAGTATAAAATGTGAAAAATACGAGGCTAGGGTTGGGTACTGCGGCCTTGATATAACATTGGCCACAGTTATCTGCTTTGTAGGACCCAATTTTTAGTATATAACTGATGTCGAAGTTGTGGACTGCGACCTCTGTTATATTGAGGCCGCAGTACCCAACTGCGGCTTCATATTTTTCACATTTTACACTTAGGGAAAAAAAATCAAGTTGCGGAGTTTAACATTATATAGCATGTATTGAGGCTGCAGTTCACAACTGCGGCCTTGTTATCAAAAAAGCCACAGTTCGATACTGTGACTTATGAGGATAGACCTATTTTGAAAATTAGTTTTGAAACAGACTTATTTTAAGAATTAGTTTTAAAATGAGACCTATTTCGGGGAAAAAATCAATATCACTCACACCGGATGACTTGAAGGTTGAGTTTGAGGAAGGGATAAGTTGAGACATAATGGATAACTCCCTCCTCGTTGGTTAACGTTGAGCTTGATAACTAAACTTACGGGTAATTTCCCGTCTCCTAGTATAGTGAATTCAGAATTAAGGGTGTGTTTGGTTAGAGGGAAATGGAGGGGAGGGGAGGGTTTTTTTAAATATTTCTTGTTTGGTTCAATTTTTTAGGAAGGGTGGGGAGGGGAATGGAGGGGTGCAGAATCCCTCCTGAGCCAGTTTTGGCTCCCCTCCAATATTGGGAGGATTTGGAGGGGAGAGAAATAGAGTCAAATTTTTGTATAGTAATTAGACAAAATTACCCTTTACATTTCCAAGTCTCTAATGCTCGTTTTCAGTATTATTCCTATGTACAACTTTTCTATGTGCTCGTTTTTAGTATTATTCTTATGCCCTTCACATTTCTTATGTAGTTTAATATTGTATAACTTTTCTAGGTTTATATATGCTGTGGGGGTCTTTATATGGATGTACTAGTTTTTAATTTTAGTTTTGTTTCGTAGATTAACGAGTTCCAGAGCTCAATATCTTGATGTCCTTTTCTTTTGATTGTACTGCAAATAATTGCGAGAGGCTAACTATTTGCTTTCTCATGTGACAGAAGCTTTGATTATACTTAAAAACAAATTTCTCGTAACCAATTCGAGATATATACATGAATATTATTCAGTACCACTTGCCTAAATTTGTATGGGGTTATTTACATTTAACTCACTGACAAAATTCAATTTAACATACGAAAACTTTGTTTCAGATTATTGTTACTCAAATTTGAATACCTCGGTGAAAAAATTAGAAGCATACTACGTATAAATTTTTATGTGCTTGAGTTTTGTTATAAAATGTAAAAAGATATAAAAGTAATTTTATTAAAAAATTCCTTCCCTCCCCTTGTGAACCAAACAAAAGGATAATTATTTTCCCTCGCCTCCCCTCCTTTGAACCAAACAGAGTCTTTGTTAAAATCCCTCCCCTTCCTTTCCCTCTCCTCCCCTCCCCTCCATCAAAATCCCTCCCCTCCCCTCCCCTCCTTTGAACCAAACAGACCCTAAAGGTGTTTTAAACCAAATTTCCTACAAAATGCTTACAAATTTGGATTCGGGAACTCAGCCAGTCATTCTTATTCATCTCTGCAGATGCAATCTATCGGTACAGAATTTGTGTACTAAACACCAGTCAGCCACAAAACCACCAATCAACTGAATTTTCAATACCAAGAAACAAGAAACAAGAAACAAGGGGAAAAAAAAGAGGTACAGAGAAAAAACGAAGGAATGAAATGAAAAAAAATCAAAAACTGTATATGTTCGTGCATGCATTCAGAGGAGTGATTGTTCGTTCAATCAAATCTTCAGCAGTGATCAACTGACTGCTGACTAGGCATGAAAGATTTGCCGTACAGACCCACTTTTCAAAAATATTTGGCGATCTGACCCACTTCCAAAAATATTTAGCGATCTGACCCACTTTTGGATATGTCAGTATAAACCGTTATTGAAAATAACGACATATGTAATTATCATGCCATTCTTCCAAAAAGCGCCATCAGTTTAATTTTTTTTTTAGCATGTCGTTGTTTAGAAAAACGGCATCAGTACATTTATTATACAAGTGTGAATCTTATGACTGTGAAAAAAATTCTAAGTGTTGAAACAACTTATAAATAATGTTGTTATCCCCAAGAACGGCATTCGAATTACTGATGTCGTTGTTGGAGATAATGACATCAGTTATAATACTCATTAAACAGTTCACAGAAATAGATTAGCCAAGTATAAGTAATAAAATGAACTGTTGCCGCTGTTCCAAATAACGACATCAGTTATCCCTAACAATAAATATTATAACTGATGCCGCTATTTCTAACAATGGCATATGTAATGTTGTTGCCATTGTTCCAAATAATGGCATCATCTATAGGATTTTTTCACACTTGTACTTTTTTACAAGTCAGAGAGTACACGATTGGAAATAAGTTAACTGATGCTGTAACTCTAAATAGCGGCATGCAAAAAAAAATTTAACATATGCCACTATTGGAAACAACGGCATATAAATAACCTATGCCGTTATATGCCGTGGTTTCCAATAACGGTTTATGCTGATGTGTCCAAAACTGGGCCAGATTGATAAATATTTTCGGAAGTGGGTCAGACCACTAATATTTTCAAAAAGTAGGTGAGTAGGGCAAAAAATTCACTAGGCATTGGGTGTACTTGCACCGGGTGATGAGCCATGATGATCAGGATGATAATGATGAGCCCCAGGACCATACTTTGAGGCGGTCGCTTTAGGATCAGTCTTCTTTCCATTAGGAGGTACCGGGTTATGCACTACCGCTCCTTCAACTTCCTGTCCATCAACTTCTGATGTCATAACATCACTACAACACACATTTTCTACCCCGACGTAGTTGTCCCGACTTTTAAATAGAAACGCTGGATAATAAGAAGAAAAAAAAAAGAAAAAAAAAACCTACCATGTTGTATTTATTAGACGTTGGGTGTGATAAATAATAACACCCCCCCCCCCCAAAAAAAAAATATATAAATAAATAAATAAATAAATAAAATAAAATTCACTCTTATCTCCCCAAATTTATTTCGCTCTCTCGTTCAAACTCTATCCCCGACCTCACCCCCTTATCATCATCGTGCCCCCCCCCCCCTCTTCGTCATCGTCGACCGCTCACCAAAACCCTCTCGATCCTCTCGATCTCTCTCTCTCTCAAATCAAAATCCTAATCCTAGTTCTCGATCTCGTTGTCTTCTCCAACCAATCTCTGTCCCCTATGACAACACCTTCCACCGTCGTGTCTGATGCCAACACCCACCGTCGCTGTGCACGACGCCAGCCTCTCCTCGCCTTCGCCATCCCTCTATTCGCCGTACCATCACCGTCCCATCCTCCTCAATACCTCAGCCAAATCTTAGGTACCACAACTAATGGATTCTTAAAGTTAGGTTTAGATTTAATTGTGATTCTTAATTTAGTAGTGATTTAGGAATTTTGAATTTCCAGGATAGCATATGACATATTCTTTATAGTTGTGTTATGGAAATAAAGAGAGTGGCGCAATCAGGGCCCTCAGATCTCCTCAAAACCCGCTTTCCTTCGATCATCAGGTTGGGCTTCAACCAGTTCAGGCCCATGGATAAACGAGTCCAACTCGGCCCGGTAGGGTCTCAGACCCCTTTAACCCTGTCTATAAATACCCGCCCCCTCCTCACTTCAAGGGGTAATAAAACTTTTTCCCACCTGAACCCTAGTTACTGTTACTTTCTCAGTGACTGACTAGATCGTCGGAGGGCCTGTCGCCGAAACTTCTCCCGGTGTTTCTAGGCAGTGTGCAGGTACACAAGGCCGAGCCGAGCTGTTATATCCGAGCCGAGCTACTTCATCCAACATCGGCTAGTAGATCCGAGCGGAGCGCCCGGCCTTTACATCTCCCCTGCTACTCCCGAGCCGGTCCTACACCCTAGGATCGGATCGACGCCAGTACCACAGCTTCCTCCTCACAAATTACAAGAACTCACACCTGCTGCCCCCACACCCCCAAAAACAAACAACATCAGGTTGGTGCCGTTTGTGGGAAACTCAGGTACTATCGCCACTCCGAGCCCATCCAGGAACGTCCCCTCAAGTCCGAGCTCTTCCATGGCTCTCAAAGCTAGAAGGGCCATCACCTCGGCACGAAACCCGAACCCTCCACATCACAGCCATGCGGATGCCCAGGGTTCCAACCAACCACGGGTCAATATCACGGCCGGACATGGCCCGATTGCTTCCCACTCGAACGCGACTGATTTGCAACGAGTCATCTTGAATCGGCAGGCCAATCGGACAAGGGGAGAGGCCGCTTCTAACTCGGTCTCAAACCATCACAGACGACCATCCATAGAGCGCAATCCAGGACACAGCCACTCTCCCTGTGGACCTCCACCCCCGCAGGACCTAGTGGGGCAAGCCCCAGTCACGAGGGCCGAGTTCCAAAACTTTCGGGACGAGATACTCCAAGCAATCCGAGGCGGCCATGGAACCGAGGTCCGCAATAACTCAGACCCTCGGTCAGGAGCAAAGGGAGGCGAGTCCTACGGATCGGCCCGTCCCATGGAACAAGAGGACGCCGTCCTTCGGCGCTTACGAGAGATGGAGAACCGTCTCGCCCATCTCGGTGAGGGCGGACCAATGTCGGGTCATGGTCATCGGCCGAACGGACCCCCATTCTCCCCCCAAATCCTGGAAGTCGAGATCCCCCAAAATTTCAAGCCTCCCCAATTCGAGACCTACAATGGTGAGGGTGATCCTAATGATCACATGGAGGGATTTAAGACCCTCATGATGATTCACAGCACTGCAGATCCCCTCCTATGTCGTGCCTTCCCTACTACCCTTCGTGGTCCAGCTCGGGAATGGTTCTCAAAGCTCACTCCTGGCTCAGTATTCTCGTTCGACCAGTTGGAAGCAAACTTCCTAGCCCACTTCGTGACCAGCAGAAAGGTCGAGAAAACGAGCACGTCCCTTCTGGACCTCAGGCAGAAGGAAGGGGAGTCACTCTGCAATTTCGTTTGCAAGTTCACCATCGAGGCAAGGTCCGTCTCCTCTCTTGATGCGGGCATCGCTTCAGTGGCTTTCTGACACAATGTTCGGCACGGTTAGTTGAAGGCTTTATTAGACAAAAAACCACCATAGACTTTCCCGACCTGCTTAACCAAGTCGAGAAGTACATTCGAGCAGAAAAGGCCCTAAATCCGGAGGGCACCAAAGAAGCCACTACCAAGGGGAAGCGGAAGGCCGACGACGTTGAGCCCGTCAAGAAGATCACGAAAAAGACAGCCAGTCTCAAGAGAGTTCCTCCGGTCCCCCGATTTGAGAGGTATATGTCTCTGACCCAAAATGTTTCAGCAATCCTGATGGAGATCGAGGATAAAGGGCACGTTCGACTCCCTCCCCGACTGAGCAACAACAAGAAGTAGGACTAGAGGTTCTACTGCCGCTTCCACCGAGACAACGGGATGAAACGGACAACTGTCGGGTCCTTAAGGACAAATCGAGGCCCTCATCTAGCAAGGGTACTTGAGAGAGTTCACTCGGGATAATCCGAGAGACTGGAGGGATCCGAGGAATCTGAGGCCTTAGCCTGCTCCTTGAACGATCAACCGGCGGCCCGAATAGGACCCTGAGCCCGAGGAGACCGGAGGGCAAGCCATACTACACCGTGTCCATGGGGACCCATTGGAGGGGGATCTAATACCTCCTGTAAGGCCTTTGTCTGGAAGGTTAACTCCGTTCCGGACCACCCCTCCCCCCAGATTCAGCAGCAACCGGTATCCTTTTTCGGAGAAGACCTAGAGGGAGTCCGGCTCCCACACTGCGGCACCCTTGTCATTAGCCTCATCATGGAAATTTTCAAAGTCTGCCGAATTCTCGTGGACAATGGGAGCTCAGTCAACATCTTCTTCTTGGAAGCATTTGAGAACCTCAAGCTCCCCCGAGATAAGCTGAATCCAGCCGGGTACACCCTGCATGAGTTCTCGGGCATTCCAGTACAAATTGAAAGGATCGTGACGTTGGATGTAACGGCCAGCACGACCCTATCATACGGATCGAATCAATGAATTTTATGGTAGTCAATGTTAAGGCAGCATACAACGCCATCCTCGGTCGACCCAGCCTCTGCTCATTCCAGGCAATTCCCTCGGCCTACCACTTGAAGTTGAAATTCCCCACTGACCTCGGGGTTGACATCGTTAAAGAAAATCAGGAGTCTGCACGGTCGTGCTACATGACCGCGGTCGGGAGAGGGGTGTTCCCCCTCGACGCAGTCGAGCTTCCACCTGAAAGAAGCTAGCCTGAGTCAGAGCCTACGGACGAATTGGAGGAGGTCTTCGAAGTGGAAGACAAGTCCAAGAGGTTCCGTGTAAGCCGCACCCTTTCCTCCTACCTGAGGCCAAGTCTAATCAATTGTGTCCGCTGCAATATCGACCTCTTCACTTGGACATCGTCCGACTTGCCCGAGATTTTCGAAGATCTAATCATGCACAGCCTAAGCATCGCCCTGGGCTCCAAGACAATCCAGCAGAAGCACCGCAAGTTTGCCCCGGAGAGACAACAGGTAGTGAAAGTGGAGGTGGACAAACTGCTATCCGCCCAATTCATTCAAGAAGTCAGCTACCCGGAGTGGCTGGCTAACGTCGTAATGGTGAAGAAGGCCAGTGGGATCTGGATGATCTGCATAGACTTTATGGACCTCAACAGGGCGTGCCCCAAGGATCCTTACCCCCTCTCGAGCATCAACGCAACGTCGGGTCACGAGCTCCTGACCTTCATGGACGCCTTTTCAGGATATAATCAGATCCAGATGTTCCCTCCGGACATCGCCAAACGTCTTTCGTTACCGACCAGGGCCTCTACTATTACCGGGTCATGCCCTTCGGGCTCAAGAACGCCGGGGCCACCTACGAAAGACTTGTTAACCAAGTCTTTAAAGATCAGATTGTTTGCAACATGGAAGTATACGTCGACGATATGCTCATCAAGAGCCGACGGGGACAGGATCATGTCGTCAACCTCGAGGAAGCTTTTGGCGTCCTTTGGTCCCACAATATGAGGCTCAATCCCGCCAAGTGTGCCTTCGGCGTCTCCTCAAAAAAATTTCTTGGGTTTGTCGTTAGCCAACGTGGCATAGAGGCCAATCCCGAGAAGATCCAGGCCAAAATCGACAAGGCCCCTCCAGAAACATTAAGGAGGTTTAGCGGCTTAAGGGAAGACTGGCGGCCATCGGTCGCTTCCTCTCCAAGTCGGGAGAGAAGTCCCTCCCCTTCTTCAAGGTCCTGCGGCGGGCAAAAGGCTTTGAATGGGGTGACCCCCAGCAACAGGCCTTTGACCAGTTGAAGTCCTACCTTGCCAGCCCCTCGCTCCTGAGCAAACCCGAACCGGGCGAACCCCTCTTCCTGTACCTCTCAGCCTCAGAAAGCGCGCTCAATGCCATGCTCTTCCGAAAAGAATACAGTTTTCAAAAGCCTCTCTACTATGTGATCAATGTCTTGTTCTCGGCCGAGACCATATATGCAAAGATGGAAAAGGTGGCATATGCACTAATAACGGCCATGCGAAAGCTCTGTCCTTACTTCCAGGCCCACTATATTCATGTCCTCATGGACTAGCCTTTGAAAGCCGTCCTCCACAAGTTCGAGAGCTCCGGACGCTTAGTCAAGTGGTCGATCGAACTAAGCCAGTACGACATCAGCTACCAGCCCAGGACAGCCATTAAGGGGCAGGCCCTCGCTGAATTCATCACAGAGTGGACTATCTCCGAGCCATCCGACACTCAGGAGACAGATCCAATCTGGGAATTTTATGTCGACGGCTTGTCCCGCGAGGTGGAAAGTGGCGCAGGTGTCATCCTCAAAGGCCCCGAGAACTTCATCCTCCAATATTCTCTTTGCCTGAACTTCCCTGCCTCTAACAACGAGGCAGAATATGAGGCTATGTTTGCAGGGCTCACCCTGGCGCACAAGGCAGGGGCCAGGTGACTCAGGGCCTTTAGTGACTCCCAGCTCGTGGTCAACCAAATCACCGGGGAGTACGAGGCTCGTGATGCTCGAATGGTCCGATACTTGGCAATAGTCCAACAGCTCTTAATGACCTTCGATTTCTCCTCATTGGAACGGATCCCCAGGAAGCAAAATACCCAGGCTGACTCATTGTCAAAACTTGCCTCCTCATCCTTCAAGGGCTTCGACCACACCGTCCTGATCGAAGTCCTCCTGAAGCCCAACATCGACCTCCCCGAAGCCTTCTGCCTCACCACCGGACCTCCAGCAGAGGACTGGACGAATCCCATCAGTAAGTTCCTGGTAGAGGGCGAGCTTCCTCAAGATTGGTCCGGGGAAGAAGGATCAGGGCCCGTTCAGAAAGGTTCACCATAATCAACGAGACCCTTTTCAAGTGCTCGTACACAACTACTGACGGAAGGCCCTACCTCCGCTGCCTAGTCCCCCGACGAGGCCAAGTACGCTCTGAAAGAACTGCATGAAGGGGTTGGAGGATGTCACATGGGGAGTAGGTCGCTCGCCAGAAAAGCCCTAAAGCACGGATACTACTGGCCGACCATGTTGCAAGATGCCCAAGACCTCGTCAAAAGGTGCAGCCCTTGCCAAAGATTCTCCTGGGTAAAAAGACTTCCACAAACCAACCTCTGCTCCTTGGTCAGTCCGACCCCCTTTGCTATGTGGGGGATGAACTTGGTCGGTCCTTTTCCAAATGCAACGTGCCAAAGGAAGTTCCTGGTGGTAGCCATAGACTACTTCAACAATTGGATCGAGGCAGAGCCCCTACCCACAATCACGGAGCACCAAACTCAGCAATTTTTCTGGAAGCACATCATCTGCCAGTTCGGGATCCCTCGGGTCTTCATCACAGACAACGAGACCCAATTTGCAGGCAAGAACGTTTGGAAGTTCTGCGAAGACTTCGGTGTCCAGCAGCGCTTCTCATCCATATGTCATCCTCAGTCAAATGGCCAGGTCGAAAACGCGAACCACCAAATCTTTGACGGCCTTAAGAAGTGATTGGATAATTCACCTAAGGGACTATGGGTCGAAGAATTGCCGAGTGTACTCAGGGCACACCGGATGACGAAGAGAATTTCCATGGGTGAATAACCGTTCAACCTGACCTACGGCACAGAGGCGGTGATCCCCTTAGAGATCAGCCTCCCTTTGCCCAGGATCATGGCGTTCGATGAGGAGAAAAACTCAAGGGACCTCAGAGTCAACTTGGATCTAATCGACGAGGTTAGGGAAAAATTCGTCGTCCGAAGGAGCATATACCAGCAACGCATAGAGAGATTTTGCAACAAGAAGGTATGTGTAACACCCCGAATTCCGAAACAGACTGAATTCGAAGTTCCACAGGATCTTTACACTTCTTTCATACAATTTTACAAGGAAATAAAACTTTTTGTTACATCAGAGTTTACACTTTCATTACATATTTACAGCAGAAGCAATTTACAACAAATTACATGAATTGAAATGTACAACACTTAGATCATTCTTTAATCAGCATGCATTCTTTAGTCTTGCTAATCACTTTACCCTGCATAAAAACTGTGGGCGCGTCAGTTGCTTACAACCGACGAAATATTATACACGGCAATCCTCTCTGTGCCGAAACAGTATAACGATTCTCAAATGCTTAAACAAACCATAAGCTTGATCACAAACAGAACTACAAGGGACTATCCTATTGATGTCGTGTTGTGCGGTGCACTTGGTCCTTAATGCAGTTATTTATATTAGATGACACTAATGCACACTTGTTCAGATTCTATGCATCCCATACTACATAAGTCTGAGAGCAAGACTTAACCGTTCTTCATCTTGTAGGGTTCAATCCGTCGACATGTCTTAAACTACTACCGTAACTACGATAAGTATCCTAGATGTTCTATGAGTTACGAACTCATGTCCAGACAGCCTGAAGGGGAATCTCACGTCATGTCACGACGCATCGTGAAGAACCTATGGATAATTCAGCCTCCGTCATGGGACATGACACCACCCGCAGTCACTAAACACCCCACGAGCGTCGCTTATGGTACGGACTCCTGGAGACATATCCACGTCATGTCATGACGCATCGTGAAGATAACCTGTGAATATTCTCACACCATAGTTCCGAGGCCCTCATACTCGTGTTTTTCTCTTATTTTCATCACCTCTTCACTATGTATCTAATCCTTAGTTATTTGAATCATGAACAAAATCAATTCTCTAAAGTTAGCCGTTCCACTATACCGGTCTTAATCATCTATTCAACATGACCCAATCTTGGCCTTTTCGTCTCAAATTTCATTTCAACATATCTCTTTTCAATGCCGGTATGAGGCTTAACTACACTCTAGTCCTCAATTTCAATTCACAATCACAAAATCGAGTTTTCACAGTCATAAAGTCTTTTTCATGATTAACAATAATTTTCCTTTCATGTTCATAGCATTTGTGTATTCATGCTCATAAAATCTTTCATAATTCGTCATAACATTCAATTTCACTTTTAAGTACAAACTCCTGCATAAAAAAAAGAATTAGTTTTTTTTCTAACTTGTCACATTCATAATTCATTCTTCCCATGAAATTACTGTACTGTCATTTTATCAAAAATTCACACTTTCGTTGCCAAAACTCATTTCAAAACTCTTTTAAACAAGCATGTATTTTTCTTTATTCAAAGACAATTTAAACTAATAAAATAATAAGTTCTTTTTTTTTTTGCCAAAAATAGCCTCAAATTCTTATTTATACTAGGCCATAGGTTATAGAAAATTATATCACGAAAATCCAGATATTATTTGAAACTTCGGGGCAATCGACTGTTAAAACATGGACAGTCGACTGTTCTGTGAGGATTTACAACTCGAAAACCAATAGTCAGGGTAGTCGGCTGTTACAGTGTAGTCGGTCGACTGTTCCGCTAAGATTTGAACTCGAAAACAAATAATCAGGACGGTCGACTGTTTCAATATAATCGGTCGACTGTTCCGCAAAGATTTGAACTCGAAAATAAATAGTTAGGGCAGTCGACTATTTCAATATAGTCAATCGACTGTGCTACTAGGATTTTCAAATTCCCTAAATGTTTTTAGTTCTTTTTCTTCTCTTTTTGAGTCAAAACTCTCCAGATTTTAATGTATATACAATTACGGTAAACTAGTATTTTTAAATTCATTATTTACCAATAACACAATGCATTTTTGATCTCATTTGGTGTTCTATGTCCATAATTTCGACATTTAGAACAATTTCATTTTCAAAAAATTTACAATATAAATTTCTACAAAAAATAATTTATTTCTTCATTCTCTCATTATTTAACCATCTACATCAATTTAGAACACAAAATTCTCCTCTTTCCTACAATAGAGTTTACTCTAATTTAAACAAACAATTCCACATGAAGCATTCAATTCATCCTTTGTCTCATAATCATAAATTTCTTCACATAGCATAATTCATAGACATCTATCATGGCAATCATGATAGTTTCTAACACTTCAATTCACAAATAATCAACTAGCAACAATTTTAACAAACATTTTTCTAAATTGCCATTTCATCTCTAATTAAGAAAACATAAGTCCAATTCTAACTAGTTGTTCTTTAACAATTTCATCAAATCATTCCTAGTATGGTATCTAGATTTTAGAAGTATGAGAAACACCCACCTATTGGAGAAAACGAAATGAAAGCTCCTAGAATGCAAGAAAGTAGCCTTCTCCTCCTAGATTGTATTGCAAATTGCGTTCTCCTCCTTGAGCTTGATGGAACCCGAGCCCTCCTTGTACTCCTTGGATGATTGGCCGGCCACCTCTAAGTTGGAACACACACAATTTTGCACACTCTAATCTTTTGCTCACTAATGCCTCTCAATCTTTTGCTCTCTTATCTTTTCTCTCTTAATGAATTGTGTAATGTACTAATGAGAAGAAATATAGGGGTATTTATACACTTTTAGGATGAGAATAGATGGCTAGGATTTAATCAAGGAGTTAGAGATTAAGAACCAAGATAAATTGGGAAGTTGTAGTAACTTCCATGATCACATAACCACCCCTCAACTTCATCCCACTCTCCCCCTCTCTCTCTCCACAATCCGGAGGGTGTGCAATGCACACTCTAGTGTGTGCACGTGCCCTTTCTAGTACCCCCCATTATTAAGTTGTACCAAAATTAATTAATTAATTGTCTACTAATTGTATCTACATGACAAGTTGTAACAATTAGAAGATTAATTAATTTGTGGGCTTCAAAAATAGTGGGCTTTAGGCTCATGGGTCAAAATAAATTTTTTAATTAATTAGGGTGTGCTTAAATTAGAAAAACAATCTTAGGCTTTCACAATAGGCTTTTAGAAAATAAAGAGAAATAAAAAAAATGTTTATTTGTTCATGTTATAAGAGATAATTTTGTAAGAAAATATACACTCAAAATTTGTACGTGCAAAACACGTAAAAATCAATAATTCTCATTAAATAAAAATTCAGGGTATTACAGTACGCCCCACCAACATCAAGCTGGGCGAACTCGTGCCCAGGAAACTATCAGTATCCGATCCCCACCAAAAGATAAAGCTGGCCCCCAACTGGGAGAGGCCATATAAGGTCTCCAAAGAGGTACGCCCCGGTACGTACCGACTTACAGACCTAGAAGGCAGAATAGTGAAGAGGTCGTGGAACGCGGAGCTCCTCATCAAATTCCTCGAAGGGGAGGATTAGTCCTTATATAACCGACCTCTTGTAATCGGCACTACGTGCCACCCCTTTTTGTATGAAAAAGGATAAAATAAATAGCCCTATTTCTTTCTCATTTCCCTTTCAAGTTCTCTTTATAAACCCACACACTTTTCACAAACGGAGTGACTCACTGTGCCGACCCACAAGCCTCGACACCTCATGATGATCTCGAGCACATGAGTAGCTTTCTCAAGCCAAGGCATCTAAGCTCGACGCTCTATGCCGACCCTAAAGCCTCGACACGTCACAGTGTTCTCAAGCACATGGGTAGCTCTCTCAAGCTAAGGCACCTGAGCTCGATGCTCTGTGCCGACCCTCAAGCCTCGACACCTCACAGTGATCTCGGGCACATGGGTAGCTCTCTCAAGTTAAGGCACCTGAGCTCGACGCTCTGTGCTGACCCACAAGCCTCGACACCTCACGGTGATCTCGGACACATGGGTCGCTCTCTCAATCTAAGGAACCTGAGCTCGACACTCTGTGCCGACCTCAAGCCTCAACACCTCACTATGATCTCGAGCACGTGGGTAGTTCTCTCAAGCTAAGGCACCTGAGCTTGACGCTCTGTACTGAACCACAAGCCTCAACACCTCACGGTGATCTCAAGCACATGGGTAGCTTTCTCAAGCTAAGGCACCTGAGCTCGACACTCTGTGCCAACCCTCAAGCCTCGACACCTCACGGTCATCTCAAGCACATGAGTAGCTTTCTCAAGATAAGGCACCTGAGCTCAACGCTCTGTGCCGACCTTTAAGCCTCGACACCTCACGGTCATCTCGAGCACCTAGGTAGCTTTTGCAAGCTAAGGCACAAGAACTCGATGCTCTGTGCCGACCCTCAAGCCTCAAACCCCCCAATGATACCAAAATAAAAGATAAAAAATGAATGAATAAAATCAAAATTCATTTTTATTAAGAAACACTTTGGGAGGCCACGGTACTATAAAGTTATTACAAACGACTATCACCCCAACCTAAACTATCTTCAAAGCCCCTCCGAGCTAATACGAGCTAACTCAAAGCCTGCCGAGCGACTTGGCTCCGCGGCCTGGCCGCCAGAATCCATAGGAGCAGCCAAGGTAGACACGACGACCACAGAGCTTTGAGCATTGCCCGACCTCACATATTCCAACTGCTGAATCAAAGACGGCTCGCGGCCCGAGGGGTGCCTATCCCCCGAAGAGACCGACAGCTCCAACATCATCTTGTAACATTGAATCTCGATCTCTTTCTCCACAATAACCTCGTGAAAAAGCGACTCCAAGTTAGGCCTTTGAACCGAGGCAATTGACATGGAAAACCAAGGCCAACACCCCCCAGGTCGCGGTCGACTATCGCCTTCATCAGTTAAGCGGCCTCCACGCTCAGCTCCTTCGACTTTTTTTGAAAATAATGGAAAGCTGCATCGTGATCACGAGCTTCCTTCTGATGTCGATCAAGGCTAGACTCTAATACCTTGATCTTGCTCTGAAGCTGTAACACCCCGAATTTCAAATAAGAATAAATTCGAGATTTCACAGGATCTTTACTTCACTTCGTACAATTTTACAAGGAAATTTTAAAACTTTTTATTCACAATACATCAGAGTTTATTTACACTTGGTTTTTACACAGCGAAAGAAATAAAGCTTACAACATTTGAAAACAAAAATATAACTTGTACAATTTTAACATCATTTGCAACATCTTTAACTTTCAAATAGCAACAACATATCCACTTTATAACTCCTTGAATAGTCCTTTACCTGCATGTTAATCTGTGGGCTCGTCAGTTACTTACAACTGACGAAATGTCATACTCGGCCATCCTCTCTATGCCAGGAATAGTATAACGATCTTATTACTTTAAGAAAACACAATAAAAAATTGAATGAACAAATACAGTGTCAAAGGTGTTTATTCTAAACATAAGTGTATGTCATGCCTTAATGCCTAATGCACACAATCCTACACTAGGATGACACTAATGCACACTTGTTCGGATTCTATGCATCCCATACTACATAGGTCCGAGGGTAAGCGCCTATGTTCCTCATAATACAGAGCTCGATCCCTCGCCATGGAAACTACCCGGTAGCAAAACAAAGTTCAGACTATTCCACGAATTTGAATCCCAGAAATTATCACCCGTGGCGGTGGAAAATATGTAATTAATACGTGCATTGAAAATACGTAGAATACAAGGATTGAAATATTATATTTTAGTTGAATCAAAATAGTGTAAAAATCAATAAAGGAAAATGCATAAATAGTCGTCAATCAAAATACGTGATGAAAACACGTTACAAAATACACGTGCGAACGCACGGGGCAAAATTGTAATTTTCAATTTTGCGAGGTGTTACACTCTCCCCCCCTTAGAGTAGTTCCATCCCCGGAACTCGCTAGGGTAAAGGTTGTATTTTGTACACGCTAAAGAAAATATCATTCTTGTATTTTGAAAACTGCAAACTTTAAGGGTATAAAAAAAAATTCGCAACGAGGAAAACAAGACAAACTCTATATAGAAAAATTATGAATATCAAGATTTTACAAGACGGAACAAGCAAACTTGGAAAATGGCATAAGAAATGAAATGTGACAAGAGATAGAATGGTTTGAGAGAAATTTTCGTACACAAATAATATTAGGTAAGTTATTAGATAAAAGGGAAAAGTCAATTAAGTCGTTAAATTCGAAATAGTTCGGAAAATAATGTGGCGAAGGAAACATAGTCAATAGGTAATTTAGAAAAATTTATCAATGTAGTAAACGGTAGAAAATTCGCAAACTGTAAAACGAAATTGAATTGGCAATTTAAAACAAGACCATTGAATAAGAGTTTGGAAAAATAAATGGGAATGAGACTTAGTTGAAAGTATAGATAACATCAAATGACTTTGTATACTAATTAATAAAAATAGTTTGTAAGGTAACTATAATAATTATACATACAAATTTGAAATTTTAAAATAGAAGGTATACAGTGAAATACTTTTGAATTGTTAAGTAGACCAATATACAAAATTTTATAGGCATAAAAATTTTAGAGTGAAACAACCAATAGTATGACATGAAAATTATAAATAGTTTGTCGGAGTAAAGCAAACATCATAGTAGTAAAAGTAGCAATATATTACTGAAATAGTGTAGAAACTAATCATATAGAAATAACTTATAAATTGAAGAAAAGTATAAATACCAATTTGTTAGGTGAGTAGACACCAAAATCTACGATAAGTTAGTAGCAAAATAAATTACGATAAAATGGTATGAAAAGATTTGAAATATTAGGAAGGAGATAGTTGATATTAAATAGTATTACACAAGTAGGATAGAAATCAGTTTAAATAATATAATACTAGAATGCAAAATAGTATTATTATAAGCAAGTACGAAAATAGAATAGGGATAAGTAAATATTATAGATAACAAAATAGGGTTTATTAGAGTAGGCAATCTCCTTCTGGTATAGGTTCGTCTCATTGGTATCCAACTGCAGACTTGCCTCTACGATCTCAATTTGCAGAATTGCCTCCCTGACATCCGATTGCAGTTTGCCTTCTGGACATTCGGTTGCAGACTTTGCCTTCCCGACGTCCAGTTGCAGTTTGCCTCCAGTGACGTCTAGTTGCAGATTTGCCCTCTCGACATCAGGTTGCACCAAAATGGGAGATGGAAAGATGTAATCTTTGGATATTGGGTGTCTAGTAAAGTATGGTGTTATATTTTGAAATCAATGATATATAAGTGAATGAAAAGGTTGTAAATGAAGTAGCAAATTATGACGGCAAAAATATCAAAATAGATACATATACAAAAATTTGTAGTAATAAAAATAATTTATAACATTAAGACAAAATAGTGTAAAGTACATACACGAGATGAAAACAAAATTGAAAACAATAATTATGTAGTCTAGCAATTTAGGATAATAGACATAAACAAGTATACACAAAAATATTAATGTAGTAATTAGGTGAGGGTAAAATGATATGTATAATAAGAATATTGAAATATATATGATATATACAGAAATCACTGGAAAAATATATGTAATAACTAAGAATGTAAAGACAGTTAAAATTTGAGAAAAGATAATGTATAAATAGTGTGTATATGCATTATATTAAAGAAGTGTAAAACTATAAAAGTAATGAGTAGCGATTAATAGTAAAAATGAATATATCAAAACAAATATGCAATAATAATAGTACCAAATTTGGACAATAAAACAAAATGGTAGGTCATATTTACATAGGTAGAAAATTTCAATCTTGTTAAAAACCTATAGGATAAGATAATATAGTATCACAGAAATCAAATCATATAAAATGAGTGCGCATAAGAAAATTTCATAAGAAAAATCCAAAATAATAAATGAAGAGAATAATGCTTGCAATATTAATTTAATAAACGGCAATTTAAAACCTGATGAAATACGTAAAGTAATAGTTGATATAAATGGGTAAACATAAAGTGACATAAATACATGAAAGACGAAATTTTAAGTTTGAAAAACAAGTTTGAAATATCAAGACTAAGAAAGATAGATAAATAATAAATATTCAAATCATTTAATAACATAAGAAAATATTTATTTGAAAAATATTGACTATGGAGAAAGTACCATGATAAAAATCTACAAAATAATTTGAGAGGGAAGTGTGTAAGGTATCATGAATGACGGTCCAAGCCAACCACGCTTTCACTGCGCCACTCTGATACCCAGGGAAAAATGTGCTCGCATACACTCTCATATTAATGTATACGAGGAGAGCATCATGAACGAAGTCAATAACCATTTCCTTCACGACTCCAGCCATCCAAAGAAAAGGAAGAGAAAACATCAGTATATAGAGCAACACAAATGTAAATCACTTACATTTAAATCTCTATAAACTGGAAACTCACACTCTAATGTCCACTCTAGGGTCTCGTAAATTTGTACTACTTGTGAAGCATGCTCTGATACCATCTGTAACACCCCGAATTTCAAATAAGGATAAATTCAAGATTTCACAGGATCTTTACTTCACTTCATACAATTTTACAAGAAAATTTTAAAACTTTTTATTCACAATACATCAGAGTTTATTTACACTTGGTTTTTACACCGCGGAAGAAATAAAGCTTACAACATTTGAAAACAAAAATATAACTTGTACAATTTTAACATCATTTGCAACATCTTTAACTTTCAAATAGCAACAGCATATCCACTTTATAACTCCTTGAATAATCTTTTACCTGCATGTTAATCTGTGGGCTCGTCAGTTACTTACAACTGACGAAATGTCATACTCGGCCATCCTCTCTATGCCGGGAATAGTATAACGATCTTATTACTTTAAGAAAACACAATAAAAAATTGAATAAACAAATACAGTGTCAAAGGTGTTTATTCTAAACATAAGTGTATGTCATGCCTTAATGCCTAATGCACACAATCCTACACTAGGATGACACTAATGCAAACTTATTCGGATTCTATGCATCCCATAATACATAGGTCCGTGGGTAAGCGCCTACGTTCTTCATAATACAGGGCTCGATTCCTCGCCATGGAAACTACCCATTAGCAAAACAAAGTTCAGACTATTCCATGAATTTGAATCGCAGAAATTATCACCCGCAACGGTGGAAAATATGTAATTAATACGTGCATTGAAAATACGTAGAATACAAGGATTGAAATATTATATTTTAGTTGACTCAAAATAGTGTAAAAATCAATAAAGGAAAATGCATAAATAGTCGTCAATCAAAATACGTGATGAAAACACGTTACAAAATATACGTGCGAACACACAGGGCAAAATTATAATTTCCAATTTTGCGGGGTGTTACAGAAGCCAGGTCACCTCGGATCGTCGAGGATTTGACTCAAGGAGGGAGGCCAACATCTGGTTGAATTGAAATAATAAATCAGTACGAGGCCCACAGTCCTTAACTTCTAATCTAAAATTGATACAAGTCAGAAGGGTCGGACAGGCAAAGAAGATCATCCCAAAATCAAAGCAAAAGTCGAGGTCAAAACACTTGGCCAAATTTCAAACTCCTTGTTATAAATTGGAAGACTTTAAAAAATACTGCGGTGGCCAGTCCGCCTTCGGTAAATACAGTTTCAAAAAAAGAGGGGGGAAAGGAAAAGAAAAAACACTACTGCTTAGTGCCAACCTCTCCCTCGATGTCGGCAACGACCACAGGGTCGACAATAGGCTCGACTCCAGCAGCTCCGCCCCCGGTCTCCCCTTCAACTTAAGCATCGCCCCTGGGGTCCTCAGCGACTCACTGATCTCCATATCATAATCGAAGCCCTCCAGATCCAAGATCGGATAGAAGTGTTTGACGTGGCCCATCGCCCTATCGTACACCTCATTCTGGGCCTCGATTACCATGTCCTGGGCTTTCAAGGTGAGCATCCCCCTTTCCACCTCAAATGCCTTCTTCAGCGCGACCTCCTTCTGCAGCCCCTTGTCAGCCATCGAGGCCAGGTCGGCCTTCAGGATCTGCTCTCGCTTCTAGAAAGCGTCCAAAGCGAGTTTGAGGTCCATCATCTCGCGCATAAAGTGGTTGGCCTGGTTCCTCTCGTACTTCAGCTCCTGGTCATGGAGCCTCATCGCCTGAGTGCCGGATAGACAAGCCTGCAGCCGAGGTAAAAAACTTACCAAGCGAAGTGGAAACTGATGCATGAAAATAGAAATACCTGGCCTTGAAACTTACCTGCACGCTCGCTTGAGCCCACCTCATGTAATCCGACTCGAAGGTGTCAGCACTCATGCTCTGCCGATCCCGAGGCGTGGCCATCTTGTCCACAAACTCAATGGCAATGGGAACCTCTGTCAGGGTATCCCCCTTTCGGATGGCCCAGTCAGGGGCCCAAAGCTGAAGCTCCTCTTCCCCGACCATGGTCTGGGCATCGGCACGGAGTGGGGGGACACCCCCTGCACGACCTCCATCACCTTTAAGGTTCTGGAGCTCAGAACGACCGCAGTCTCTCGCATCTGATTGGACCGCACCCTCTTAGCCCTCGGCACTAGTTGACCCTCGGGAGTTGCTTTGGAAGAGGCCCCTGCCTGCTTCCCCTTCTCGGACTGCTCCGCCTTTTGCCTCTTCAGGGCGAGCCTCCTCTCCTTGATTGATTCGGGGTTCATCTCTGTACGAAAATCCCTTAAAATCTGATGAGCACAAAATAAAATTACATAACGAAAAAATGAACGAAAGACATACGAGACGGGGAGGGGCTCAGTCCGACACAGGCTGTAACGCCCTGATTTCCATACACTGGGAAACCATGACATTAGCCACAATACACAGAAAAATAGGAAAAATTTAAAACTTTTTATTCAACACAAATGTATTACAAGTCCGAATGTTATAAAACTGTAATACATTACATCAGTATTACAATAATGCCATACAAGCCCAAGTGTTACAAACTTTCAATAAAAATTACATCAGAGTACAATGAATAATACATATCACTTGATACTTATTCTAATGCAAGCAAGTCTCCGGAACAGTATGCAGCCCATACTACATACACTCATAACAAGCCATTTCTTCATATATAGGAATTTGAACACGCACCATGAATTCTACTCTTGTACTCAACTTATTTATGAAGATACAACATTACTGATGAGGTTGCCCTGAAACGGTCTAATCTCGCCATTTGCAGTCATATAGTGGTGTCTCCATTTGCCACTATTACCCGGCGTACCGGACCTCACTCAAAAATTTGACGAACCTTCGGAGTTAACTATAACACAGGTTAGCTCGAAGCATCCCCTGTGGCCCCCTAGCAGATAGACTGTAGTCTATGGCTAGTTCTCCTTTCTTGATATAGAGCATGACGGAGTTCCAGGGGTCCATCCCCTAGATCCGACAGGATACTTTCCTCCCTTATCATGGCACTTCAAAAATTAATAAACGAGATACGGATCCCGTGCTCCCAACTCAGGAGAAGGCATAGACCGTATCCCTTTGAGAGGAAGGGTACAACCAATAACACCACCTAGTGTTGGCCTATAGAACAGGTCGGATCATAAGGTATCACCCTTAATACCAACCCTTTCCCTTCGGTAAAAAAGATAATAAATAAGGGTTAAGTAATAATAGCCATAAGTTACTACCCTAACGATGTCACTAACCCTAAACAATCCGAGGGATGACAATAGTACTAACACAATATGCTAGGTCTTAAGTTAGACTTCGCAAGATAACTTTACTAGGTGCTCAACCTAGACTTACCAGAATCCCTAAGGATCTTGTTTATAGCCTATCGACCTAAGATCCCGGCAATACGAACGTATTCGCAAGCTACTGCCCTGAACTTGGATTCCGTCTACACTCCCGGCCCGCGATCAACCTACACCGGTTAAGATCTGACGGTGCACAAGGGGTGACTCATCCACAGTGCGCGAGGGGTAAAATAAATACACGTCTTGATGGTCGATGGCTCCGAGGGCAATGATATCACCCTAGACGAGCACAATAACTGCGTACTAGCTAATAAGCTACATACGAGCAAAACAACTTACATATGATCCGACTAACTACGTATGAGCCAAATGAATTACATACGAACCAACTGGCTATGTATGCAACAAATGAATCATATAGAAGCAACCATAAAAGTCTTCTAACAACCTAGAAGCAAAATAACATGCTACTAGCAAAATTTGAACCCGTAACAGTCTAATACAAACAAGTCTCCGGAACAGTATGCAGCCCATACTACATACGCCCATAACAAGTCGTTTCTTCATATATAGGGATTTGAACCCGTGCCATGAATTCTACTCTTGTACTCAATTTATTTCTGAAGATACAATGTGACTGATTCTAGCGCCCTGAATTCCTAATATAGGAACTCGTGACACACTCAAGGATCTTTCTTCAAATGAGTCACAACAAAACAAAAGTCACAGGAAATTAAAAAATTTTATTACAACAAACTGTTATTACAATGCCCAATTATTACAACAATTACAAATTAATTGTTACAACAAGAATGTATAATAAAATTTGGACAGTAATTTTTACTTGGATGCTTTCTCCCGCTAGAGTTTTCCCGCTCTCCCAAGTCGGCAATCCTGCACTGATAACTGTGGGCACGTCAGTTGAATACAACTGACGAAATGCTATATTCGGCTATCCTCTCTACGCCAAAATATAATGATTCCAACCTCAAGGCGTCACACAAGTGTCGATATATGCCATGGCCTAATCTAATGCACACACTATGCACATGTAACGCCCCGAACCCCAAAATTACTGAGTTCGAGATGTTCTTCAGGATCTTTTCGCTTCCTTCACATACAATTTTACAAAGAATTTCAAACTTTTCTTTTTACATCAGAGTTACAACATCTCAGATTAAAATTTACACAGCGGAAGCAAAATATACAACATTTACATAAATGAATAACAACATAATGAGATCTTTATGCATCCATTCCTCTTTACATGTAATTTATCCTGCATACAAAACTGTGGGTACGTCAGTTTATTCAACCGACGATAATTATACATGGCCATCCTCTCTATGCCAGAAACAGTATAATGAATCTCATTTCTTAACAAATCAACAATCTTGTTCATAATAAGCATGTAAAATAAAAGGGAACTTTTAGAGATGTCGTGTCGTGATTGTGCACTTAATCCTTAATGCAATTCATTTAATTAATCATGACACTAATGCACACTTGTTCGAATTCTATGCATCCCATACTACATAGGTTCGAGGGCAAGCCTCTTAATCGTTCTTCATTTTCTGTAGGGTTCAATCCCCCGCCATGACTTACTCTACTTCTGTAATTCCAATGAGTATCTTAGATGATTCTATGAGTACAAGCATGTATCCTGGCCCCTGGAGTAGAATTTCGCGCCATGTCTTGACTCGTCAAGCATGCATTCTGCGACAATTCAGCCTCCTTCCTGAACACACTCCTCTTGCAGTCACTAAAACATCCCACAAGCGTGACTAGAGTCCGATCATTACTGAGTTGTGCCCGCGCCATGTCTTGACGCATCAAGCATGCATTCTGCGGCTCACACACCCGCACCGTACCCTAGCTCTCATACTCATGTTTTTCTCTCACCTTCATCACCTCCACACTATGTATTTAAGTTACATTAGAATCATGAATAAAAATCAAGCTCTAGAGTTAGCCTCTCCATCAACCGGACTTATCATTTCATTTCACTTGACCAACCTGGTCTATTTCTCAATTCATTTCATTTCACTGCCGGGGAGACTTAGCTACTCCTTCGTTCAATTTCAAATTCACAATACCCAATTGAGCATCATCAGCTCGTAATTCATTTTAGAGTCTCACAGACTTTCTCATCATGATTAGCCTTTCATAATTATTCATTTAGTTCTCAATTCTCATTTATGATTCCTTTCACATAATTCATACAGCCATAACCAGAATCCATCGATAAAAGCATAAAGTTCATCATTACCAACAGTAAATAACATGAATCAAATTATCAAAAGTTTACTCTGTACAGTCGACTTGGAAAAGTACCAGTCGACTTATACAGTCACATACAAATTCCTCATAAAAGCTCGGGATAGTCGACTGTTGCACTCAACCAGTCGCCTGTCCCGCAACCGTTCATATTCACAATATTATCCACATAACAGTCGACTGTTCAGTAATCAGTCGTCTGTCCTGGAGATTTCAAACAGCATAATTTCTAAGTCCAGATCAGTCGACTTGCTACACGCATTCGGTCGACTGGGCAGATCCATTTTCAATTAGGGAATTTATTTACAGTTCTTACGCGTACTTGCATCATGATATTTATTAACCATATACATCAATTCATATTCCGTAACATTCACAGCATAATCTTTCCAGTTATTAACATGCTCTTTTAGAGAAAACTACTCTAAACATGCATTCACATTGCTCATACTTTCTTACCGTCATAATAGGTCTATATAAATGAAGTATTTTTATTCAGGGAACTTTCAACAGTCATATTCAAGAATGAAGCACCAGTCGACTTAACACCAAGTCAGTCGACTGCGCCGACAACTTCAAGTATTTATCACTATTAGTTCTTCTCACTTATCTTCCCTCCATCATGTGTGTCATAGGGAAAATCATATACATTTAATAATCACACCATCATGGCTATTCACACACATGTTGATCAGCATATTATAAAAATAACGTCTCGGACCAGTCGACTGGCTCACATGGCAGTCGACCGTACCGACAGTCTCGTCTCAACATTCTTAGCATGTGCAAGCAATTTCTACGGCATTCAAATTACTTTTTTATCACATAGTATCAATCACGATATTTATAGCATTATTCCTACATTAGAAGTCCTGAGAAACACCCACCTTTTATGAAGAAAAATAACGAAATCCCGCAAGTCCTTCAATATAGCGCATCACTTCTTGTTCCTTTGTTCCACTCCGACTCCTCAGCAATGCTGCTTGCCTCCACAGGAAACTCCCACACAACTCACAGATACTCTCTATAATCTCAGTAAATTTTAGTGTAAAAGAGATAGGGAATAGGAGGGGGTATTTATATTAGAAGATAGATAGGATGAAGGGTTGAGATCTATTAGGGAGTTGGAGGATTAAGGGCTGAGATTGATTTGGGGGTTGTAAAAACTACCCACAACTCAGGATAACTACCCATGATTTCATCCACTTCTCTTCCCAAAAACCGGCCAAGAATTTGTGCCTAATACACGTGTACACTGAGTGCACGTGTAAGCACAAGTCACACTACAAATATACCCGGAATTTAATGGAGAAAGAAATGTTACATTACAAGTTATAGAAGATAATAAGAGGGTTTAAATTCATGGGCTTAAAATCAATTTGGGCCAAAATAAATTTATTAAAAGGAAATAAACAAATTAACATTGGGCTTTAAAGCAAGTATTTTATAGGGAAAAATATAATTTATTCATCATGGAGTAATAGCCACATGCTACACAAGCATACTATAAAAGAGAAATAATCTTTAAGTATTTAGGAAAAAGTCGGGGTATTACAGCACACATGCTCCTAAAGCTAATACATGCTTGGTTGAAAGATATGCATCCCATACTACACATCCCTTAACCAAACGACGTTCTTCAGTTTGATGGGACTCGATCCCCCGCTATGCATCTTACTCTTATGCTCTCTCCTGTTTCTGATTACAGTGATGGTGAGCCTGCAGTTATCCGACTTACTCCAGTCGCTGCTATCATTAGTGGTGTCCAATCCTCGTATTTTATCCACTATGCCCGGGATCCCAATCGCAGGCTTACTCCTTCACGACCGTAACCATGGTATGTTACCGTATCTACGTCTCCCCGGACCTTACCAAAAGCTTATATATGGACACCAGGGCTCCCCGCCGGAGGACTTAGAGCATTTCCCATAGAGTCTCGCTCATCGGGTCTTTCTCTAAACCTCTTGCCTGCATTGATCAACAAAGGACCTGACGGATATAAGGTTTTCCTAACTCCGCTACACTCGTCCTTACACTAAAGCAGAACTTGCAGTCGAGACGATATCAACACTGCAAACCTCCTCAAAGGCTTTTACAGACATAAAAGCATTCCTGCCGAAATAGTAGAGGCCCCACAGAGTCTTCCCGACTCCCCAGGGCAGCTCGGGGTCCCTGTCCGCATTAAACGAACCTAGGATTTGGCCAGGCGTGATGACAACATGTATCCCCTTGACAGGAGAACACCCTCGCTAGTGTCTGTCCTTACATTCAACCAAGATTCTATCTAGTCCTACCAAATTATCAAAGCTACCCCACTCCAAGACTAAAGGTAAGGCTAATTACACGATTACTAGTATTTCTTTTATCAACCGAATACTAAAAGCCATCACTCTAGCCAAACTGTAATTCTCTTTCATTTTCTTATTAGAAGCATGGACCTCTAGGCAAGCCTAAAACTATCTCTTATTACCTATTCCCTTAGTTAGGCGATCTATCTACCATATCCAATCCCTAACTTGGTAATCAACTTAGCTTGTTATAAATAACTAGTTAAGTTCTACTTGTAGACTCTATCTAGTTAGTTACCTTTTTCATTAATGGATCTCAACCTATCCCACACTAGGACTCAACTCGCCCTCAAGTCCGGCCCAAGGGTTGACCCGCCTCGGCCCACACTTGGCACGAACCAGCAACGAATTGACCCCGTCAATAGCCGCAATTGCCATCTATGCTTGGAGTTCGATCGCAACCTCGGCCCGACCAACACATAGCTCCCAATAAACTTAACGCTCCACAGTCATCGACAAGTGGTAGCTCCAAACACAACCATAGAATCCATCCATGCACGGCGAGTACGTCGGCGCACGAGTCATCTTCTCCAATGCATCCGATGCGACATTCTACCTGTCTAGATTTGTCAATAAGACGTAGTCCTAGAGTCTCACTACTCAATCGATGTATCCCAACAAGGTACACTACATTAGGAGTAAGTCCTAACCCATCAATCTACAAAACGGGGTTCTAAGAGCCCTAAAATTGACAATTTATAATTCCAAACAGCAAGCATACATTTGGCGTTTATGCCAAAACGGGGTAATTTCCGGTCCCGTTTCTTTGAGAAATCGCGATCGGGGGCTCCCATGCTTCTACTCAAGATAGGCAGCAAGTATAAGCACTCATTGGGCATGAATCTCATCCCAAAATGGTCAACAACAACACCCCAACATCCAAACAATTTCCACTTCAAAACAGTGAACCACATTGTCTATATTAGGGTCTACAAACAACTATGAGCTACTCTTAGCAAGGAACCTTAGATAAATTTATTCCTAACTCATATCCACATTTACAACATGATTTGTGACCTCAAACAGCAACTCTAAGCTAACGAAGTACAAGTTCAAACTCATTTCAATGAACATGGTGCAAAACAATGAGCTATAAGTTTCACTGTGTTTCTGTCGTCACTTGTAAAAATCATATAAAATCGTACACTTATCCAAACCATGATTTCTTGGTCAATACAGAAAGGTCTATGTGTCTAATATAACTTCCTAGTTTCAAGTTTCTATAGATAAGGTCGTTTACAAGCTCTTATGGTCCCATCTTTAACAAGTATACAGAATCTCAGAACAGAACATCATATTAACACAGTCATGGGATAAAATCATTTTAAAATAGTAAACGGTGTCAGAACATTATGAAATTTTATATTTTATCTCCTGACACATGACGTGACAACAATTCCAAAAACCAGGTGATTCTAACAAGTAGATTTTTAATTATTCCTCTTTGAATAACATCAAAAATAGAGCAATAACACCAACAGTTCTGTTTACTAAAATAACTAGCTAAGTTTGCATGATTTTATTAACATAGCTACAGTAGTCCAAATCTCAAGAAATTTGAAACTTAAGTATTATATACACTTAAAAATGACATAATAAAATTTTAGATCATTTCCATAAGCATGCAGCAAGATACAAGTTATTCTTTTCACAACAGTAACAACAAACACAGTTTCTTTTTCTTCTGACCAGCATGCAAGTTAGCATTTTATTTTAATAGCAGAAAAAATCATAAAACTCTGGAAAAATTACTGAAGGTGTAAGACACATAAATGAGCATCATGTAAAAATTTCAAGTTAATCCAAGTAGTAGTGTTCAAGTTATGAGCTACGGACTGGCAACAAAAATTCAGCTTTTCAACAGGATTTTCTGTTTTGGATTTCTTATCACAAAACAAGTTATTTAAGTTCATTCAAGAGCTTGCATGTAATTTTTCAGTCACTACAACCACCATTTAACAATCAACACAATCAAAGAGATTAGAATCACCCACCTTGTTTGGTTGAATGAAAGCAATGTTCTACAAGTTTGATCTTCTTGCTCTTGCTCCTACTTGCTTGTCCTTCTTGTTCCACTTCTTCTCCTCCTTGGCTCATCTTGCTCCTCCTCCTTGCTCCAAATCAGTATCTAAGTACTTAAAGAGAGTAGTTTAAGGGTGTAGGAGATAGCTTAATTGTAGGAAAAGATGAGAAATGGAGCTAGGATGAGATGAGGGTGTTTAAATAGAGGATGGGGAGATGAATGTGGCCGGATTTTTGAGAGAAGGGGGAGGGAGAAAGTGAGAGGGCTGCATTGAGGGAGAATGGAGGTGGAGTATAGGAGTGGAGAAGAACTCATCATGAGTCAAATTCAAGTTCAAAACCCTAACCCTAGTTCTCAACTTTCCCTCTATCTTTTCCCTCCCAATCTTGGCCGGCCATGGGCTTTTTTCTTTTTTGTGTGTTGTTTTGTTTGTCACATTGGGCCTCTCAAGCCCAACACAAAAACACATATATGCATAGACATATGCATATGCATAATTTGAGGCTATTAGTAAGAAAAATAATTCTTTTAATCAAAAAGATAATTTTATAACTAGTAGAATCTAGTTTGTTTAAAAACGTATTCATCAAAAATTAGGGTCGTTACACGGTCATCATCTGACCCCTTACCCAAGCGTTAAAGTTCATGGGCAATTATATCAAAATGACCCAACATTTGGTTTATGCTTTCACCTGGAACATACAAAAAATATCAAACATATAAAAGTATTATGTAGCATTAGATTTTACCTCAAACGATGTCCCTCATGACATTTTAACATGTTGATCTAAATCTCATAAGCAATTTTGCAATTGTGCCTACATCGCATAAGTTCCTCATTGATTAGTCCTGCGTATAATGTTGTCATGGCTTTGGAGTTTGCAGTTTTCAATGCATGTTCAGCGTTAGTGAAGAACTTCTTTCCATCTTTGACAGGAATATCTATTTGATTGATGCAAACATCCTAGTTTCTTCTCCAAGCATCTGCAAAAAATGAGACATACGCACCTTCCAAACATCATTGCATTTTTCATCAAAATAAGGTGAGCGTCTAATACTTGTCCCATTGGAGACAGAAGGCTCCGAGGATTACAAGTCTTTAGGAGGAGGTATTTCATACATTGGACCTTTTTCTATAGCTTTTAAGCTAATAATGAGTACCTCACTCTGATACCACTATAAATCACCCTAGGGGTGAATTGGGTGATTGTACGGAAATTAAAAATTAAAGTAAATGTGTAAAGTAAATTCGTAAAATAAATGCGTAATGTAAATAGTAGAGTTAGAGAAAACAAACAATGTAAAGAGGTAGTGACAGCGATATAAGTGGTTCGACCCCCGGTCTAGTCCACTACGCGTTACCTGCAGCAATTCTCTGTCGTAAGTGTTCCACTATACTTCAACTTCATATAGTGAGTTCTTGGTATTAGGTGTGAGATTCCTATTATACCCAATAGGACTTCTATAACTCTATAAGTCCCATACACCGCCGACGCGAAACAAAAAGTAAAAAGGCAAGAAAACAATGAAAGCACACTCTCTCTTGATCGTTGGTAAAGTATTGAGTTCAGAAGATTTAGAGTCAAAGTGATGAAGAATACTTAGTGAATTCACCTCTATTTATAGGGTGAGAAATAATTTCTTTCCAAAAGAATAATAAGAAATACCAAATATGGTTTTGCAGGTGATAGTTGATTGCACTTATTAGACGGTCGACCCTCGACTGAAGTCAGAGAGAATTGACTGTCAACTGCAACAAATCACACTAAGTGTGCAGTCGACTGTCAAGTCAATTGACTGTAGTTTAGTGCGGTTGACTGTCACCTTCCAAAAACATATTATTTGGTGAATCCAGTTTATATTCTTTCCTTCACTCAATATTCTACCAACGAATTTTTACATATTTTTCCCTCACAATTACAGCGTACAATCTTCTGGAGTTGTTGGCTTCTTTGAGGATTAGAGCACATGTTTCTTTTTGTGTGAGAATCTTTTTGATACTTTGCAATCTTTTTTATTATTTCTATTTTAATTTGATTCAAAGATTTTGAAGCTTTATTTGAAATTCAAATATTTATTTCTTGTACACATCTTACATGTGTATGCTTTGTACACACCAAACTTAGATTCAACAAGCACCTCCTCCTCACTGCTTCGTTCTGGCACTTGTTAACACCTCTCTGTTCTAGATCTGACTGGATCAGCCTAACTAGACCTCACTGACTCTGTCGTTGCATTTAAAGTTGCCAATTTCAAAAATAATTTTCCTCCCAAGTATTGCCAAGGAAAATTCTACTACGTCGTATGGGAAAGGAGATCTGCTCATTGTCGATCCATCGACCCCTATACCTAGGGTTGACTACTTTGAGATGGCAGGTCTCAGTATACCTAATGTTGAGTTTAATGTGAAATAACTCAATCTAATATGCAAACAAAAGAAACTAATCAAAGAAATGAGAACAAACAAATCAACCAAACACACAAGAACACAAAAGATTTTTTTTTAGGATCACCCAATGCAATGGCTACTTTCCTGCGCAGACACACTCTTGCGATTTTCACTAGAATAGTGAAGAGAAACAAGTCACAATCACTCTTGATCTCACCCCCAAGGTGTAGGATTTTTATCTTCTTCTCTCAAAAAAGGCTACTAGTTCTCTCTTTCTCTCTTGGAATTATCACTCCTTAACCCTAATAATCGTACACCATATATATATATATATATATATATATATTATGTTCCGCTGTGCACTAGGCCTCCGTGTGCACTTGTGTGCACTCGGCCTTCCCGCCTTCGTATCAACGATCCGAACCGTTCACATTGATCTACACATATAAATTAGTATAAATATGTAAAATCAAATCAGTTGAAATTCAGTTGCCTATCTATTGAAGTGTTATAAAATTGTATGGCTGAAAATCATTGTTTTTTATAGTCACATGATGGATGAGTAAATAAATTTCAAATAATTTGATTTTACATATTTAGACTAATTTAGACGTGTCGATCAATGTGAACGGTTCGAATCATCGATACGGAGGAGGGAAGGCTGAGTGCACACGGAGGCCTAGTGCACAACGGAACATTTCTCTCTCTCTCTCTCTCTCTCTCTCTCTCTCTCTCTCTCTTTATATATATATATATATATATATATATATATGGAAAGCTTCGGTTGTGCACTCCTTTAGTGCACACGGCGTGTGCACTAGGCCTTCGAGCGTTCATATCAATGATCCGAACCATTCACATTGATCTACACATCTAAATTAGTCTAAAAATGTAAAATCAAATCATTTGAAATTCATTTACCCATCCATCATGTGACTATAAAAAATAATAATTTTTAGCCATACAATTTTGAAACACTTCAATGGATGGGTAAATGAATTTCAAATGATTTGATTTTACATATTTAGACTAATTTAGATGTGTAGATCAATGTGAACAGTTCGGATTGTCGATATGAATGCCCGAATGCCTAGTGCACATGCTGTGTGCACTAGAGGTAGTGCACAACCGAAGCTTTCCCTATATATATATATATATATATATATATATATATATATATATATATATATATAGCGGATTACAAAAGATTAGATCTCAATCATTGATCATCAGTACCGCACGGACGACTGCACAAAAAGACGGTCCACTGCGAATACCCATCAGGCGAACGGAAAGCTTGACAGTTGACTACCACTTCTTGGGCAGTCGACTGCACAGCTCTCTAGAATGAGAGCTGTCCATGTCGGTCAACTGCACTTTTTCCAGAACGACTGCTTGTTGCCTTTGTTGTTGTACTGCTTCTTGCTCCTACGACACTTGCTCTTGCTGTTATCTTCAACCCATTACATTGTGTATTGGATCCACAAATACCAACAATCTCCCACTTTGAGACATATACACGAAGCCTCCAACCTGTTTTCATTTCTTTATTGGCCTATTCAAGGATTGTGCCTCTGCGAGTCTCCTCAACAATTAACCTAGAGACAACCCGATAGTGGAATAGAAAAACTGATGCTTTCTATTGTCCACTACCTTAGTGAACATGTCCGCCGGGTTCTTAGCGCAAAGAATCTTCGATAGCTTCAACAACTTCTTTTAAACTTCCATCCTGATAAAGTGATACATCATCTGAATGTGTTGAGTCCTAGCATCCATCGAGTTCTTTGCCAAGAATATTGCACTCTGACTATCACACCATAGATCCCTTATGGATTGCTTCTTATGCAACGGATCCATGAGTCCTGAAATCTACAACATGTCCTTTGAAGACTCTGTGAGTGCCATATACTCTGACTCTGTAGTTGACTGTGCTACAACCTTCTGAAAAAGTGAAGCCCAAGAGTTGTACCTCTAACTGTAAACACGTACCATGTACTACTTCTACAACCATCACGATCACCGCAAAATCCCACATCGACATAACCATATATATACAAAGAATCACCTTTAAATCATAGATAATGATTTGAAGTATCAGCAAGATATCTGAGAATTTACTTTACTGCATACCAATGCTCTTTACCTAGATTCCTCATGTACCAGCTGACAACTCTCACTGCATGTGCGATATCTGGTCTTGTACACACCATCGCATACATAAGTCTACCAACAACTGAGGCATAAGAGACTGCAATCACCTCTTCCATATCTGCCTCCGATGTAGGACACAATTCTATAGACAACTTGAAGTGTGCACTCAAGGGATAAGTAACTGGTCTCGCGCAATCCATATTGAATCGCTTCAACACTTTCTTTATATAGTCTGCTTGTGACAACCAAATTTTCTTACTCTGTCTGTCTTTACTGATTTTCATGCCAGAATTTGCTTTGCTTCGTCAAAGTTCTTCATAGAAAACTGAGAAGCTAGCAACTGTTTCACCTCATTAAATTTATTCATAAATGAATCTGCTAACAGCATGTCATCCACATATAAAGCTAAAATTACTGTATCGTAATCGTCAAACCTGCGCACATAGACACAATGATCTGATTCACATCTCTCGAATCCCTTTCCTATCATGAAACAATCAAACTTCAATTACCATTGTCATGGTGCCTGTTTGAGCCCATATAGACTCTTCTTCAGTTGATAAACCATGTCGGCTTTTCCTTTAACTTCAAAATCTATGGGTTGTCTCATATACATCTCTTCTACATCATCATGGCGGAATACTATTTTGACATCCAACTGTAACTAGGCTAAGCAGAACCTGATTGAAGCCATCTTCACAACTGGAGCGAAGATTTCACTATAGTCAATACCTTCCCTTTGAGAAAAATCTTTAACAAAAAGTTTCGCCTTGTACCTCTTGCTTTCATCTGCCTCATCCTTGATTCTTAAAATCCACTTGTTCATAAGAGCATGCTTTCCTCCAAGTAACTTGATCAACTCCTAAGTTTGGTTCTGAGTCAAGGAGTTCCACTGAATTCGAGCACTATCTTTCAAAACCTTTTCATGAGTCACTGGCTCACCTGAATCTGTTTACAGAACATGCTTATGAACTGTGCTGGCTAATGGATCATACTTCACTGGTTTCCTTATCTCTGGTGTTGACCTTCTCAAAGCAGGTACTGGTTCAGGATCCCTGAATGGCTCTGGTTGTACCTGTTCATCTTGGATTTCTTGCTAATTCTCATTAGGCTCCTCCTGAGCCTCCTGTGTTGGCTGATGCTGCACTTTAAGGGCCCCACCACTGGGACCGTCTTCTGAACCTAAATATGTATCTGAATATGAATCTAGATCTGATCATGTTTCGCTGCCCTGACCTGTGCACATGTGTAACACCCCGCAAAATAAAATGATTTATTTTTTATTATTAAATAATATTAAATTGGTAAAGTTGACTATTTTCTCGAAATTGCAATTTTGCACGTGCAACACACGTGCAAAGTTAAGAAATTTTGAATTCTTAAAATTTATAGTTAATGATTGATTTTCCTTATTTATTTATGATATTTTAATTTTTAGATTTATTTGAATTTATTTGAATTTATTTGACTATTTTATGAATTTCTCAATTTTACACGTACAAACACGTGCAAATATTTTTGGTGCAAATCTCCAATTTAAAATTTTTGGATACTTTCTCCTATTTATAATTAATTATATCCTAATTTTTGGGATTTTTCTGAATAAAGAAAATATTTTTGTAAATATTTTGAAAGGAATGGGCTTTTATGTAAAAAGTCGTTTGGATCTCAAACAAATAATGAAAATTTTTTTTTACTGGTTTTTGAGCTTTCCATGGTCATCATTGAAAATAAAATCCATTTAAATTTTATTTAGAGTTGATTTGGTAAAGATTTAAACAAATATAGAGTTTTTGTAAATACGGAATTTAAGTGGATCTTGTGCAAATATTTTCTTGGAAAGTAAAATTCAGAAATTTTTAATTGGAAAATCTAATATTTATTTTTAGATATAATTTCTTAATTTACTGGATTTTTACGAATATTTTATGACATATTTTCAAATATTACAAAAAGAGGGACTTTTGTGCAAAATTACCACTTTGAGTACAAATCTGAATTTTTTAATTTCTGGGCTATGCTTGATGGTTGGATAACTCAGTAGTAAAAAGATTTGGTTTTATTTTAATTTATTTAACTTATTTAACTACTTTATTAAAGAAATGTTTATACATGTAAAGTAATAATGTGTTAAGGGATGTTTCCATAAACTTATAAAATCCTAAAAACTCCAGATTTCGGCCTATATTATGGCCACTACAGCCATCCCTCTCCTCTGCAAAAATAAGATATATTTTTACTATTAATTTCCTGGAGTTTCGAAGCGATGATCTTGGATTTTGCAAAAGAATGGCTTTTTCTCATTCTTTATTAATTCGATTGATTTCTTCATTGAGGTAAGTAACATATGTTTATGTTCTTATTGTTCTAAGCATGTTGTATGTGATGATTTGCCTATTAGAAAGCATGTTAGGAATTGTATGTTGATAAAATGAACTATGATGGATGGATGAGTTAAAAATTGAATCTTTCATGGAAACTATTAGCTTGTTTGGATGCAAAAAATGTCCCCAAAATTTGAATGACTTAAATCATAATATCAAACCTCAAGCAGATATAGAAATGCATTATCTGACTTGGGTTGAAAAAATCCAAGCCAATACTACCATATGTTCAATATTAAAGATAAAGGGCAGCCAAAATCTGATACTGATACTGAATTTGAAACCATGATTTAAATACTCATATAGATGAAATGGATGTTCCGAATCATGAGCACTACTATTTATTTGGAATTGTGCTATGCTTCTGTCAGACACATTTCTCGAATAACTCTTGGTCAGTCAGTATGTACGTATTCGTTCTTGTTAAGGTGGATGCTAGCTATTTTAAGTGCCACTTCTAGTTCTCAATCCAACTAGCATTTTCGTGCATTTCGAATTGTAATCTTAGGATTCATCCAGTACCAACAATGTAACCACAATAAACGCATACTCCCATCTGTTTTGCTCAAACAAAAATGGATGTCTAATCTCTGGGTAATATCACAGCATTTTTCCTTTTTGATATATCCAAACATACATGTCAAATACTGGACAAAAATCCATCACAACAAGGATAAACAAATTCACAAACAATGGATATATAAAAAAAAAGATGAAATAATGGCAGCTAGGTATTGACAAGGTAAAATAACAGGGAGACACATGCACATCTAAAAATGAAGTTACCAACTTTCTATTGTGTAAAAAAAAAAAAATACTTATATTGTAAACTTTTCACAGAGCAAGAAGGGGGACAAGCACAATTAAAGAAACAAGAAAAGAAAGAAAGAAAGGAAGGGGTATTTTGTAAATGTTTTGTCAATCTACCAACCCGTGCAATACACGTGCATAACTATTATAAAGGAGGTTCTAAGTTCAAATCCAGATTATGTCTAAATTTTTATTTTAAAAAACTATATTTATTAAGACGTGCATCGCACGTGCAAATTACTAGTTTAATTAAATGGAGAATAAAACCAAGGAAAGTTTGAACTCAAATCATGAAAATGCATATTATTATTTAATTAAATGGAGAATAAATCAAGGAAAGTTTGAACTCAAATCATGAAAATGCAATGTAGCACTGGTTTGTTTGAAAGAATTTGAACACACATATGTTTCATTCAGAAAAAGGGTTTTCTATACCTTATATATATACTCATATATTTCATATCAGTGAAAGGAGTTTTGCTAAATCTTCTATGTTTTCTTTATTTGCTCTTTATTATCTGTGAGTGTTTCACCTCAGTAAAGAGAGACTTTTCTATATACATCTTAGATATATACACACATATACTTCATTAAAGTACAAAGAGTTTTTCTATATATTATATACATATACAGATGCTTCATCACACTAAAAGATTTTTCTTTATCCTTTATATCTGCATATAGTCAAGAGCTACATTTCAGTAAAGGGATTTATATACACATTGTGCACACAAGCTTCATATTTCCGTAAAGAGGATCTCCTATATATATATATATATATATATATATATATATATATATATATATATATATATATATATATATATATATACACTCATATACAAACAATATGAATGAATGAATTTCTGTGAGTAAGTTAACACTAATATGAAGTGACTAAACTGAAAGTTTTATTTTGTGTTGATGGTTGAGTTGTGAGTCTCTATGAGTTGAGTGGGAGTCCTGTGAAACGGCAGATGAGATTTTGTGAATTTTGACAAGTTGGGGTCATTGGAGTTGTTTTGTGGAATTAAGTCCGGCAGGATACACTAACTCTGGAGAGGAGGAATTTTTGTGTTCTTTTTAATAATAACCAACTTAAGAATAGATACTAGTGGAGATGTGATGGAACTTGGAAAACGTAAGTATATGCCCTTGGTTTAGGTTCAACGGATGCGTTCTAGGACTTGTGTGTTGTTCTGTCTCAAGAGGACATTTGTATGTTCGCGTATCGAGGGTCTGCAGACCTATTCACCGAGCATGCAAGGTGCATTCACGTGTTGAGGGTCGGCATGCCTATTCACGGGATGTACCTGGTGTATCTGCACGTCGAAGGTCTTGAAAGTCTATTCGTGGGATACACGGCAGGGAGGTGATTCTCCGATTTTGTTGAGCTATTCTTACATGATGTTTGCGCGTTGAGGGTTGTGATGCCTATTCGCAGAGTATTCTGGATCTTGTTCCCATCACAGTAGTAGGATTAGTTGCATATCGAGGGATTTAATCCTATAAAGTGGAGAACGTTAAAGGCTTGCACCGGACCTATGTAAAGTGAGATGCATAGAATCCGACAAGTATGCTTAGAGAGTCAACATATAGCACTTGGTTTTATACATGTTTGTTTTCTGTTTTTCTACACTTGACACTTAGTTTAGTTTCACTTAATGTTTTCATGTTTTATTTATTGTTATTTCATATTCTTTTCATTTATTCTTACTATTGATACATGTTGTTTATGACTCTATACCTTATGTTTTATTCATGTTGTTTTTCCTTTTATATCACTCACACTGTTATGGTTGACCCATGTAGTTTTAGGGGTTAGGGTTATCTCTAGCCTCATTTTTTACAGGTAGGTACCTATAGCTTGGGATTTGGATGCATGAGGTAGAATGATATATGACTTATGTAAATTGTAAAAGAATGTGTTGTAAAAGAAAATGTAATTCAATGTGTTTAATTTTCCGCTGTGCTTTGTAAATAATTGATGTAATAAAAAGTTTTAAATTTCTCTGTATTTAGTTGTTATGTTTATGATTACATTGAAGTTGATTCTGGAATTGTGTCACGTATTTCTGAGATATTATATTGAAAATTTAGGGTGCTACAACATGTCTTTGTGCAAGAGCTCTTTATTGAAGACCACATTCATGTTGCGAATGACCTTGCTTGTAACCATACTCATCGCTGTTGTAGCCAATGGAGACACACTTACTGGATTTTGAATTCAGTTTCTTCCTTTTTTTCCTGTCAATTAGTGCATATGCAATACAACCATAAACTTTCAAATAAAAATTAATAGATTTACCGAACGATAATTCATGACGTAATGCCCCCATCAAGGGCACTGGACGAAAAATGATTTATTTGGTACATTGATGTATCCATTGTAACTGCCCAAAAATGGACAGGAAGACCCCACATGAAGTCTCATGCATCTTGCCTTTTCTGGTATCGTGCGGTTCTGTAACACTTCGCAAAATTGAGTTATGACAATTTTGCTCCACGTATTACGCACATGTATTTTGTACCATTACTAGTAATATCTGTAACGTATTTTAATATAAATTTCTTACATATTTTTCTATTTCGATTATTTATATATTTTTCCGTCCTCTCAAAATTTATCTTATCCTATTTTGAGCCAACACAAATATAAATCATAATCTTTGTGTTTTTACATACATTGCATGTTTTCAATGCACGTGTCGATTACGTATATTTTACCATTAAGTGAAATATCCATAACATTATCAATATAAATATTATATGTATGTTATATTTTGATTGTTTATAAACATTTCTCCATCCCTCAAATCTATTTTTGTATTTGAATACTTATTGATACGTGCAACACACGTGTTTGCAGTGCACATGTTGGTTATATCCTTTTTCAAAATAAAAATTTATAAAGTGTGTATATTTATTTTTATTTTTATTATTTTAAACTATATTATTAAGTGAAATATTTTTTAATATTTTTGCTATACATGCTTTACACGTGCCATTTCTACTATACACGTGCAAATTACGTTATTTTTATTACAAAAGTTGTGCACTAAATTTTCATTAAGATTAATTTAAGCAAATTATACTAAATTTTTGTCAAGAAATAATATAATTATTTATTAAAGAAGAGCGTTTTAAATGAAATAAAATGATAATATAAGAGTAAAATGAAAATGCACTAAACACGTGCGCACGTGCAATGTGCACTCTTTTAAGAACCGGCTACCCATTTTTGACTTGGTATTCAAGAGTGGGAGAGTAGGGTGTGTGAGTGGGTTAGTGGATAGTTACTTGATAAAACTACACCCTAATTACCCATATAAATACCCCTCATTCTAACCCCAAATGAACACAAAATCAAAATCAAAAAAAAAAAAAAAAAAAAAAAAAAGGGTCAAGAGTGGCTTGTTGTGCTTTCGGGGATTTCAAGAAGGAGAGTTTGCGGGATTGCTTGTGGAGATTTTGGAGCATTTTGCTAAGGGGTTCAACCATTAGGAGGTCTCTTTTGAGGTGGGTGTTCTCACTATCTTCTAATATTTTAGTAGATTGTGCATGTTTAGTCATAACATATGTAGAAGATAATTAAATTGGTATGTGAATGTGTGGGTGTTTTCATAATCCTCTAGTATGTAGAAATTGTATTTGTTTAAACTATAAATGTGAAGATAGAGATTACTTGATTTGTGCATGTGAAATAATTGCTCTAGGACTTTAATTTGTGCATGCTCAACTATGATTGTGTAGTATGTGATGAATTTAATGTGTGTATGTGTAGGAGTTTTTGTAGAGGTTTCATCTAGTGGAATTTCATGCCATAAACTCATGGGATTGATTTCTTGTCTGCACTTAGTAACATGAAAATAAATACTCCTAAAAAATTCTAGTTGTGTGGGGAACAATCATTCATTTAATTTAGGGTATAAGACTATGAGTGGTTCACACAATTTAAATAAAAAATTATATGTTCTTCTTGTATAAATTGTCATATATTTTATTTATACAGACACACTAATCTTAGAAGTATTTTATTCTGAAATTGTAAAGGAAGGCATAGCAATTGAGTTATCAAAATTTTCAAGTTAATATAATTAGTGTAATTCGGGTTTACAAGAATTGTGGTAACCCTTTAACTCACAACAGTGAGTTGGCCTGTTAGTTTGGGTTGTGGGTTTGGTTGTTGCCGGTTCTGGGTTCGAGCTGGGCAATGTCATTTTTTTTCTAAGACATTTTCTTATTCTATTAGCCATATTTTGCATAGAATTCAATCAAAGATAAATTTTAAATTATACTAGAATATTAATGGAATATTTGGAGAATAATTATGTACAAATTTAGAAATTATTTGAGGGTAAAATCCCACTACAAATTGATTAATATGTCTAGATGGTTATATTGGGATCCTTTAAAGAATAATTGTTTTTTTTAGAATAAATTAACTTTGGAATAATTGAGATAATAAAATTTGAACGTGGGAAATTCATTTGGATGAAAATTATATTGTACATAAGGAGTAAAATTGGTAATAATTTATTTTGTGATGAAATATTAAAATGTGATAATTTATCCTAGAATTTGAGGTTCATATGAAAGGAAATTTCATCCTATAAGTTATGAAAAACGATTTATGTGACAATTAAGAGATAAACAAAGAATGTATTTGAGAAAATAAACATATGACATTTGCAAAGTTTTTATCAAAGTTGAAATGCTTTCGAGCTACATTATAAGGGGATAATGAAGTATAATTTGAAATTTGATAATTTAAAGTGAATGTATGAATGAATCAAATGAATCATGAATGAGAAGTTGCGTTATTAAGGTCAAGATGACCTATAAGATCTCGGTGTTGAGATGGTTGGAATCTAGAGACTGAGCGAGACTCGTAGTGACCGGCAAGTTGTGATAAATGAAAATTGAGAAGTAGCTAGTGTCGGCTAACAATTCTCCTTGTGTTGATTTAAGTCGGTGGGGCAAGCTAGCTCTAGGTCGTAATAATTATAATTAAACCTAAGGACATGCAATAGATTGGAACGTGATGAAGTAAGGGCAAACAAGAGTATGAGGGCCTCAGCTGGTCTGCGGTGTGAGATTGTCTCCCCGAAATTATCAAGATGTGATTGGGAGTGTTCCTAGCTCATCTACAGTGTGGGATTCATCTCCGAAATTATTGGGATCGAAGCGACGCTTATGGGGAGTTTGGTGACTATTGAGGCGACATAGCTTGCGGTGTGAGATTGGATCCCCATAATTATCGAGATGTGATTGGGAGTGTCCCCAGCTCATCTGCGGTGTGGGGTTCATCTCCGAAATTATCGGGGCATGAGCTTAATACTCACATAATATATAAATCATATGCTAGTCACAGGTGAAAATTTGCATGATGAGGGACTGAACCCTGTAATGAGGAGTACAACAAGGGCTTTCCCTCGGACCTACGTAGTATGGGATGCATAGATACCTAACAAGTGTGCATTAGTGTCATCGTAAGTGTAAATGTCTGTATTAGGCATTAAGTTCATATCATACACTGACATAATTATGACAGTCACCTTTCTGTTTTTTGCATTCAAGTTTGTGATTTGTAAGATGGTGAAATTGCTGTATTATAGCATTGCGTCAGTTGTATGCAACTGACGTGCTCGTAGTTTCCTAGTTGCAGAATTGGATTTAGCATGGACTTGAAGTCCTATGAGGGATGTCTCAAGATTGAAAAGCTTTCATTATCATATGTTGTATTGTATTTATTTATGTAATATCCGCTGTGTACATTATTGAAATGAAAAGTTTAAAATCATTGTATTTTTGTAAGAAATTGAAGTAAAGATCCTGTTTTTGTTATGAATTACCTGTGTTTGGAATTCGGGGCATTACGGTAGTCTTTCAGTTACTCCATTCTCCTGTGGGAACCGTCCTGATTCCTTGGATACCTTCATGTGCCAGATAGTCAATAAATTGTCTACTTGTGTATTCATCACCTTTGTCATATTTCCATGCTTTAACCTTGCACCCCATCTCGTTTTCAACTGTAACCTTCCAAGCCCTGAATGTCTCAAATACCTCTAATTTCTCCCAAATTGCCATAACCGAAACTTTCATTGTAGCATCATCAATAAATGTGACGAAATATCTCCTACCACCATAAGAGAATTCTTGAGCCAGACCAACTCTAGCTTGCCAAGCTTCTTCTCACTTCCACCCAACCAAAAGCTAACTAACTTTTGTTTGCCCATTACACAAATTCTCCCAAAAATCCACCTCAACTTTCTTTAACCCTGACAAAATATTTTTAGAACAAAGCTGCTAGACACTTTTTTCACCTAGGTGTCCCAACCTAACATGTCATAAAATTGAGGGTGAATTACTTGTTGATGTCGTGGCAATGATATCACCTGAGTCACCTCATGTGAGTTGATACAACGTGCCCACACATTTTTCTTTGGCCACCAACCTTGCACCTATAGTTATCTTCCACTCTCCAAATCCAAATGTTGTCCCAAACCCTTCTTTATCTAATTTGCTGATTGAGATCAAGTTCTTCTTCAAGTCGAGAATATATCTCACCTTATGCAAAACTAGTTGCCCACCATTGCAAGCTTTCATTACGATCGTTCTTTTTCAACAACTGGGTAGCTTTTCCCATTTCCAACTGTGACTGGCCCGAAATTACTTGTCCTATAATTCTCAAAAGCATCCCTCATTGGTGTACAATGATAAGAAGTGCATGAATATATAAACCAATCATCTTGCATTACATCAACTCCAACAGATAAACACAAATCATCTAAATGAGTTTCATTTCTTTCCATATTGGCTCCCCGTGACCCACCTTGTTGTCTCTTGTACTCTTCGCATTGGTCTTTTGTGTGTTCTAGCTTATGGCAGTGCCAACACTCTCCTATTTCGATTTTTTGCTCTTGACTTGGACCTGTAATTTCTTCTCTTCAACCTCCCTCTATTAGTGCTTCTCTCACGATTCTCAGTAGCCAGCGTGGAGTTGCTAGAAGATGACGAATAAAATTCGTCATTTCTTTTTCTTCTCACCTCCTCATTCATAATGCTACTTAAACATCCATCAAAGTAGTCGCATAAATCATAGTACTAGTGATAGTCTGTTCTAGCCGATCGTAACTGTCGGAAAGACTAGATAGTAATAACAATATCAGTGCTTGATCAACGAACTTCAACACTGCTGATTCTAACTGATTGTAGACCATACAATAATTGTTCACATGCTCTGTCACTAAACCTCTATCAGAACACTTCATGTTCACCAATTTCTTCAAGTGAAGAATCTAGTTTGATGCGGACGATTTCTCAAACATATTTGTCAGAATATCCATGGCCTTCTTGTAGTCTTTGCTTTCTCAATATGGAATACCGTCTCCCTACACATCGACATCTGAATTTGCTCAAGTGCCTTATGATCTAAACAATTCTAAGCCGCCAACACAACTGCATCTACTTCTGATCCTTTTGGCTTTATGTCAAACAACGGATCATCTCGATCTTTCTGTCGAAGGTACGCGATCATTTGAATCTTCCACATTGTGATCTATGTTCCATAAAATCTTCGATTCTACTTTTGTCTATCATTTCTGCAACCAACCTGGTGCTCTGAAACCACTTTGTTGAGCTTAATGTAAAAAAACTCAATTTGAGATGCAAACAAAAGAAACTAATCAAAGAAACGAGAACAAACAAATCAAATATCACACAAGATTTTTTGAGGTTCATTCAATGCAATGGCTACTTCCCTGCACAAAGACCCTCCTACGATTTCCACTAAAATAATGAAGAGAAATAGGTTGTAAACACTCTTGATCTCACCCCTAAAGTGTAAGATTTTCCTTCTCTCAAGAACGGCTGCTAAATCTCTCTTAGAATTATCATTTCTTAACCCTAGTAATCGTACACCATACATATATATAGGATTATAAAAGATTAGATCTCAACCGTAGACAATCAGCATTGTGCGGTCGACTACATGAAGAGATGGTCGGCTGTTCCATTCAACCCTTGAACGGAACAGAGAGCTTGGCGGTCGACCGCCACTTTTTGGCAGTCGATTGCACAGCTCTGCATGTTGATCGACTGCACTTTTTCCGGCATAGCTGCTTGCTGCCTTTGCCTTTGCTGCTTCTTGCTCCTTCGACGCTTGCTCCTGTTGTCTTCTTCAACCCATTACATCGTGTATAGGATCCATAAATTCCAACACCTAAAGTCTACAACCCATTTGCACCCACCAAATACGAATGCGACTTTGTAGAATCTAATGGAGATGTATTGTTTCATTGTGAAAAAATATGGAGATCGGAATTAGAAACTTTCAGATTGTTCAAGGCAGATATCAAAAGTACAGTGTGGCTAAAGACAAAAATCCTTGGTGATCGGGTCATATTTCTTGGGGAGTATTCCTCGTCAGCAGTTGATTTGGGAATGCAAGAAAACTGTATTCTTTTTACTAACAGCACTGAGGATAAATGGGCTTGGTGTATGGTGTTTGACCTTGAAATAGAGACGGTGATAAACATGCCAAGTTCTGAAATGTTTACACGCTATGAGCTTTTGGGTGGCATTGGGCTTGAGTGGTTCGTGCCCACGGTATGTTAAAACAATCTGCAAGAGCTGATGGCATTTTTCAGGTAGCGCACATTGTCTACTATGCTTTCAGGTGGCTGCAATATCTCTTAACTGTATCTTTGTTCGCAGCTTTTATGCTGAATGTTCTGCCGTTTCTTATCTATCAATCTGTCCATTTATTATAGACCAAATTGATTTCAATTGCATAGATTGAATAAGAATGACCGATTGAGTTCTTATGACACAATTATTTGTTTCATTTTTAAATTATCAGTTCTTAATTATCTGTTAATGTATTGAATTTATGAGGAAATTCTAGTGGAGGACACTATAATACGTCTCAATATCTAATCTAATATTTTAATGGGAGATATGGGGTTGTATAACCAAATAAACATGTGCAGTGCATCACAAATATAAAAGAGGTCTTGGGTTCGATGCATGACGAAATTTATACTTTTAAAAAAGTATATTTACAACGTCGTGCATTGCACGTGTAAATTACTAGTCATATTTAATAAGAGAGAGCTAACATAGGAAATGTTAGTAAGAATAGAGTGGCTGATATACATATTTACAAACAAATGCATGAATAGGAGCTGCATATCTGCATTAAAAAAGCTAATGTATATTGAAAAAAAGCTCTGAAGCAATTCAAACTACTAAATTCTTCGAAAAAGTTCCTCAGTACTCAAAACCTCTAGTTCCCAAATCTATTTCCCAGTACAATTGAATTGGACCCAAATTTGTCGGGTCGTTCTTGGTATACCGGATCCGTTTCACATATAACTAACTAAACTCCCTCCCCTCTCCTTCCCTCGTATAAAACCAGAGAGGAGCCACATTAATTCTGTAAGATCAAAGAAGCTTTCTTTACTATTCTCCTATTCTTGCTTTTCTTGATTCTAACTTCGTCTCCTTTCTTGGTTTTAGTCTAGACTTCAAAAATGTTGAAGAAACTAAGCAAGAAGCATGTATATCATTCGAAGATGGAGAACCCAGATGTTAGGAACACAAGCAATACAACGACACCACTTGTTAGGGAATTAGCGGAACTTTTCCGTTTGAGGATCTTGTTGAGTTATTCGACGCAATCAACACAAACCTCCAAGCACATATGAGATCATACCAAACACACCGAAACATACACAAGTTTGTCCCGGTATGGGCTTTCGCCTTAATCTGAGGGAGAAGAAATCGAGATATTATTCAACTAAAGAAGATACAAGAATGTTATAATTCTCACCACGATCCTCTCTCAAACCTCACCAACAAATACTAGTTGTTTACAATTCGAAAAACTCTCAAACTCTCTTCAATGAAGTACTCTCTCTCTATTGGCTCTCAATAGATACCAATAACAATAATATATAGAGTTCTAGAGAAACTTTAGTTTGATATCTTGATACAATACCATCAGATATTACAGAAGAGATAACCCTACGATAAGAGCCACACAATCTAACTTGAAGAGCAAGTTCAGGTTTCAGCAAAGTCACCAAGACCCGCACCTAAAGTCTGCATCAGCCGCACACGGTCGACCGCACCCGTCTTGCGGTCGACTGTCCCCCTCTCGTGAACGCCTGTTAGTCGAGCGGTCGATCGTCCCCAAGACCGGTCGACTGCAACTGTAACAACCTGGTTTTTTTAAATAATGTTTTTGAGATTAATAAATGAATTTAAGTGATTTTTGGTGATTTAATAAACATTTTCCTGAAATTTATCTTTTTACACGTGCAAAACACGTGCAAATATTTTCTTGGGAAGTTCAAAGTCAGAAATTATTTTAGGAAAACCTAATATTTATAGGTGTTATTTATGAATTTTCTGGGGTTTTCTGATTTTTTTTTTTTTTTTTGATAAAAGGGATAAAGCCCGAAGGCTTCGGCCAAAACAAACACAAAATAGGTCCAACCCAAAGGCTAAGAGTTCATACAGACTCTAAAAGAGTGGTGGGTACAAAAGAAACAAAATTTCCTCAAACAGAGGATCACAACACCACCAAACTCAAGCAAAAGAACCTCACACTCTGAGGACAAAGGACAACCAGAATATAAAAAGCAACAGATAATAGAGCTAACAACCCAGCGAAGAGACATTAAACAAAGCCACCAGACTCAGAACTCGAAGACGCTTGATCTTCGTGAGCAGTTTGCAAGATGTGCACAAGAAGAATGCCAGTAACCAATTCCTGATGATAATCAGACATAGTCGAAATAGAAGCAAGAGTGTGGGAGACCAAATCATCCTCCTCATCCAGACCTAGATGAACTTGAGCATCAGCAGAGGCTTCCTCCTCATCATCCTCAATCACAATGACATTATTTGGAGAAGCACCAAGAACAGCTGAGGAGCTTGCCGCAGGAGAAACAACTGGATAAGAAGAAGTGACAACAGGAGGGATGAAAGACTTGCAGGCATCCACCAAAACATTCACATCAGCCTTGATCTTCTTAGTAAGGGGGTAGGATATCTGTCCAAGAGGAAACAAAAAAACACATGGAATCTAGAATGTGAACAATATCAAAAGATTTCTTAATAAAAACTCTATTGTTACGCTCTTTCCATATAACCCAAATCAGAGCCATCATAGTCATATCCCAGAGCAAACGTAACTCCTTCTTAATCCTCTTCTTTCTCCAAATACCCCACCAAGCCTTAATAGAGGGTTGAAAACCTCTAAATTTAAAGGCCAATTTCAAAATAATCCAAACTTGTTTAACAAAAGGGCAATTAAGAAAGAGGTGAAAAGCAGATTCACCAACACAGTCACAAAAAACACATTTTTGACCCATGGCTAAATTCCTCTTATTCAAATTATCAATAGTGAGAAGGCGGTTGTGAATAGTAAGCCAAACAAGAATTCTAACTTTAAAGGGAGCCACATTTTGCCAAATGAACTTATAGAAAGGACAAATAAGACCACCCGCATTTAAAAAATTATAGAAGGATTTAACTGTAACGCCCCGAATCCCAATTTACTGAATTCGAGATGTTCTTCAGGATCTTTTCGCTTTCTTCACATACAATTTTACAAGGAATTTAAAATCTTTACTTTTACATCAGAGTTACAGCATGTTACATTTGAATTTACACAGCAGAAGCAAAATGTACAATATTTACATAAATGAACAACAATATAATGAACTCTTTGTGCATCCATTCCTTTTACATGTGATTATCCTGCATAAAACACTGTGGGTACGTCAGTTTATTCAACCGACGATAATTATACATGGCCATCCTCTCTATGCCAGAAACAGTATAATGAATCTCATTTCTTACAAATCACAAGCCAGTTCAACATAAGCATGCAAATTAGGGAACTTTTAATGATGTCGTGTCGTGATTGTGCACTTAAATCCTTAATGCAATTTACTTAGTTAATTATGACACTAATGCATACTTGTTCGAATTCTATGCATCCCATACTACATAGGTTCGAGTGCAAGCCTCTTAAACGATCTTCATTTTAGTAGGGTTCAATCCCCCGCCATGACTTATTCTACTACTGTAATTCCAATGAGTATCCTAGATGAATCTATGAGTACAAGCATGTATCCTGGCCCCTGGAGTAGAATCTCGCGCCACGTCTTGACTCGTCAAGCATGCATTCTGCGATAATTCAGCCTCCTCCCTGAACACACTCCTCTTGCAGTCACCAAAACATCCCACAAGCGTGACTAGAGTCCGATCATTACTGAGTTGTGCCCGCGCCATGTCTTGACTCATCAAGCATGCATTCTGCGGCTCACACACCCGCACCGTACCCTAGCTCTCATACTCATGTTTTTCTCTCACCTTCATCACCTCCACACTATGTATTTAAGTTATATTAGAATCATGAATAAAAATCAAGCTCTAGAGTTAGCCTCTCCATCAACCGGACTTATCATTTCATTTCACTTGACCAACCTGGTCTATTTCTCAATATCATTTCATTTTACTGCCGGGGAGACTTAGCTACTCTTTCGTTCAATTTCAAATTCACAATATCCAATGGAGCATCATCAGCTCATCATTCATTTTAGAGTCTCACAGACTTTCTCATCATGATTTCTTATTTCATAATTTCGTTTAGTTCTCAATTCTCATCTATGATTCAATTTCACAATTTATGCAGTCATAAACAGAATCCATTGCCTTTAATCATATAGTTCACAATTACCAACAGCAAAATAACATGAATTCAAATATGTCAAAGTCCTTTCTGTACAGTCGACTTGGAAGAACACCAGTCGACTCATACAGTCATAAACAGGGTTATCAAAAGGCTCGGGATAGTCGACTGTGTATACTACCAGTCGCCTGTCCCGCAACTTTCAAGTTCACAATATTAGTCACACGACAGTCGACTGTTCACACCTCAGTCGTCTGTCTTAGCAATTTCAACAGCATAATTCTATGTCCAGATCAGTCGACTTGCTACACGCAATCGGTCGACTGGACAGATCCATTTTCAGTAGATTATTTACAGTTCTTACGTGCATTTCATCATGATGTCAATTAACAGTATACATAAGTTCATGTTCCACAGACAAGGTTTCTTATCATTCAGTAACACTACAACATGGATCTTCAAATTACTAACATGCTCTTTCCGCTAGGGAAATACTTTAAACATGCATTCACATATGCTCATAATTCTTTACAACAATAAAGGTGTAAATCCCAAGTCATCAAACTGGGTCCACATGATGAAAATATCTCAATTTATGAAACTACCCAACAGTCACAGTCAGATTGAAGTACCAGTCGACTTAACACACTATCAGTCGACTGCTTCGACAATTCCAAATTATTAACTACCATTAGCTCTTTTTATTCATTTACCTTCCCTCCATCATATGTGTCATAGGGAAACCATGCAGATAGTATTCATACCATCATGTTCATTTATACACACGTTTATCATTTCAATCATGCAAAAAAAATAATGTCTCGTACCAGTCGACTGGCTCACATGGCAGCCGACTGTACCGACAGCCTCGTTTTCAATATTAATAGCGTGTTCAAGCAATTTCTACCGCATTCAAATCACTTTTATAACATAATATCGATCATAGCCATTGTAGCATTATTCCTACATTAGAAGTCCTGAGAAACACCCACCTTTTGTGAAGAAAATAACGAAATCCCGCAAGTCCTTCAATATAGCGCTGCACTTCTTGTTCCTTTGTTCCACGCCGAGCTCCTCACCAATGCTGCTTGCCTCCACAGAAAAGCTCCCACACAACTCACAAATACTCTCTATTACAGTATTAATCTTAGTGTAAAAGAGATAGGAGATGAGAAGGGGTATTTATACTAGAAAATAGATAGAATAGATGGCTAGGATTAATAGGGGAGTTGGAGAATCAAAGGCTGAGATCTAATCGGGAGTTAAGAAACTACCCACACCTCAAGATGTAACCGCCCATGATCCTAGCCCATCACTCCACAAATCCGGCCAAGAGAAATGTCTTGTGCACGTGTACATGAAGTGCACGTGTACACACACAAAACCCCACAAAATGCACATCTTACCCGGAAAAATAAAGAGAGAAAATGCTACATATACAAGTTGTGAAAATAAAAGGTTAAGTTTAGGGGTTTAAATACATTTGGGCCAAAATATGTATTTTTATATAAGAAAATAAACAAGTCACATTTGGGCTTTGAGAAGAATGTTTTATAGGAAATACTACACTTTATTTATCATGGAGAAAAGTAATAATAGTCGGCTATCATAAGAAAAATAAATCCCCTTTCATATATATTAAGAAAAATAAATCGGGGTACTACATCACTCCCTCCTTAGAATAGTTCCGTCCCCGGAACTACAACCAAGAATGAGAACAGAAGAAATACAACACACCCAACCAGAACAAAAGACATAAGATACAAGATACCAGATACAATCAATACAAATACAATCAAGCAAAAAGCTCAGGATAGTCCTTCAACATCTTGTCCTCGGATTCCCAAGTAGCCTCTTCAACCAAGTGGTTTCTCCAGACTACCTTGACCATCGGTATCGTCTTATTCCTCAAGACTTTCTCCCTACGGTCAACGATCTCAACAGGAGTCTCGATGTAATTCAGGTCTAACTGCAAACCTTCCGGTACTTCTGGCAAATGATGACTCGGGTCTGGAATATAACCTCTCAACATAGACACATGGAAAACATTGTGCACCTGAGACAACTCTTCCGGTAATTCAAGCCGGTAAGCAGTTTTCCCGATCCTTTTCAATATCTTATATGGGCCTATAAATCTCGGGGCTAACTTTCCGCCTTTGCCAAAATGAACCACACCTTTGCTGGGTGATACCTTCAGAAAGACAAAGTCACCAACCTCAAACTCAAGGTCCCTCCTCCGGTTGTCTGCATAGCTTTTCTGCCTGCTCTGAGCTTCCACCAACCTTTTCCTGATCAGATCAATCTTCTCAGAAGTCAGCTGTACAAGCTCAGGACCAAACAACTGACGCTCCCCAACCTCATACCAACACACAGGAGTCCTGCACTTCCTGCCATACAAAGCTTCATACGGCGCCATCCCGATGCTAGCCTGAAAACTGTTGTTGTAGGCAAACTCCACCAAAGGTAAATGCCTTTCCCAACTGCCTCCGAAGTCTAGTATACAACACCGAAGCATATCCTCAAGAATACGGTTGACTCTCTCGGTCTGCCCATCGGTCTGTGGATGAAAAGCAGTGCTGAAATCTGTCTTGGTACCCAAAGCTGCCTGAAGACTCCTCCAGAAATGCGAGGTAAACCGCGCATCTCGATCAGACACAATGGTCGAAGGAACGCCATGAAGTCGGACAATCTCACCAACATACATCTCAGCCAACCTGTCCATCGAAGCTGTGAGTTTCATCGCCAAAAAGTGAGCGGACTTGGTAAGTCGATCGACTATAACCCAAATAGCATCATTGCCTTTAGAACTCTTAGGCAAACCCGTGATGAAATCCATACTGATGTTATCCCATTTCCATTCCGGAATAGGTAATGGCTGTAATAGACCTCCGGGTCTCTGATTTTCGGCTTTGACTTGCTGACAAACCTCACATTTCGCGACAAATTCGGCCACATCCCGTTTCAAACCTGACCACCAGAAATGCTGCTTGATGTCTTGGTACATCTTAGTACTCCCAGGATGTACCGACAAAAGAGTAGCATGCGCCTCCTGAAGAATATTCTCTTTCAGGTCCGCCTGATCTGGAACGCACAGCCTATCTCCGAACCACAGCACTCCATCCCTGGTCTGAAATCCGGGCAACCTGCCAGCACTAACCTGCTCCTTCATCTCCAAAATATCAGCATCAACTTCCTGACTTGCAATGATCCTTGCATTCAGAGTAGGCTGAAGCTTCAATTGAGATAAAGATGCTCCCAATCCTTGCAAGACAACCTCAATACCTGCTCGGTCCAACTCCTCAATCAAATGCCTCTGAGTCGTAATCAAACAGGCCAAACTGCTCTTGCGACTAAGTGCATCAGCAACAACATTAGCCTTTCCGGGATGATATTTGATCTCAGGTCGCATATCCTCGAGCACTTCCAACCATCTCCGCTGTCTTAGATTGAGATCCCTCTGCTGGTAGATATACTTCAAGCTCTTATGATCCGTGTACATGTTCAGCTTCTCACCATACACGTAGTGCCTCCATTGCTTCAGAGCAAAGATAATCGCAGCCAGCTCTAGATCATGAGTTGGATAATTCTTCTCATGCGGTCGTAGTTGCCTAGACCCATATGCGATCACTTTACCTTCTTGCATTAAGACACAACCAAGCCCCCGATGTGAAGCATCGCTATAGACATCATACTCAACTCCTGCTCTAGGCAAAGCCAAAATAGGTGCAGTAGTCAGTCTATCCTTCAACTCCTGAAAACTCGCCTCACATTGCTCGGTCCACTTGAAGCTCGCATTCTTCTTGGTCAACTCGGTAAGCGGCACAGCTATCTGAGCATAACCTTGAATGAATCTCCTGTAGTATCCAGTCATCCCAAGGAAACTTCTGACTTCCTTCACTGTAGTAGGCCTAGCCCAATCTCTCACTGCCTCTATCTTCTAAGGGTCAGTTGCCACTCCCTCCTTAGAAAGGATGTGACCTAGGAATGCCACTTCAGATTTCCAGAAATCACACTTGGATAACTTGGCATACAACCTCTGCTCTTCCAACTTCTGCAAAACTGCTGCCAGATGCTCAGTGTGCTCCTCCTCAGACTTGGAGTACACGAGAATATCGTCGATAAACACCACGACGAAAGAATCAATAAACGGCCTCAGAACTCTGTTCATCAAGTCCATGAAGATTGCAGGTGCATTCGTCACTCCGAATGGCATAACTAGGAATTCGTAATGCCCATGCCGAGTTCTAAATGCAGTCTTATGCACATCTTCAGCTTTCACTCGCACTTGGTGATATCCTGATCGAAGATCTATTTTGGAGAAGACAGCTGCTCCTTGTAGGCGATCGAACAAGTCATCAATTCGAGGAATCGGATACTTATTCTGAACAGTGACTTTATTCAGCTCCCGGTAATCGATACACATCCTCATCGATCCATCCTTCTTCTTTACCAAAAGCACTGGTGCTCTCCAAGGTGACGCACTAGGTTGAATAAAGCCTTTTCCCAATAGTTCCTCAATCTGCCGTTTCACCTCATCCTGTTCCACTGGAGCCATCCTATACGGTGCCTTAGAAATGGGTGCACTTCCCGGTTGAACAGTGATGCTGAACTCTACATCACGATGCGGAGGTAACCCAGGAAAATCTTCCAAAAACACAGTCGGATAGTCCCGAACCACAGGAATCCCTTGCAATTCCACAGGAGTCTCTTCCTTGCGGATAGTTGCCACCAGCTTAGGACACTTCAACTTCCCTTGGAAAGTGACTTCAGGTCCACCTGGAGCCTTCACTGTCACCGTCTTGGCCTTACACTCGATGCTCGCACTGTACACCGACATCCAATCAATGCCAATGATAACATCGACTCCCAAGATAGTCAGCTCGATCAGATCAATGCCAAAGATTCGATCCCCAATCACTATCTCGCAATCAACATAGTACCGATCAGTGGTCAAAGTTTCCCCTGATGGCGTAGCTACTGCTAAGATTTTGCCTGGGAAAATCTTCGGTTCAACTCCCAACACTTTAGCAAATCTAGGAGACACAAAAGTATGAGAGGATCCAGTATCAAACAACACCACAGCTCCCTTTCCATTAATATAGAGTTCTCCTGTTACATAACATACATCATTACATAACAGTTTTACACTATGATCGGGAAGGAGAAATGAAAAAGAAATCACACTAGACCTCAGCCCTCGTACCAGAGATAACCTGATCTGCTTCCTCAGCATCAGCTTCTGTCAAAGCAAATACTCGCCCTGACTGGTACGGCCTCTTCCCAGTCTGCTGTATTGGCACATTGTGATTGCCAGCCCGCGGTTTGAGACATCGAGATTGGTAATGTCCCACTTCACCACAGTTAAAGCAAGTGACTGCAGAAGGTCTCCCTGCATCGTTTCCAGGTCTCCCAGCTACACTGACGGCATTCGCCCCTGTCGGTTTGAATTTCTGTGCAGATGGTTGCCCCTTGAAACTCCCCGATGGCGCGGGCCTCTTCCCAGACTGCCAGTTGCTCCTCTGATGCTGAGCAACATGGAACTGCTCCATATCCGCCTCCGTTGCTGCCGCCCTCTTCACCAGCTTATCGAATCTCCTGATACCAAGGGGTATCATGCGAGATCTCAAGCTCGGCCTCAGACCATGCTCGAACTTGCGAGCCTTCTTCGCCTCATCCATCACCAATTCTGGAGCATACCTGGAGAGTTGAGTGAACTTGGTCTCATAGGCTCTCACTGACATGCTGCCTTGTTGAAGTGACAGAAACTCCATGGCCTTTTTCTCCTGGACGTCGGAGGGGAAATAATGACTGCGGAATTCCTCCAAAAATTCCTCCCAGCCAAGCAACAAGCCGCCCATAGTCCTCTTCATCGACTGCCACCAAACAGCCGCATCCTTCTCCAACTGCAAAGTCGCCAACTTGACCTTGCTGCCCTCCGGTGTTTCCAACACCTCGAAGATTGTCTCCACTTGCCGAATCCAGTTATCGGCAACATCCGGGTCGGGCTTTCCCTCGAACACTGGTGGTTTCATTCTCTTGAACGATTCCACTAGCTTGATTGCCTCGGGTACTGGATTCACCGGCCCCCTTCCTTGGTTTGCAGCCACTGCATTCAGCGTCTGGTAAACCCTTGCAAACTCGGCATCCAGGTCCAAACCTTCACCATTCCTGGCTCCCCTTCTCGCCATATTCTGATGCAAAAGATCCATTAAATTCGAAGTATAAAACCAGGATTTAAACCAACTTTCATTTCATTGGATTTCAAAGTTTATACATTCGAATTAGAAAAACATTTTAACATCAGAATAGAAGAAAATAGAAACCAAGACAATCTAATCTCTACGGGTCCTTTTCGCTGCTCGAAGTTCATCCCGCAGTTCATCCACCTCATCCTTCAGCACATCAGTTAGGTTCTTTTTCTTCTCAAGTTCCCAAATCCGATGGCTAAGAACAGAATAGTCAGCATTTCGCTTCTCCAGCTGAGCCTCCAAAACTCCAACTCTATACTTCAAGGTATCCACTTGCCTCTGCAGAGAAGCCACAGCGTTACCCAAAGCTGGTCCCTTTTCTTCATCGGAAGAAGAAGAATCATCAGGTGAGTTCGGCGGTGGGGTGATCTCTCGGGATTCAGGGTACTCCTCATCATCAGAATCAGCTTGCCCGGGGTGATACTCGTCCTCAGAATCAGCCTGTCCAGGATGGTACTCTTCCTCAATAATGTGCCAGTCGTCGCCTCCAGCAGGGTCGAAGTGATCAGCCATCTTAGAATAGAGAGGAAGAAGCATAAACCATAGAGCAACACAAATGTAAGTTACTTACATTTAAATCTCTAAATCCAAACACACACTCTAATGTCCACATCTAGGGTGTCGTTCCTTATAAATTTGTACGAGTGTGAAAGCATAGAAAGCGTGGCTCTGATACCACTCTGTAACGCCCCGAATCCCAATTTACTGAATTCGAGATGTTCTTCAGGATCTTTTCGCTTTCTTCACATACAATTTTACAAGGAATTTAAAATCTTTACTTTTACATCAGAGTTACAGCATGTTACATTTGAATTTACACAGCGGAAGCAAAATGTACAATATTTACATAAATGAACAACAATATAATGAACTCTTTGTGCATCCATTCCTTTTACATGTGATTATCCTGCATAAAACACTGTGGGTACGTCAGTTTATTCAACCGACGATAATTATACATGGCCATCCTCTCTATGCCAGAAACAGTATAATGAATCTCATTTCTTACAAATCACAAGCCAGTTCAACATAAGCATGCAAATTAGGGAACTTTTAATGATGTCGTGTCGTGATTGTGCACTTAAATCCTTAATGCAATTTACTTAGTTAATTATGACACTAATGCATACTTGTTCGAATTCTATGCATCCCATACTACATAGGTTCGAGTGCAAGCCTCTTAAACGATCTTCATTTTAGTAGGGTTCAATCCCCCGCCATGACTTATTCTACTACTGTAATTCCAATGAGTATCCTAGATGAATCTATGAGTACAAGCATGTATCCTGGCCCCTGGAGTAGAATCTCGCGCCACGTCTTGACTCGTCAAGCATGCATTCTGCGATAATTCAGCCTCCTCCCTGAACACACTCCTCTTGCAGTCACCAAAACATCCCACAAGCGTGACTAGAGTCCGATCATTACTGAGTTGTGCCCGCGCCATGTCTTGACTCATCAAGCATGCATTCTGCGGCTCACACACCCGCACCGTACCCTAGCTCTCATACTCATGTTTTTCTCTCACCTTCATCACCTCCACACTATGTATTTAAGTTATATTAGAATCATGAATAAAAATCAAGCTCTAGAGTTAGCCTCTCCATCAACCGGACTTATCATTTCATTTCACTTGACCAACCTGGTCTATTTCTCAATATCATTTCATTTTACTGCCGGGGAGACTTAGCTACTCTTTCGTTCAATTTCAAATTCACAATATCCAATGGAGCATCATCAGCTCATCATTCATTTTAGAGTCTCACAAACTTTCTCATCATGATTTCTTATTTCATAATTTCGTTTAGTTCTCAATTCTCATCTATGATTCAATTTCACAATTTATGCAGTCATAAACAGAATCCATTGCCTTTAATCATATAGTTCACAATTACCAACAGCAAAATAACATGAATTCAAATATGTCAAAGTCCTTTCTGTACAGTCGACTTGGAAGAACACCAGTCGACTCATACAGTCATAAACAGGGTTATCAAAAGGCTCGGGATAGTCGACTGTGTATACTACCAGTCGCCTGTCCCGCAACTTTCAAGTTCACAATATTAGTCACACGACAGTCGACTGTTCACACCTCAGTCGTCTGTCTTAGCAATTTCAACAGCATAATTCTATGTCCAGATCAGTCGACTTGCTACACGCAATCGGTCGACTGGACAGATCCATTTTCAGTAGATTATTTACAGTTCTTACGTGCATTTCATCATGATGTCAATTAACAGTATACATAAGTTCATGTTCCACAGACAAGGTTTCTTATCATTCAGTAACACTACAACATGGATCTTCAAATTACTAACATGCTCTTTCCGCTAGGGAAATACTTTAAACATGCATTCACATATGCTCATAATTCTTTACAACAATAAAGGTGTAAATCCCAAGTCATCAAACTGGGTCCACATGATGAAAATATCTCAATTTATGAAACTACCCAACAGTCACAGTCAGATTGAAGTACCAGTCGACTTAACACACTATCAGTCGACTGCTTCGACAATTCCAAATTATTAACTACCATTAGCTCTTTTTATTCATTTACCTTCCCTCCATCATATGTGTCATAGGGAAACCATGCAGATAGTATTCATACCATCATGTTCATTTATACACACGTTTATCATTTCAATCATGCAAAAAAAATAATGTCTCGTACCAGTCGACTGGCTCACATGGCAGCCGACTGTACCGACAGCCTCGTTTTCAATATTAATAGCGTGTTCAAGCAATTTCTACCGCATTCAAATCACTTTTATAACATAATATCGATCATAGCCATTGTAGCATTATTCCTACATTAGAAGTCCTGAGAAACACCCACCTTTTGTGAAGAAAATAACGAAATCCCGCAAGTCCTTCAATATAGCGCTGCACTTCTTGTTCCTTTGTTCCACGCCGAGCTCCTCACCAATGCTGCTTGCCTCCACAGAAAAGCTCCCACACAACTCACAAATACTCTCTATTACAGTATTAATCTTAGTGTAAAAGAGATAGGAGATGAGAAGGGGTATTTATACTAGAAAATAGATAGAATAGATGGCTAGGATTAATAGGGGAGTTGGAGAATCAAAGGCTGAGATCTAATCGGGAGTTAAGAAACTACCCACACCTCAAGATGTAACCGCCCATGATCCTAGCCCATCACTCCACAAATCCGGCCAAGAGAAATGTCTTGTGCACGTGTACATGAAGTGCACGTGTACACACACAAAACCCCACAAAATGCACATCTTACCCGGAAAAATAAAGAGAGAAAATGCTACATATACAAGTTGTGAAAATAAAAGGTTAAGTTTAGGGGTTTAAATACATTTGGGCCAAAATATGTATTTTTATATAAGAAAATAAACAAGTCACATTTGGGCTTTGAGAAGAATGTTTTATAGGAAATACTACACTTTATTTATCATGGAGAAAAGTAATAATAGTCGGCTATCATAAGAAAAATAAATCCCCTTTCATATATATTAAGAAAAATAAATCGGGGTACTACATTAACCATAAATAAACCAGAGTTAGTCCATCTCCAAATAGCCTTATTATGAGGTTTCCAATCATAAGTACTCAGTAAGTGAAAAAGAGATCTAAAATCATGAGAATGTTGGAGAGAAAGAGTTCTATGAAAACCAATATTCCAAACTTTACCATACCTATTAGTGGAGTAAAGAGAGAAGACAGAAGCATTAGGTAAACTAGCAATTTTAAAAAGCTCAGGGAAGCTAGAGGATAAACTACAATTACCAATCCAAATATCAGTCCAAAACCGAACATTCTTACCATCACCACAAATCTTTTGGAGACCACATTTAAAGGGAGATGAAGCTTTCCAAATCCCTTTCCAAAAAGAAGAACCAACAGAAGAAGGGAGAGTAGGAAAGTCACTAAAGCATCTTCTACGAAAGTACTTTCTTTTAATAACCCTAATCCAGACTTTATCCTCAAAGTTAAAGCAATGCCATAGCCATTTACCAAGAAGGGGTATATTTTGCCGACGAAGGTTGATAACACCTAGGCCACCTTCAGATTTTTGTTTACATACCCTAGCCCAGCTCATAAGGCATCTCCCTTGATCAGATTGTAAAGAAGAACCAACCCAAAAAAATTGCCTTCTAAGAAGATCAATCTTCTTGACAACCCACACAGGGACAAAGAAAAAAGACGTGAGATATAAAGGAATACTAGAAATGATAGAGTTAATGAGGATGAGTCTACCAGCTCTAGAGAGAGATCTACCAGCCCAACTATTAAGCCTCTTTTCAATTTTATCAATAACAGGAAACCAATCTGATTTATGAAGATTGCCAACTCTTAAAGGAATGCCCAAATAATTGAGGGGAAAAGAGCCTTTAGGATAATTAAAGAAAGCAGAAATCTCTTCTTGTCTACTATCATCACCCCCAATCCACATACAAGAAGATTTAGAAAAATTGATTTTCATACCTAACACACATTCAAAGCAATAAAGAAGGAATTTGAGATTTCTAAGCATAATGCCATCACAAGAAGAGAAGAGAATCGTATCATCAGCATACTGCAAGTTAAGAACACCTCTGAACAAGGGGAAGCCACCAACACTTTGAATAGAACCATTATCCCAAGCATTAGAGAGCATACAGTTGAAAACATCAGCAACAAGGACAAATAAAAGAGGGAAAATAGGATCACCCTGTCTAAGACCTCTTTTGCATAAAAAAATTTTACCCTTAGAGTTATTAATGATAACAAAAGAGGTACCAGAGTGAAGACTATTAAAAATCCAATCAATCCACTTAGGCCCAAAACCTCTAGCAATAAAAACCTTCCTTAAGAAATTCCAGTTCACTCTATCATAGGCTTTCTTAAAGTCAAGTTTAAGAAGAATGCCTTCAGAGTGATCATGGTGAATAAAATGAATAATTTCTTGAACCATAGCAACACTATCCAAAATGAACCTATCTTTAATGAATCCTGATTGAGAAGAGCCAACCAAAAGCCCAATAACTTTAGCAAGTCTATTGGCTAAAACTTTCATAATGATTTTAAAATTAACATTGAGGAGACTAATAGGCCTGAACTGAGAAACTTTATTCACCCCAGGACATTTAGGATTGAGAATGATATGAGCATAATTAATCCTAGAAAAGTTAAGAGAATTATCAAAAAGTTCTTGAAACACACCAACAATATCCTCTTTAAAATCATTCCAAAAAGCTTATAACAGAAAGTAGGAATACCATCAGGACCAGGAGCAGCCTCAAGAGGGAGGCCACAAATAGCTTGATAAATTTTATTTTCCAAAAAAGGAGCTTCTAAGCAATCCAGATTGATCCTATTAGAGGGGGGTAGAGCTGATCCCAATTGATATCTAAGAAAGTCTCACCAGGATCCCCCATAAGGTTTTTATAGAAATTGAAAAACTCTTGATGATTCAGAGTAGGATCAGAAGTGGAACCCCAATCAGATTGAATAGAAATAATATGATTTAATCTTTTCCTGTGAGAAGCATAGTTATGAAAGAATCTAGTATTACCATCGCCCAAAGTGAGCCATTTCACCTTAGCTCTTTGAAACCATCTGATTTTATCTAACTCCAAAAGATGGAGAAATTCTTTCTTAAGTTCTGATTTTAAGCTTCTATCAGAAAGAGAAAGAGGATTCTGTTCCTCAAGAGCATCCAAAGTTTCAATCTCCTTTTTCAAAAATAGTTTCCTATCTTTCATAGGGCCAAATCTTGTTTTGACCCAAAGTTTACATCCACACTTAATATTTCTAATTTTTGCAAGAAGTCTTCTGAGACCAGCCTGAGTATAAATGTTGACAGAATTAATACAATTAGAAATCATAGAGTAAAAGGGAGGATCTTCAAGCCAAAACTTCTCAAATTTAAAGGTGAGAGCTTTAGGAGAAGGAGAAGAGGAAAAAAGGATAAGAGGTACATGATCAGAAACAATATTAGAAGCAACTTGGACATAAGATAAAGGGAAGTCAGTATTCCAATCACAGGAGACAAGAAATCTGTCAAGTTTCGCAAAGCTAGGAACTAATCTCTTGTTAGACCAAGTGAATTGCCTCCCTAGAATAGAATAATCCACTAGATGAAGGGAATTTATAACATTGTTGAAATTATCAGAATCTGATATGTAGTAAGAAAAACCACTTCTTTCAGAAACAAAACGAACAGCATTGAAATCACCCCCAAAAATGACCCAACCATTCATAAAAGAATGCCACTGAATAAATTCATCCCAAAACTCATTCTTAAGAGTTTGAATACAAGGGCCATAAAAAGAGATAAAAAGAAGTGAGCAATTGAAAGCAAAACAATCTAATTCCACAGCCAGAAAAAATCTCTTTTTCAAAACTTTAGAGCATTGAACATATGATCCTTGAAACCAATAAGCATACCACCAGAGGCACCCTCAGAATTTAGAGTTTTCTGATATTTATTTGGTATATTTGCAAATATTATAAAAAGAGAGGCTTTTGTGCAAAATTACCACTTGGAGTAAAACTCCAGAATTTCATTTTTTTGGGCTGAGCATGAGGGCTAGCAACTCAGAGGTAAAGATTTTACTTTTTATTCTAATAGATTTGGTTTATTTCGCAAATTTGTTAAAGAATGGTCCTTTTACAAAATTGCCACTTAAAGGCAAAAATTACAAAACTTATTTTCTGGGTTTGAAACCAGTGCAGACCAAATTTGGGTGGTTATTTTTTATTTTAAATCTTAATTGAATTGGTTAATCTAATTTCCTAGTATAAGGATTTATATATGTAAAGATATATTTCAAATGAATATTTTGCAAAATCTTCTCAAAACCTTAGAAACCAGATTTCGGCCTATTAAAAGATAAGTAGCAGTCGTCTCTTTGCTGCACTAAAACAAAGGATTTTTTTTATTATTAATTTCTTGGAGTTTCGAAGCAAGGATCTTGGATTTTTGCGAAAGGAATGACTTTTCTTAATTCTTTATTATCTTCGGTTGATTCGTCAATAAGGTGAGTGACATATGTTTATTTTTATATTGTTCTATGCATGTCGTATGTGGTGATTTGTTTAGTGTAATGCATGCTAGAGGATAGTATGATGATATAATGAATATATTGATGGATAGATGGTTAAAAGTAGGATTTTTATGAATGTTATGATTAAAATCTCTGTATAGATGATTTAGAATATTAAAAGAACCTAATAGAAATCATGGGTATGTTGTTTCTTTATTATTCTTGCTGTTTGATTGTATACATGTTGAGATTATCTGATAGAGATGCACTAATTGAACAAAGAAGGGTCTTTACTGTTAGTATATATATATATGATCTGTTTCGGTATTTTGATGAAGAAAAAGTTGACTAAATATATGTTGTAATTGCATATAATCATAGGAAAACTAATGTAAGTGGTTGTATGTGTGTTTAACAAATTTCAAGAGGAGTTCTTGGATCAAAGAATCATGTTTTGAAGGTTGAAGTGGGGTATTTTATTTCGGGTCTGATTATGCATAACCGAAATTGGATTTTTGTGTTTTTGTGATATTTTCGATTGGATCTTGATGTATAAGGATACTGAGATTGAATTGAACAATATGCTACTTTTATGCGATGATTTTCTTGATGTTTTACTGATACATAAACATACCACACATATATACATTTACTTTTACTGTTTTGAAGAAGTTTTGTCGAAAATTGATCTTTTATGAATTTGGTGAGATTTTGATTAGATTTATAAACTCCAGTATGTTAGACAAGTTGTATTTGATCATCTCAGAGTTTTTAAATTTACAATTCATGTTTTAAAAGAGTATAATCATGTATCAGTCGAAAAATGCACAATTTTGAAACTAGTCGATTATCAGCTAACGGTCGACCGGCCCCATTTTGAACTAAGATGTGCGGTCGACCGTCATTTGAAAATTTGGATTTTCTGGGCTTGTGCAGTCGACCATCGTTCTTTTGAACTGTTTTCGACAATCGACTATCACTTGCTGTTTTTGATGACTTGTTGAGTTTTCTTGCTGATTTCTTGAATGATTATTGATCTACTGTTTTAGATGATGTTTTCACTACATATTACTGTATTTTACAGAGAGTTATATTTTTATTTTTATAGAATTAAATTTCTATTTCTATGACTTTAAGAGGCGAAATATATATATGGATTTCAAGATATGGTAGTTTTGTGATATTCTATGACTTCAAAATATCAATCTTAATTATTTAATGGATTTAATATCTCAGTTCAGTTCTGAAAATTTGTGAGTAATTGGATAAATTTTGATTTGTTTTATTTAAAGAAGTTTTCTTGATATAAATGATTTGTTGACGGAATTAAAAGTTTTAATGAACGGTTTTCTGTTGATATTTGATTTGTAAGTCTTTAGGAGTTGAGTGGGATTCCTGTAAACCGGCAGATGAGATTTTGTGGATTTTGACCAGTTGGGTCTTGGGGTTGTTTTGTTGGAATTAAGTCTGGCATGATACACTAACTCTAAAAAAGGGAAATTTTGTGTTTTAATAATAACCAACCTAAGGACAGACACTAGTGGAGATGTGATAGAACTTGGAAAACATAAGTATATGCTCAAGGGGTTAGTCCAACGGATACGTTCCAGAACTGTGTGTTATAGTGTCCCGAGAAGACAGTTGGTATGTTCGCATGTCGAGGATCGGTAGGCTTATTCACGGAACATACGATGCATTCGCGTGTCGATGGTCGGCAGGCCTATTCACGGGATATACTGTGTATCTGCACGTCGAGGGTCGGCAGGCCTATTCGTGGGGTACACGGCAGGAAGGTGATTCTCCGATTTTTGAGCTATGCTTACATGATGCTTGCGCGTCGAGGGTCGTCAGACCTATTCGCAGAGTAATCTGGATCTTGTTTCTATCACCTTAGTAGGATTAGTTTCATAACGAGGGATCGAACCCTATAAAGTGAACACGATTAGGGCTTGCACCGGACATATGTAGTATGGAAATGCATAGAATCCGACAAGTATGCATTAAAGAGTCATCATACTACATTTTTGTTTTCTTGACTTGGTTTTATGCATGTTTGTTTCCTGTTTCCTACAATTGACACTTAGCCTAGCTTTACTTGATGTTTTCATACTTTATTTATTGTTATTTCATATTCCATTCGTTACTACTGTTGGTATGTGTTGATTATGACTTTATTCTTTATGTTTTATTTATGTTGCATTGTTTTGACGTCACTCACATCGTTATGGCTGACCCCTGTAGTTTTGGGGGTTAGGGTTATCTCTAACCTCATGTTTTACAGGTAGGTACCTATAACTTGGGATTTGGATGCATGTGGTAGGATGATAATATGGCTTATGCAATTTGTAAAAGAATGTGTTGTAAAAGAAAGAAATTGTAATTCAAGGTGTTTGTTTTTTGCTGTGATTTGTAAAGAATTGGTGTAATAAAAGTTGAAAAATTATCTATGTTTACCTATGTTTACTATTACATTAAGGTAGATGCTGGAAATTGTGCCACGTATTTCTGAGTTTATTATATTGGAAATTCGGGGCGTTATAGCAACCCCTGCTGCTACTGCTGCTGTTGTTGTTTCCTCTTGCTTCCACTCTGTTTCCAATCGTCTTGATCCCTCCATCGTCTCATCGTCTTCGTATCTAACATAGTATGCAAGACATAAACCCAACAATCTTCATCTTGGATTGCATACTATGAATCCACACCTGTGTAATTTAAAATATTCTACTCTTTTATTCTCCTCTTCCAAACAACTTGGTTCTGTGACTTCTTCTGCTAGTTGAATCTACCTCCACCTGTTTTTCTCATGTTATATGCCCGCTCAAGGGCACACCCCAGTAAATGTAATCATGGAGGTATCACCCTCCATACGAAATCCACCTACCTCAAGGCAATTTCCTCCTTTCGACGATATTCAAACGTCGCAGCCTCACTTGGATGATTCTAGTGACGACATATTAGATAGTGCTTTAGGAATAATGGGCTTCAAACCACTTGGCCAAGATTTTCTATTCCCACAAAGTTGGGAGAGGTTGTGCTGACTCTGCTCAATCTCCCTTTCACCCTTCATCACCTTATGATAACTTTTCCAAACTGATCGAACTCCACCTCGATCTATGTACCTGCAGTCCTGTGCTTCAAGAGTTCTCATGGATAAAAGGCTTCGTTTCATCAAAGGAATATACATGCCCTTGTGTTCCCTTCCGTCTGTCATCTTCGACTCTACTGTTCTTTCACCCCTTACTTTATAAATCTTATCAACCTTCGTTCTCACACAACGACATGATGCAAACTTGTAAGTAGAAACTATCTCCCTCTTGGAGCAAACTTGAGAAGAACTAACTGAATCAAAAGAACAATCAGAATTCACACATAAGGAACTTAAAATGAAAACACTGTTTAAGCCATCACCTGATTCTGCGGCACTGGATTTGGTGCCCCTCTGACTCAACCGCTTACAATAGTCTCTCATGTAATGCTCAATCACTTTGCACTAGTGGCTATGGACCTTACACCTACATATACTTTCCCTTCCATTTGATGTACAATCCACCTCCAAGCAACTCACATAAGTTGATGCCGATTTCTGACTCTCCTTCCTAAGTGCATTCTCCTCCAACCCCTTGATCATACCTACTATAGAAAACTTCTCCTTGGTAAATTTCTCGCCAATCACGGTTATCATGTTTGATGAATTTGGTGGTGAATATATCAAGTTGGAAGAATTTAGATCATCTGTATTGAACGCCCTCAGTTCAAATAACTTCATATTGAACTCCACTGTATAATCTAGAAGAGCGGTACTTTCCTTCATTGAGTAACCCCATAACTTTCCCTTCTGGTGTATCCGACTATGTAATGACGATTCCGAGTAGTCAATTCTGATTGCCCAAAGACTCACCGCACTTCTCCTACACCTTACCACGCTCGTCGATGACATCCGGATTAAACCCAAGGCTTCTGAATAGATCTCCTCCCAATTCTCCTGCTTTGTGTCGATTGGTTTCCCTTTATCTTCTTCTAGGACTAGATCCAAGTCATATTGAACCGATGCTTCATGTATGTCCTCCTTCAAGAGATCAAAGTTGATCTTACCTTCAAACTGCTTGATCTTCGTGATATGATCTGCCATCTTCTCCAAAGAATTCAAACAAACCCTTGAACCCGAATGCTTTGATACTAATTGTTAGGAACACAAGCGGTACAACGACGCTTGTTAGGGAATTAGCGAAACTCTTCTCTTTGAGGATCGTGTTGAGTTAGTCAATGCAATCAACACAAACTACCATGCACATAAGAGATCATACTAAACACACCAAAATACACACAGGTTTGTCCCGGTTGGGGCTTTCGCCTTAATCCGTGAGAGAAGAAATCGAGATGTAATTCAACTAGAGAAGATGCAAGAATATTACAATTCTCACCACGGCCCTCTCTCAAGCCTCACCAACAAGTAGTAGTTGTTTACAATTAGAGAAACTCTCAAACTCACTTCAATGAAGTACTTTCTCTCTCTCTCTCTCTCTCTTGGCTCTTAATGGAGGCCAATAACAACATTATATAGAGATCTAGAGAAACCCTAGTTTGATGTCTTGATACAATAGCCATTAGATATTACAGATAGATAACCCTATGATAAGAGCCACACGATCTAACTTGAAGAGCATTTTTGGGTTTCAGCAAAGTCACCAAGACCCACACCCAAAGTCTGCATCAGCCGCGCACAGTCGAACGCACCCGTCTTGTGGTCGACTATCCCCCTCTCGGGAACGCCTGTACAGTCGAGCAATCAACCATCCCCAAGACCGGTCAACCGCAACCCCTACTGCTGCTGTTGTTGTTGCTGTTGCTGTTTCCTCTTGCTTCCACTCTATTTCAAATCATTTCGATCCCTCTATCGTCTCATCGTCTTCGTATCCAACATAGTATGCAAGACATAAACCTAACATAATATGCAAATAACCCAAACCAACCCGCGGATGTATACATCGATCTACCCTTGCTTTCTTTTTTGCTAAAAAAATATATTGGTGCTAGAATGCATGTGCAATTTTTCTCAACTCTTTTACAACTTCGAAGTTTTATCCTAGCAAGCATGGCTTTCACACATGATATCACAGCGCCCCCAATTCGAATCTTGTTGGAGCCTAGCTACGTTTATTTATTTTGGAATTTAAAAAAATAAAATAAAAAGAAGAATAGATTTCATTGTTCATATTCAGTTCTCGATATATTCATATAATGTAATTAATGTAGTATAGTCACTACCCAAAGTCCAATGATTTAAACCCTTGTAGATATCATGCACTGCAGATACTTGACTGTGCAGGATGCACCCATGCAGTTTCATATATGCAATCTTCTGGTATGCTAAATCTAACTGCTCCCTTTAACGTTTACGTGTCTCTCAAACCTACACTCTTTGGCAAGGGATATATCAAGTTATCTCGGAATTGCGCGGAGTGATTGAAAGTGATTCATCAATTTAAATGTTCTCCTTACATACCCTTCTTTTTCCAGATATTTTCTCAGTAACACAGCTTTGAAATGAAAGCAGTTATCCACATTTAAAGCCTGGCAAAATGGAAACAGAGAACTACAGCATATTCTGAAGAGGAATTTGCCGTAGGAAGCAACAAAAGAAGCATTACACTGTGTTCAACAAAGTAAATCGATATTCAACAGTGACGCACCACAGGGCTACCTCAACTCTCAAGTACTGATCTCTACTGTAAATTTGTCTTCCATACTATGTAGTTCGACAAAATCTGATAGTATGACTATGATGCCTTCTAGTTCTCAGAAGTAAAATTATTCTGTTTTAAGGAAACTAGTATTTTTCACGTGCGATGCACGTTTTGATAAGAGTTTGAGGATTATCACGTGCAATTTACGTGTTATTAAATAGTTTTGGAGTTGGACGTGCGTTACACGTAATTGATAAAAAAATATTTTGAAGAAACAACTACAATTTGTACATGCAATGCATGTGTTTATAAGTAGAATTTGAGTTGTACGCGCAACATATGTGTATGTTTAGTGTTAAACAAATACTGCAAAATTGTTTTGCACGTACGTTGCACGTTTTAAATAGGTGGGATTTTTTTATTTGTTTGTTTTTGTTGTAATTAATAGGAAAGTTGGAGTTGCATGTGCAATGCACGGATTTGTATGTTGACAACATTACAACTCCAACTCTCCCATTATAATATTAAAGATTAGAGATTAGATATTAGAGATTAGAGATTCATTGAACAAATGTAGGGCATCCAGTTTCTCCCTAAAACTTAAAATCAACCTTATCAACTACTACCAGAAAGTACTCAAAGAGGTGCATGAAGACTGAAACCAGAAGAGAACTAAAAACTCCAATGAGGCTGCTTCTTCTCCGATGAGGCTGCTTCTTCTCCGACCCTCCTTCTCTTCTTCTCCGACCTCTTATCCTTTACATTTGAACTCATTTTCAAGATGCTGCTTCTTCTCCGACCCCCATTGAACCTTTTTGCCTGATATCCCCGACCACTTCCTCGACTGACTACTGAACCTCTAACGAACCTCGGACCTCTGACTCCATTCTCATATGCTGTCGGAGTTAAAACTGAGTGGGTGCCGACCCAACGAGAGGGTCCACCACACTCCTACCACCCCTACACCTTCCCCACCAACCTCCGATGCTCCTCCTCCACCCCCTCACACTTCTGACCCTCCGACACCCACACCTCAACTACCTGTCCCAAACCCAAACCCTAACCTACAACCTAACCATATTGAGGGTGAACCCTCTAGGCTCAGAAATGCACTCTCCCCCCCGCGGGCACATCGAAATGCACTTCATCGGCAGGAGGGGAGAGGCTCGGATCATCATCGCCCTATGGAAGAGCTGCAGCTGAGAGGACGGGCCCATAGAGGGGGTCCTCCTACAAGCCATTATCGGCGTAAAAGAACCCCCCCAGTGGTCCAGCGGCACGCTCAATGAAAGGTATACGACCGGCGATACAGCACAGAAGTGCAACACAGAGACAACCACAGGGACAGTTATGCAAGAGAAAGGAGCTACAGTAGTGTAACTCACAACCACCACCATCACAGAGAGGCAAGACAACACCGTAGTGCAACTCACCATCATCCCTACCATCACAGAGAGCAAGTTCAACCGGCAAGACAACACCATCGCTCAGTCACCCCACCAAAACCAACATCTCCCATGCACCACCACCTCCCTCCAAATGCTACCACACCCCCAACGGAACCCAACAAGCAGCACCAATACCAACCTCTTGCATCCCCCTCCTCTCACAACCCCCACCAATCACCGCCAAAGGAGGAGGTCCAAGACCCTCCAAAATCCATCGTTGTATGGGCCCAACAGAGGGGTCCAAACGATGGGTCGAAAGAGGGCGAGGACTAGCTCCGATTGGGGAATCGTCGGAGAGTTGGCAAGAAGTTAATCATAAAGGAAAAAGAACGTCCAACTCCCCACCTCCACCCCTACTGGATAACAGAAAACACTAGAGAAAAGAAAAGTGCAAACCGGTGCCGTGCTTCAACTGCGGAGAGTTGGGACACTACCGGACGGAGTGCACCAAAGAAGTGCAATGCCTGAGGTGTATGATGTGGGGTCACATGTCATACAATTGCACAAATATCGTCACTTCCAACGACGACGACGAGCGGCGGGTGTGCAGGGGTAGATCGCCTGACAACCCAGTGACGATCAAGCTTGCAAACAGCCTCGCCACAATAAAAAATGAGAAAAAATGGCTAAGCCAATGGTCCGCAGTGGCACGAGTGAGATCAGGACGGCCATCGGAGGCCCATATCCTCCAAGCTTTGAACGCGAGATAGCCAATGAAGGCACACCATGATTGGGTTGTCAAGAAAATGTGTCACCTCCAGTTTTTGATATCATTCTCTTCGCCACAAAAGATGGTAGAGGTCACCGGAATGGCAACGGTGGACTTTGGGCATTTTAAGTTGGACTTCAAAGCTTGGTCACCGAGCTTTGGTGCTGAACGACCTCAGGGGGATAGATATTGGGTATGGATTCATAACGTACCCTTGCATTTTTGGAAAAAGGAGGCTTTGCAAGAGATAGTCTCTGACTTTGGCACAGTGGAAGAAGTCGACGAGAAGACCGTTCGCCGCTCGGAGATTGTATTGGCTAGGATACTAATCAGGAGTGGTGACATCTCCTTAATGCCAAGATTCGCAAAAGTTTTCTCCTATGAAGAGTCCTATCTCATCCACTTTGTCCTCGACAAGCGCGCAGAAAGGAAGACGGAATTCACCCCCATTACGTCCCCCTCGCCTCCATCCTCTCTCAGAGATGGCCGTACCTACAAGCAAGTTTCTTCACCAACATGGGATCTCACCATAGACGGGACCCATGAAGTGGAGTGGGTCCATTGAGAGTTGATCAAGGCGGCGAGAGAGATGGAAGCTCACCGGGAGCCTACGGCGGAGGGATCAGAAAGGCATGCATCAGGGCGGGACGCCGGTGGTCGAGTACGAAGCTTGACCAAGGGATCCAACGGCCAAGATAACCCACTTCCAGATTTGGCAAATTTCACAGAATTAGGGGTAAACCAGAAAAAGGGAGAGCAGCAGATAGCTCAAAACGGCAATCAAACGCTGCAAGGTGGTCAAACGCTGCATGCAGGTGAGAAGGGACATGCTGTGGATCAGATAGGGGGGACAGGGCATGCAGGCCCTAAAAATGGCAAAAACCCACTCCGTAACAACATGCAAGCTTCGGGACAAGAGTTGGTGAAGGACAGTACCAGTTTGGAGAAGAAGACAAGTGAGAAAGCACCATTGACCAGGGAGTGGGTAGCAAAGCTTTGGAAATCACCAGAAAGGAAAAAAGGGGCTTCTTTGGGTCAAGGGCGACAGGCTACAGATGCCATTTTGGGGAAAGCGACGAGCAAAGAGCTGCTCGTTAACAGAGAAGAAAGCTCAAAGGAGAGCGAGAAGAAAGGGGATTCTGGCGCTCAAGCTCTGAGGAAACTCAAAAATGGTAAAGAAGACAACGAAGAAGCTAAAGAAGGAAACACCCCCTCTGCTTTGACGCTTAAGGAGAAAGAAAGTTTCATTTTGGCGCTTAACCCTTTGATTCCACCGCCCTTAACATTGGTTCCCACGCTCTCTGCAGCAACCGCTGTGCCCACTAACCAAGTGTTGCCATGTGGCGAGGGGGGTGAGAATACCGCCCAGCTTAAACAGGCTGTGATTTCAAATCTCGAGATAGGCGGTAAGTTGCACCGCGGAGGAGATAACAGAAGCCTCACAGATGCTTCTCAAGTTGGTGGGCTAAACTATAAGAGTTTTATAGGCATTAATGGGCCCAAAGAGGGGCCCAAAACACATATTATAGCTCCTGGGAAAAGTAACACTATTATTTTGAACAATCAGGTACAACGTCAGACGGGTAGTGGACCCATCGAGGAGTCCGCGACGGGAGGCACCGCTATTCTTGTAGAGTCATCATCAATTTGTGGGCTCAATGAGGAGTCCGCAATGAGAGAGTCTACTCTACAACTGGAAAATCAGCATGCCGATAGTGATGAGGACCTAGAAGGGCACATAAATCTGGACGAAGAATTCTCATTTACAGATGAGAAGTCAGAGGATCTAGAGTTTATTGCGGATACACAAAGGAAGATCTCGCCAGAGATGGTCTTGTCCACACTTCCAGAATCAGTACCGGGAGATAGTACTGGAACGTCTCGCAGGATGGTTAGGTACAGACTTCAGCGGTCGCCTAAGAGGACTCATGTGGAGTCCTTGGATGACTATCTGGAGGTAGCGGCGGCAGCCAAAGTTGCAAAATTCGACGACGGAGGTACGAGAAATTTTTTAGCTACTATATTAAATTTCATGTCAGATTCTGAAGTTTTTATCCTAGCTAAAACCTATGGGTTAGAGGTGTGTGACACAGAACGTAATGCTTTACTACTTAATAAAATTAGGGGTTAGGAAACTGAAAGGACTAAGTCTAGTTATCAGAAGGACCTAGGATCCAGCTCTGGGTTGATAGAGGTCTTCGAGGATGAAGCCTGTTCCACACCCACACCCACGATCAACCCAGACATGGTCCCCCAATGAATACACTATTCTAGAATGTTAGGGGGCTGGGGGAAAGGGGGAAAAGAGATATGGTTAGGGACATAATTAACAACTCCAAGACGGAAGTGGTAGGATTACAGGAGACCAAGCTTGTGCACGGGTTCAAACTCAAAAGAATAGGGGGCAACAGAATCAAGGAATGGGTGCTACGCCCGTCCGCAGGAGCCTCGGGGGGGATTGCTATTGGGTTCAACCCGGATATTCTCACTTGTACCAAGGTATACAGTGGAACGTTTTCCCTGAATATCCGACTGAAACGACGGTCTGATAATTGGGTGTAGACAATCACTATCATTTATGGACCGAATGTGGCTACAGATCGAGAGGCCTTATGGCAAAAGCTTTTTGATGTTCGACATTGATGGTCGGGAGCTTGGATTGTTGGGGGGACTTCAACATGACCAGATTTTCTTTCGAGCACAAGGGAAGAGGCTCCAGTGATAGACACAGAGAAGAGTTCAATAGTGTGATCATGGAACTAGAGCTGATCGATATCCCAATTAATGACAGACTATTTACATAGTCTAACATGCAAGCTGCTCTGATTATGGTCAAATTGGACAGGATACTAGTATCGATAGATTAGGAGGCTAAATTCCCATTAGCAACCGCTAGGTCGATCCCTAGACCTACGTCAGATCATACCCTGATCCTACTTGATGCAGCGGTACAGGGAGCTCAAAGGCCAAGGAAATTCAGATTTGAGAAGGCCTGGCTAGAAATTCAGGGATTTCACCACATGGTGATGGAAAACTGGGCACTCCCAACTGCTGGTACGGATGCTGCATCCCGATGGTGTGAAAAAATCCGTAGATTGAGAAAGCAGCTGCGTAGATGGAATCGGTCTAGATTCTCGACCATCTGGCGTGCAAAAGATTCCTTTTTGGAAGGAAGTGATGAGCTAGAAAGGTTGGAAGAAACGAGAGTACTGTCACAAGATCGAAAAAAACAAGCTACTAGAGCTCCGAGAAATTATTGCCAATCTTTATAAGTTGGAAGAGATCAAATGGCAACAAAGGTCAAGGATTTCATGGCTCAAAGAGGGAAACGCGACTACGGCCTACTTTCACCGAGTGGCAAGCGCAAGACGTAGGTCCAATCTAGTCCTGTCAATTCAGACGGAAACGGGGACATCGCAAGACGAAAATGTGATTTCCACAACCTTTCAAAATTACTACAAGGGCCTCTTTGGGAAAAAGAATGACTTCAGGATCCCACTTAGGGATGATTACTGGCAGGCATACCAGAACGAATCAGCGCAAACATTATCCACTTTGGAAGCACCTTTTCTCGAAAGCGGAAGTGAAAAAGGCCATCACTCAAATGGGAGCAGACAAATCGCCTGGGCCAGACGGCTTTCCAATGATGTTCTTCCAAGTATTCTGGGAAAAAATTAAAGGGGACATTATGGCGCTGATGGATGAATTTTTTCACAACAATCTCAGATTGGGCATGTTCAACTTTGCGGAAGTTGGTCTGATACCCAAACGGGAGGAGTCTACGAGATTGGGGGATTTTAGACCAATTAGCCTCATAAACTTCTCAGTTAAGATCATCACAAAGGTCCTGGCCATCCGCCTGGGAAGTATAATGGACAGTTTAATCAGCAAAACCCAGACAGGTTTCATCAAGGGCAGATGTATCCTAGACTGTGTGGCCACCGCTAAACAAGTTATCCACCACTGCCAAACGAGCAACTCGAAGAACTTCCTCCTAAAACTGGACTTTGAGAAAGCATACGACTCTGTCGATTGGGAGTGCTTGCTGGAAGCTCTTAGAGGGAGAGGATTCGGGGATAAATGGATAAGATGGATCAAACAGTGTTTACATACTAGTAAAACGGCAATTTCGGTGAATGGGCAGCCTGGGCCGCCGTTCCCTTGCAAGAAAGGACTCCGGCAAGGGGATCCGCTATCCCCACTTATATTCACTATTGTAGCGGATGTGCTGAGGGGTATGCTAGAGAACTGTCGGAGAAAAGGTTGGATAATGCCCGTGGCCAGCAGCACTTCTAATCAAGGGTGTACGATTCTCCAGTATGCTGATGACACCCTACTCTTTGGTAATGGGACCAGGTCAGAAACAATCTGCTTTAAAGGGGCCTTCTACTGTTTTGAAGCCTGGTCAGGCCTCAGGATAAATTTCTACAAGAGCGCTTTGATTCTAATTACACTATCCGATGTAGAAGAACGGGAACATGCTACCATACTAAACTGTATGACTGAGGAGTTCCCAATCAAATACTTAGGGCTCCCACTCAGAACAGGGAAACTCACTAAGACAGACTGGCTTCCTATCATAGACAGGGTGGAGGACAGATTGTCTGGTTGGAAAGGAAAATCACTTTCACTTGGGGGCAGAGTGGTACTTATCAACTCAGTGTTGTCTAATCTGCCCATTTACTACATGTCATTTTTTGAGCTGCCTAAATGGGTCATCCAAAGGATTGAACGAATCTGAAAGTGATTCCTATGGAAAGGGGCGGACTCGAATAGGGGGGGATACCACCTGATCAAGTAGAGTATTGCATGCATGAAGAAGAGACATGGAGGGCTAGGCATCATCGACTTAAGAGATATGAACCTTGCCCTATTTGGAAAATGGTGGTGGAAGGTCTTTCACCACAGCGGAGAAAGATGGCAGGACTTCATTCAACCAAACCTCCGGGGAAAAGGTACAAGAAGTTTAGGCTTCCGTGTAGGGTTTAGAGTTTCTCGCTTCTGGAAAGGAATTACCAAAGCGAGCGAGCCTTTCAATTCAGCAGTTGCATCGATGATTGGGAATGGATGGTCCACCAGATTCTGGTATGACAAATGGTGTGGCGCCCATACCCTTGAGGAGACCTTCCCGGATCTGTATGAGAAAACAATTCGCCCGAATGTTTCTGTGGCTAAAACATGGAAGAGGGGCAACTGGAGACTGCCTTTTCGAGGGCTTCTAAACCAAGGTTTACAACAGAAACTACATGATCTACAAACACACATTACACGGAATGGGGTGATGTGTACGCAAGGCCCAGATCAGTTGCACTGGGGATTAGAGGCCAAAGGAGCTTTCACTGTTAGATCTCTGTACCATCGAATTCACTATCGAGGATGCAGACCCAGTTGGGCACAGGTGTTATGGAGGGCCAAAACACTCCTGAAAGTAAGGGTCTTCCTCTGGCTAGTGCTCAATAATACAATCCTCACCAGAGAAAACCTTGCCAAAAGACAACCCCATATAGCGACCAACTGCGGATTCTGTAACACACATATGGAGAATCTAAATCACCTTTTCATTCACTGTCAAAGGAGTAAGGCAACGATGGTAGAGGTATTACGGGCCTCAGAGACAAGTGACTACCCCAGGGAATACGAGGATTTGTGGATTGGCTCCAAATTTGCCTCGGTACGCCACGAAATGAAGGATGCTTGGTACATTACCATTGCGGTAACTACTTGGGTGTTATGGCTAGACAGAAATAATTTCTATTTTCGTGCTTCATGTAATAGTATTTCTGGTAATCTTATTCATATCATGCATCTTATTTCTTTTTGGGCCACAGCTGCTGCCACAGGGGCAAGAGGACGGATTACCAGAGTCTTCCAAGTGGAAGAATTTGATGATGAGGAGGTCGAGTTTGGATCGATACTGGATTGAGGGGTAGGAGCCCCTTTTGCTCACATGATACATTGGATTTCCACAGGCTGCAACTACCTCTACTTTGTTTTCTGTTTCGAACTATTGTACTTTTGGTTGTACTTTGTATGGATGGTTAGACCCACCCTCCAGGGTTCTGTTAGGGGGTTATATTTTATTTTCTGCACTGTAATTTTGTAGTTCCTCCGGTTCACCGGGGATGTTTTATTAATTTCTTATTAATGAAACAGGGTGGCGTTATTTCACCTTTAACCTCAAAAAAAAAAAAACTACTACCAGAAAGTAAAGATCCATCTACAATATGAACGGCAAAATTTAAAAAAACAGCACAAAAGTTTGGAGCTGTTTAAAAAAACATCACAAAACTTTCACTTTTTAAAAAAACAGCACAATGTTTAATTCTCAACTGACAGAGTTACCCAAACGTTAACTGGCTTATACATGCACTGCACGTACTTACATAAAATGTCCAAAATACCCCCGTATACCCAGCGAATCGTTCCCCTGCCTCTTCTTCCCCAATTACCCAGCGAAAAAAAAAACCCAAATCGGAGAAAACCTAATTTGCGGAGCCTGTTGGTGTCGATTTGTTTCCCTATCACTGAAAGCCCCAAATTGTCGACATTAGAGACGCGGTGAATCTATTGAAGGTGCCTCACTCAGCGATTCCTGTACCGAGTTTGTGTGGGTTGCAAAGCTGTCGAAAGTTGGAATTTGTGAGGGTGTTTTGTGATCGATTCGAAGTTGAGCTATCGAAGAAGGTTAGTTCTACTATTTTTTCCTTTAGTTAAGTTGGTTTCATTATATTTGGTGGGTTTTGTATTATGAATCTTTTTTGAATTTGATAATAATCTATTGTGGGGGACCATTGTTGTGGGGGACCATTTTTTGAATTTAGAAAGAAAGATGAATAATGTTGTGAGTGTCGGTCTGATCTCATTTGTTAAATCAAATAATTGGATGTGATGTAGGATAATGTTAAACCTAAACATCCAGTGCAGTGGGTATTTTGTGAAGAATCGTACTTGGAAATACGTGGGAGGGAAGAAGGGGAGATATAGATTCGGCATCCCCTAATTGACCAAATGGGAAGCGTTGAAGAACATCTTGAAGAAGGTGTGTGATTACAATGAGTCACATCATGTATACTACAAAATTGGAGTAGGGGATTTTGCCTACAATTTTACATTGGTAGATGATGATGTCAAAACTAAGGAGATGTGGGATGAACACAATGTGGAACCCGAAGTTGGTGAAGTGTATTTGTATGTTGATAATCAAAAGGGTGTTGTAGAACAAACCAGCATTGTTGATGTGGAGATGGAAGGTAAGTTATCTGTGTATATTGTTCCATAACTGTACATAAATGTTAATTTGAATTAATGTGCTAATATATCTATCTTCTCTCGTTGGAATTAGATAACTTTGCAGATGATATTACCATCCTAGAAAAGCCTATCGAAGTTGTCACGATTGTTGATGATTCGCAGTTGAGCGGAGTGGAACAAACCGGCGTTGAGGTTGTGGGCATGGAAGGTATTTTTTGGTTGCTAATCTTATCGACAACCTTGCATACAATTTTGGATATGTTCAAGATTCTAATATATGTATCTTATCTTGTTGGACTTTGAAAACTTTGTAGGTGATGTTCCAATTGAAGGAAAACCTATAGAAGTTGCTTCGATTGTTGGTGATACGCAGCTGGGGGCAGTGGAACACTCCGGCAATGTGGTTGTGGAGTGGCAAGGTAATTTTTTTCTTGTTTTGTAAACAATCCATACACTGTTGTTTTCAAATAATGTACTAGTATATGTGTCTTATCTTTTTGGAATTTGATAACTTTGCAGATGATATTACGATCGAAGATAAACATATGGAAGTTGTAACGATGATTGATGATACACAGTTGGGGGAAGTGGAACACACCAGCATTGAGGTTGTGGAGATGGAAGGTAAATTTTTTTGTAATTTTATCTACATCCCTGCATACACTTTTGTTTTCAAACAATGTTCTAATATTTGTATGTTCTCTTGTTGGATTTTGATAATTTTGTAGCTGATATTCCAATGCGAGGAAACCCTACCGAAGTTGACACATCCAATGAGCCATCTGGTGTACCCATTGATAGTTCCAGCCAGTATACATTTCTACATGAGGCTCAAGTAAATGTCAGCATGGGTGCGAAACATGGAGGTGGTAGGCCATCTACTTCAAGGAATAAAGTAGAGGAGAAATTATGTGGGGAAGAATGTGATGCACCCTCTTTGGATTCAGACTATGCTGATAGTGAGGAATTGGGAGATGTAGTCAGCTCAGATGATGACACTCTGGGGAACATACAGTACAATGAAGAGAGACATCTGGTGGATCCAGTGATTCTAGTCGGTATGGAGTTCCCACACGCTCGAGACTTTCGAGCATGTTTACGAGAGTGGGCAATTAGGAATGGTTATGATCTTTTTTGGAGAAGAAATACTTCGGTGAGGATTACAGTAGAATGTGCATCTCAGAATGGGTGTCCTTTCTATGTTGGAGGTGCATGGAAAGAAGCCGCCAGGGTATTTAAAATTGTTTCTCTTTGTGAAGAACATACTTGTGAGAGGGGAATGGAGAACAGTCAAGTGAGTGCTCCTTGGCTGGCTAACAAGTACCTAGAATCGTTTCGAGATGATCCAACCTGGAATGTTAATGCCTTCATTTCAGCGGTGAATAGAGATTACGGTGTGACCATCAACAAACAAACGGCTTATAGGGCAAGGAGAATGGCCATTGATGAGGTGGATGGGAAGCATGTGGAGCAGTATCGTAGACTATGGGATTATGCGAACGAAATGTTGAAGAAAATGCCGGATACTGCAGTGGTAATCAAAACCGAGGAGATTGTAGGTTGTGAGGATAAAAGATTTGGTGGTATGTTTGTGTGTTTTGGCGCACTTGTGAAGGGAATGTTGAATGGATGTCAGAAAATAATTGGGATGGACGGTTGTCATTTGAAAACCGTCTCTGGTGGTGTGTTATTGACGGCATGTTCAAGAGACCCCAACAATCAAATGTGGCCAATTGCATGGGCGGTGGTAGGCGTAGAGAACAAGGAGACTTGGACATGGTTTTTGACTAACTTGATAGAAGCAATAGGGGTCGTATCACTATGGGGATGGACCTTCATCTCGGATAGACAAAAGGTACTTATTCTTCTCGGTAATTTAATTCCTTAAATAGTATACTTACTAACTTTCGTGAGATGTTACTTTGAAACCTACATCTATTGCAGGGGTTACTGGAGACATTTAAGGAACTAGTTCCTGAGGCTCAAGTCAGGTACTGTGTACGGCATTTATATGCCAACTTTGCAAAGAAGTTTAGGGGGCTAGACCTAAAGGGTCATGTATGGGTTGCGGCCAGGTCGTACACAAAGCATGGGTGGGAGACTTCAATGAAAGCAATGAGCAATGTAGATGAGGAGGCTGCAAAGTGGTGGATGGATGTAGGTCCAGATAAATGGGCAAGGTCACACTTTCAAGACTCCAACAAATGTGATCTACTTTGCAACAATATATGCGAAGCATGAAACAAGTACATTATGAAGGCCAGAGATTGCCCAATAATACTATGTTGGAAAAAATCAGACGACTAGTTTCGGTGAGATTGCAGAAGAAAAGGGAGAAGATTGAAAAGTACACTGGAATTGTCACTCCAAAGATAAGAGAAAAGTTGAGGTCGCAGTATCAAAGGTCTAGAGCATGTTTTATATTTAGATCATCAGAAACTAAGTACGAGATAATGGAGCATGGGACCAATTTTGGGGTCGACCTGGAAGCAAGATCTTGCGACTGTGGAGAGTGGCAATTGAGTAGGGTGGTGTGCAGGCATGCGTTGGTCTTCCTGAACAATGCAAGGAAGAATGTTGAGGAGTACTGCGACACAAGCTACAGTAGGAGTACGTATGTGAAAGTGTACGAAGGTACCCTTTTTTCTTTAAGTACCGACTACTTATTTTAGCATCTAATACCATCAAGTTTCGTTAGTTTTCAATTTGTTACATCTGATTTTTTGTAGGCACCATAGACCCAATTCCAAACTCCTTACTTTGGGACAAGTTGGAATATGCGCGGATACTACCCCCTAAAATGAGAAGAGCGGCAGGTAGACCACCTAAAGCTAGGAAGAAAGACCCTGATGAGTCAAAGAAAAAAATCTCAGGAGTCCAAGCTAGCATGCAAAGAGCAGGCAGGGGTGGATATAAACTCAAATGTACAAGGTGTCAACAATTTGGGCACAATATTAGAAGTTGCAAAAATGAAGCGGCACCACCACCACCACCACCAGAAAGATCCCCTAATAAGGGTGGAAGACCTAAGGGTAAGAGAACAGATGAGGAGGTAAGTAGGATAAGGAAGACATTGGCTAATCTTGGAGGAGGAGAGGTTGGAAATGAAGCTAGTGGTAGTGGTGTAGGTAGAGTTATCCATCGTGGAAAGTCTTCTGGAAGTGCAGCTGATGCTAATCCACTAGGATTTGGTACCAGTAAGAAGAAGTGTGGGAGAAAAAGGAAGGAGAAGGAGCCATATGTGCAAGGAAGTCAACATAAGAAGCAAAAGGTAAGTATACGAAACAATTTTATATTGGAAGAATTAGATCATACAAAGGCTTACTGTACATATCCTTGTTCATTTTTTTGCTGACAACTTATAGGTGTCAAACAAGGTAGATGGGCCTACAGAGAGTCAAAGCCAGACTCAGCCTACCCAAGAATGAAGCCAGACTCATTCGGTAACATAGTTGATGTATCAAATTTTTTTTGTGTTTGATGCACTTGTACTCTTCCAATACAGTATCGTAGTTTTGGTGCAAGATTTTCATTTTTTGTTTCATATGTAGGGAAGAAGAGGGAGAAGAGGGAGAATGTTTACCAGAAATAGTATGAAGCTTCCAATACAATATCTTACTTCTACTGTTTGTTTCAAATGCAGGGATCGTAGAGGGAGAATGTTTTGATATGTAGGCAAACCAAATTTTGTAAAGGGTATGAAGCTTGGATATGAATCCTCAGATGTGGATATATAATTTTTTGGTGTACAGAAATGTAGGGGATTAGTTGGTCTGTGGGGAATTTTTGGTATTTTTGAATCTGTGGGAATGGATATATGCAATGTGTACTGTGCACAGTGGGTTTTGCATCAGTTTTTTGGGGTGCAGAATGGATACTGTGGACTATGGACTGCGGGTTTTGCAACAGTTTTTTTGTGTGCAGAATGGATATATGCAATGTGTACACATCAGAATTGATCAATGGACATAGTGTACAGAATTTTGTACACATCAGAAAACTGAAATTGGATTTGAAAGATGGAATTGATCTCTATGCTATAAATATGTGTCTATGCTATAAATATGTGTCTTGTGAATTTTGTATCAGAATTTTGTATCAGAATTTTGTACACATCAGAATTGATCTTTATGCTATAAATATGTGTCTTGTGATACCGGTTCATGGGTTACAGTCTTATTCATTGGTTTGAAACATAGTTTACATGTCAATTATGGATCTTCTCTTTATTGTCAGATGAACATTGTTCAGTTATTAATTTTGTATATTTTAAAAAAATATCGTGGCAATTCATTTTTGAATGCATTGTTTGGTTCATTGAAAATCTATGCTCACTTCAAGATGTGTTCTCGTACTTGGTGTTGTATAAAACTGAATTCTGGTATGCAATGGTACCACCAAATTTTATAATTTGATCCTCAGTTCTGCCATCTTATTATCAAATGCAGTGTTTCTTCTTGTCTATTCAATTTCAGTACTGTAAATAACTATCAGCGCAGGAATATCATACTCTTCTGATGTGTACAGAATTTTGGACTATGTGTACAGGAATTTCATATGCAATGTGTACAGAATTTTGTGTACAGAATTTTGGATATATGAATTTTGTGTACCCCATTTTTGGTTATGTATTTGGATATATGAATTTTGTGTATATCAGTTTCTAATTAAATGCAATGTAACCTCTGTGCATGGAAATGCAGGGTTGGGTTTTCTTTTTGAGTTTGTTGGGTATAATCCCTTTAGCCAGAGTGTTTTGAGTTTTGCCATAAAGTAAGGATATTTTGTCTTCTCCATGTAAAGTTTGCGCATTATTGTGGTACTTTTGCTTTCATTTGTGTAACATGAGGATAATCTGATACGAAATGTTGTTGTGAATGTGCAGGCAAATAGCATGCATTCTTCAAAGGACCAACAAGTTAGCATCTGAGTGTGTTTCTTACTGATTAATGTTTCAGATCATTAACTTTTCTTTCTCTGTGTCACTCATTCTTATTAAAAATATTAATCAGTTAATGGCAATTTTTTAGGTAAGCTATTAGCGCAGGACCATTCTTCAGCTGGAGTCTGATGGTTGCTTTGGGTCTGATGGTTAGTTGGACTAATAATTGAGTCTTCGTTTGTTTAGAAAAATAATAACCACTGCATCTATTTATCATAAGCATTGCATCTATTAACATTACAAGCACCAAATGAATCTCCGCAAACAACCCAAGTATTCATAAACATCGAGCAGACAAGTTAATCCACGGTTCACATTTCAAAAAACATCGATTACATTGTCATCAAGATACATTCATTGAACATTATAATGCTGCTATTTGAAGACATACAATAAGAACAAAACAAATACAAACAACGACAAAGCAAACCCCTTCACTGTTCCCTCCTTCACCTTCAAAGCGACCACCTTTTTACGCAATGAGTCGCACTCCACTTCCAATTTTTTTTACCTACTAGCTGTTTCCTCAATTACCAAACTCATCTTCACATTCTCCGCCATCAAATCAGAGTGTGCTTTCTCCCTCTTGTTATCTCCCACAATTTCTACCCACCTAAAAAAACGGCAATTATCAGTTTTCCAGTTTGGGCATCCAGCGAAATACCTTCCAGCATTGGTACGGGTACTGGCTATCTTCACTACTGCGGGCTCCTTGTGATGACACAATAGGGTTCCACCTCCATCGCAATTCTTTGTGAACCTCCTCATTGGAGCTTTCGAAATTGTCGAATCTGCAAGAAAAGTATGCTAAGATTTAAATTGTACAACAAAAAGATTATATGAGACATGGAAACATCAAAATTATATGATAGATTTAAGTTGAAATAAAGATTCAACCTGACATGGAGCTTTTGGAAAGAATAATCACTTCCGATTACATTATCAGATCTGGTAAGAAAGATGAATATATAGGTTGATTAACAAAATCTAGTCCCAAACCACATTAACAACCAAAAAATTATTCAAATTCGTCCACCCACCCAAACAACACTTTCAATTGGTTCAAACAAAATCGGAATGGTTCAAACAAAATCGGAATACCAATACCAACATACACAAATATAATAATTTCACAACCAACCTTGTTCGATTTGGGAGCTAGTGACGAATCGAAGAGTCAGGGTGTCATCGAATTGGGAACACGTTCTTGATCGGTGAGTTAGTTAGGGTTTTCTCCGATTTGGGGTTTTTTTTTTTGGCTGCGTAATTGGGGAAGAAGAGACAGGAGAACGATTCGATCACTATTAAAGGAAGTACGTGAAGAGGCAGAGGAACGATTCGCTGGGTATACGGGGGTATTTTGGACATTTTATGTAAGTACGTGCAGTGCACGTATTAGCCAGTTAACGTTTGGGTAACTCTGTCAGTTGAGAATTAAACATTGTGCTGTTTTTGTAAAAAGTGAAAGTTTTGTGATGTTTTTTTAAACAGCTCCAAACTTTTGTGCTGTTTTTTTAAATTTTGCCTAATATGAACACAACATTCTGATAATCAAGCAAGTCAATTAACATGAAATTGAAGTCAACTTAACAAATGCAACAACTCAAACAAGCGATAGGAACCAATACAGAATTAACAGAAAGAATTGAGGAACTAACTTGGGGATTTGTCCAGCATCTTCTCCTTATTCCCCAAGTTCATCCCGTGTTTGTAATTGAGAGGTTCAAAATATATCTCGAATAAAATCAAATAAAAACTAACTAATATTCAAATTCAATTTAGGGTTCTAAAAGAAATTTCCCCAAAAAATACAACATTTAAATATTGGGTCTCAAACAAACCCAGATTCCCAACGGTCGAAAATCAATTCAAAATTTGAAATCTCCATATAAACCACACCACTCTTCCAACGGTCACCTCCTTCCAAGAAAAATTAAATTCCAAGAAGAGAAGAAAACTCAAGATCAATCATGGCTGGCTTCAAAAAATCCCCAAATCCCACTTCAGATTCAAACCCTGGTAATTCTCTCTTTTGGGTCTTTCTCTTTTTTTTTTTATAAAAAAATTTTTTCTGAGTTTTTTATTTCTGTGTCTTTTTTGATGTCCTAGATTTCCAAACAAGAATCGGATTCTGGAAAGAAGTTGAAGAAAGCGACGAGAATGAAGGAATTCCCTTCACACCAATCTCAGCATCCTCGAAAACAAAGAAGAAGATCTTGGGTGAAAGAAAAAATTCCTCCAATACCCAACTGGAGAAAACCCTGAAACAGAAACCCGTCTTTGCTTATGATCCTGTGAACAACTACACATCTCCGAGACCAGCATTCCTCCGATACAACCCAGATCGACGCAGGGAGATTCTTTGGAGAATGAAGAGTGAAGAAGATTCAGATGACAAAGAGGACTTGGTGTCGGTAGTTTCTCAAGAAGCTCAAGAAGATGATGAGGATGTGTCCAATGCTGAAGAGGAGGAGGAGAAGGAGGAAGAAGAGGTAGAAGAGAGGAGGCATTGGTGTTCAAGAATGGTATGGAAATTGCTTATTCTTTTTGGGGTTTTCTTGTTTTCGTACCATTTCTTGTTTCCGATGAGTTATACTGCTAGCCCTTTGCAACAAACCCTTATCCTTTCGAGTAGTTGGAATTCGGTGAATGGGGATTTGTTGAAAACCCATGTGGGTTCGTCTGAAATGTGTTTGGATGTTGGAGAATCTATGTGTGAGATTGAAGGGTTTGACGAAGAGGTGGCTGTTTTATCGAACCTTGAGCTTTCAAAGGGTGGTGAGGCTTTGCAAAATGGAGAGTTATTGAGAAGCCATATGGGATTTTTGGATATTTGCTTGGATATTGGAGATTGGAGGTGTGGGCTAGATGAGTCCTTAAAGGGTCATTTTGGCTATTCCGAAGTTAACAGAGTGCTTGATGTAGAAGACGAAATTGAATTTGTAGCGAAGAAAGATGACGATTGCAGTCTAAATGGAGAGGAGTCGGTAGTAGTTGAGGAGAAGGGAGAAGTGCATCATCTTAGCTCCGATGAGTTTCTTAAGTTACAGGGGGTGAGTGACCAACGAGAAGAAATCGGAGAAGAGGAAGTAGAAATTATGGGAAAAGGATTAACTGAATTAAGCACTCATCGAGAAGACTTGGAAGAAAGCAGTCCAAGATTTGTGTTAGCTTTAAAAGATAAGAAGCTGCTTATTGTTTCGATAAGTTTGTTAACTGCAATCACTGGGTTACTCAGTGGTTTGTTCAACTACTTCGCAAAAGCTCATTGCAAAGCTTTGCCTAGTGAGAGTCCAGAATATTCGCAGAATAGGGTCAGCGAAGATTCAAATGTTCAACATGTTCATTCAAATCACTCTCCTCCAGCTGTTTCGGTGATGGAAGAACTGAGAGATGAGGAGGGCAGAGCTGTAAATGAGGGTCCAGAATATTCGCAGAATAGGGTCAGCGAAGATTCAAATGTTCAACACCTGCATTCAAATCACTCTCCTCCAGCTGTTTCCGTGATGGAAGAACTGAGAGATGAGGGAAGAGCTGTAAATGGCAATCCTAATTCTTTGCCTTCCAATTATGCAACTCGGCAACCGGTTGTGGAATTGCTTGGCGAGTTCTCGCTGGTAGATTCGCTTACATCTAATGCTGCGACTGTTAGGACTTTGAAGAGCAAAGGGTACGAGGAGTCAGAATTTCCTCAGTCTCAACAGAGAAGGGGAGTTGGGGAGTCTCGGTTTTCTCCTCAATATGAAGGGAGTAGGAATGTGAAAGTAAACTCGTCTTCTATCACGACTCATGTCGTAAATCAGTTGGTGGAATCTGCTACACAAGAAAGCCGTACTGCAAAGGATCAGCTAGAGAAGAAGGTCAGTGAATTTCCTACTATTGAAACTCATTGTTTGGTCGATTGTGTATATTTGGCATTTAAATAATTTTCCAGTAGGATTAAAAATCTGTCTGTACTCACATAGGGTTAATTTATAAGTGTTTAATGGTGAATACAGCATACTTATGTTGTAAAACAATGAATACACAAATTTAAGGGTAATTTCAATAGTATGTTCATTAATAATAATATCGGTACATAACAGCTGGTTGCATTCACGAATAGTTTAAGGGTAATTTCAATAGTATGTTCATTAATAAAAATATCGGTACAGGTAGTTGCATTCACGAATAGTTTATAGAAAAGTATATCCTTTTCTTGTAGTAAAAATGATTTATTGTCATGAAATAGGTCACCGGTGAAAAAAGTGAGATGAAGAAGATGGTGGCTACTCCTTTGAGGCGCTCAAGCCGGTTGCAAAATCGAGTGACTTCTCCCACTCCTTGATGGCTACTTATTACTTAGGCAAGATAACTGCAATGTGTAGGTGACTTCTCCTAATTTTGCAAGGTGGCTACTCCTTTGAGGCGCTCAAGCCGGTTGTAAAATCGAGTGACTTCTCCCACTCCTTGATGGCTACTTATTATTTAGGCAAGATAACTGCAATGTGTAGGTGACTTCTCCTAATTTTGCAAGGGATGCATTGGTTTAAAACTTCTGCTGCGTTTTGGATGACCGTTCAGAGAAACAGCATCCTGTTGTTTCAAATTTGTGTCCTTTTATTCCTCTTCTTGTTGTATGGAACCCAAGTCAAATAGCACTCTACTTAGTTATTGAGATCCAATTGGCGATGAAATATGTTGTTCTATTATGTATTTTGCTGCTTTTTTTTTTTCCGCTCTTCTATGTTATATCTGTGTTTACTTTACTATTCAGTGCAAAGGTACTATCTTCCAGTTTCCATCTTTATCTCAGCCAGGTACTTGTTTTTTCTTAAATCCATGAACTAGTTACTTGCACTAACGGCTAACTGTCACGATATAGCATTGTTCTTCACTGACTGAGCTTTCGAATTAAAAAAACAAGTTTTAAAATATTTTCGTATGTGCAGTTAGTTAGTGCAAAGAAGGAAGCTCTGGAGATTTATACAAGAGCTGCAGTAGTTACTGCAGAATGGAACTAGTGATGATGCTCACTTTTGGATAATTATTTTAGTTGCTACAGGGATTCATTTGATTGCGATGACTGGGTACTGATTCAGACTCGGGTTTTATATACGATTTAGGGCCAATTAAAATCAAAATTTAAGGTGCGTTTTCTCCTGTCAGTTTCTTTTGAGAAACGATGATGATGTGAAACAGAGAAAAGAACCTTTTTGAGGAAAACACATGACTTGTTTACTATTATTTTCGCTGTCTATTTCATCAATAATTAATCGAAATATTAGATTATTGCTGTTGGAAAGAATTATTACCTCTTACTTAACATTTTAATGCTTTTATATGGCTCCTTTTGTCATCATATTATGGGATTCCTCGTCAGATCAGATTTTTCTTCCTTGATGATTGGTAGTAGATCCAATTGCTCGAGAGATCCAAATACTTTATGCTAAGCTGATAACATATTCTATTACTAAAAACATACTTTATGTTTAATCAAAAAACATATTCTATTACTAAAATATTTCTTACACGAAAACATATATTTTATTAAATTGTATCTGTGCATATTCCAAACTGGGATGTAATTTAATTGTATTAGTGCATGTACTGAATAGACTACTGAAATCTGCATGTCACTTTAACAGTCAATTTGGTCAATAATTAACCCAATGATTGATCTCCCTATGGAATCCGACGTGATAAAGACACAACGGTAAAATGCAGAAACTCGCCTTACTAGGAAGACTCTACAGAACCCATGTATTGTGAAGATTCCACACATTACCCTCGTACTATCTCACAAGTACCATCTCCAACTTCTATTACCGTGTTGGTTATCTGTTAAAATTTGGGGGTAATCCTAACTAAATTATTGAGTGGCAAGTGCTTGTCTACACTCACAAAACCATACTAAAGAGAAATCAAAACTTATGAAACAAGACTATAACACAAAACAAAGAGTAATAACTATTTCAGCCAATTCAGAGCAGAAAATAAAAACAGTCACCACGTACTAATTTTTATGGTAAAAAGAAATCAGGCGCATTGACTATATCGCAAGTAATCACTAAAATCTTTTGGTTCAAAGGGTTTCCCTAACCTTCACTTTCTCACAATTTACCCAAAATACTGATGCGCGCGATTTGTGGATCCAATACACGATACAATGGGTTGAAGAAGACAACAAGAGCAAGCGTGGAAGAAGCAAGTGGCAGCACAACAGCAAAGGCAGCAAGCAGCTGCACGCTAGGAAGCATGGGTACTTCCAAATGGCAAAAGTACCCGTGTCGGGTGCGTATCGGGTGCTAATACTCCATGGGTACTCCCAGGTGCGTACCCAAGGAGTATCCAATATTTTAATACGTGTTTGCAACTTTTGGACACAATTATATTTAGATAAATGTTTGGGGCCCTAATGTATTTTCAAAAACCTGATGTTTCAAGTTATGCTCAAATACAAAACAAGTATACCAAATATTTTGATAGTTAGATTATCATTCGTTTTCACCAAAAATGTTCATAATTATAGGGGATAATTTAGCAAATGCCCCCATTCAAAATGTTAAAACTAGCATATACCCTTACTATTTTAAAAAACTAAGAAACACCGCCAGTTTAGCCGGAACTGTTAAAATCCCCATTAGGCGAACTCACGTGCATCACATGTGATATGTAAAATGACCTAAATACCCATGATAAAATGTAATTTAGCAAAATCAGAATGTAGAAACTAGCATATATCCTCACTATTTAAAAAATGATATTTGGGATATTTTAGCAAATGCCCTCATTCAAAATGTGGAAACTAGCATACACCCCCTACTATTTCAGTGTTAGGTATTGTGAAAAATATGAGTGTTATGCATTGGTAGTCAATCTAAACAACTTTCTTCATGTACTGATGATAACAATGTAATGGAAAGAGGTTCGACGTCAGATTTTGATCTCAAAAAACATAAAAACCATCATCTATTACAACGAATTGTTGTGCATCATCACTAGCTTGTGTACCATCATTTATTACAATAGATTGTATGGTCTCATGTTCCACTCTAGAATGTGCATCATCACTTCCATCGTCTTCATTCACTATAGATTCAACAATATCTTGTGTATTACTCATAGTCACAAATTCGTCATTTATGAATAATTCGACAAGATTTAATATTCGGAAATCAACAAAAATTTGGGAAATCCGGAAGAAAAAAATTGGCCAAAGTACGGGAAGAAAGAAATACAAAATTAATGCATCTAAGTAATTAGTACCCATCATCTAAGTAAAAATATATACAATTCCATAAATATTTTTTTGTATGATTCGCTAAATTCACGAATTATTCGCGAAACATTTTTTTAATTCGTGACTTTTGTGAATAATTTGCAAACTGCGGGAATTAAATACAAACCTGCAAATAATTCGTAAATCTGTTTGGAAAATTATTTCTTCTTGAATAATTTGCAAATTTAACTAATTATTCACGAACTTTGTTAATATGGTATTACCTATTGTTACACTAGGTTGTGCATCATCATCAACCACACCCAAGTTGAGATGTGGAAACGCCAGCATCGATGCTGGCATTGATGTTTTTTTTGTCAAAACAACAAACACGTATTATATAGTATAAAACCAAAGAAATGTTCTGTCAATATGACGGTATTTCTTAGTTTTTTTTTAAATAGTGGAGGTATATGCTAATTTCCACATTTTGAATGAGGGCATTTGCTAAAATATCCTAAATATCTTTTTTTTTAAATACTGGGGGTATATGCTAGTTTCCACATTTCTGAATGGGGGCATTTGCTAAAATAGATTTTATCATGGATGTTTAGGTCATTTTACATTCATATCGACGATCTGAACCGTTCACATTGATCTACACATCTAAATTAGTCTAAATATGTAAAATCAAGTCATTTAAGATTCATTTGCTCATCCATCATGTCATTATAAAAAAACGATATTCAGCAATATAGTTTGGTAACACTTCAATGCATGAGCAAGTGAATTTCAAATGACTTGATTTTACATATTTAGACTAATTTAGTTTCGTAGATCATTATGAACGGTTTGGATCGTCAAAATGAACGCCCGAAGGCCGAGTGCGCACGCCGTGTTCACCATGGATGGTGCACAACGGAAGGGAAATCTCTCTCTCTCTCTCTCTCTCTCTCTCTCTCTCTCTCTCTCTCTCTCTCTATATATATATATATATATATATATATATATATATATATATATATATATATATATATATATTGATATGGCTAAAACTATAACTAAATCGGGACCATTCAAATCGGGCACGAATCTTAAAGCTCTCAGGGGTAAAAAAGTAATTACACCTACAAATGCGTCCGGATTTGGAACTGGGTCTTTCTCCAAAGCTCAATAACCCAAAAATGGATCTTTCCTATTGGGTATGGGTAGCAACCCGTTACAAACCAATTCAGATATTTAAAGAGTAATTCAAATTCATGGTTATCTCTGTGAAACGATTTAAACTCTACAACTTATCCAAAAACACCGGGACATAGGAATAAATGATTATCTCTAAACTGTCTCTAAAGGCGACTATAAATACCCCTCTCCCCCACCATAAGAGCATCTGTAGTCATTTGCTAAATATGCATAATTGGCTGAAAACGGAGCTGCAGTCGTTGGCCAAATATGCATATTTGGCTATAGTAGATTGCCATAAATGAGAGGCGATTTGAGAATCATCCATATACGAGAGACGACACTTCAAGTGCCGTCCCAACAAAAAAAATTAATTTTTTAATTTTCAGACGGCACTTGAAGTGCCTATCAAGTGCCGTCGCTAAAAAAAAAAAAAAAATCCACTTAAAAAAACCCGAAAATACACAATTTTCTCGGACGACACTTCGAGTGTCGTCTCTTTCCTTCCCTTTTGTCGGATGGCACTTCATGTGCTGTCCCACCCCTGTAGGGGTTATTTGCAATTTTGTTTTTTTTTTTTGCAATTTCTGAAATGTTTTTGTAATTTTTTGTAATTTTTTTGTAATTTCTGAAATGTTTTTGTAATTTTTTATAATTTTTTATTTGCACTTTGAGGACGAATTTTTTTTCTCGGCCGGCAATGGAAGTGCCGTCGCACCTTTTATAAAAATAGCAAACCAACGACTGCAACAAAAACTAACTTTGCTATATCCATTTATCCATTTATGCATATTTTGACCTTCAACGACTGTGGATGCTCTAACTAGGTAATCAATCTTTTTCCACATAAAGCTCTTTCATGATCTTCCTGATTACTGACAAAAGCATCGGAGGGTTCGTCGCCGGGATCCATCCCGGTGTATCGAACTTTTTTGCAGGTCAACGGCAGCGGCAAGACCAGTCAAATGCCGGTGAAAGTCAACAGATTTGCCGTATTCGTTTCCTAAAAAGATTCCACAAATTCATCTGTTTTCTCCAACACCAAAATTAGCAGCAACAGATTTGCGCCCTCTGTAGAAAATGAAAAAGCAATCCAACCTTCATCAACGAAAGCCAGTTTCAAACCATGCATCCGAAAGAGAAGGGGAAGGCAACAACCATGCCTCCGAAAGAGAAGGGGAAGGCAGCAGGCTCCAGCTGAAGAGCCAATCCTCTTCCTTCTCCTCCTCTAGTCCAAGGTGTCCTTCCTCAACTCAATGAGTAAGTTCCGCAACCGCAGCCTGAACAGCCTCTTCCTCAACAGCCTCCTCCTCAACAGGCCCCTCCAGGGTCTCAGGGGGATGCCCCGGGGGGCACTCGTTGAAGACGTCCAAAGTAATACCCTCATCATGACCATGTTTCGGTCCACAATTCCTCAACTGACTCTATAGCTTCTTAAAGTCCTCTGGGACCGGATCTCCGTTAGGTAATTCTTAACTGTCAGCAGGGGATCGACCTCCAAACTTGCTTGAATAAATGGCAAGCCCCTGAGGAAGTCTCTCAACCTGAGCACCCAGAGGCCTCAAGGGTCCGGACCCCCTGTAAACCGAGGACCAGAAGATCCCCTCCCACGAGGAGGCGAAGAGAGTCCCCTCCACGTCATCGGTGGAGAATTCATACTCCAGTAAGCCGAGCCACACCTAGGGATCGCCGAGCTGGAGGGGCATCAGTCACTCAGGCTGAGCTCTAGAACTTCAAACAAGATATCATGCGAGCTCTTAATATTGCCACGAGTCAGGATCAGTGTGTCCCTAACCCTCACCATACCACCACCCATGAGGGAGAGTCCCAAGGGTCGACTAGATCTGACCGGAGGGATCACTCTGTCCACCACCGTCTCCACGAGATGGAGAGGCGCCTCAACAAGATCCATCCTGAAGAAGAACAACGGATCAATAGGTTCCGCCCCAGCAGACCCCCCTTCTATATAGAGAGTTTTAAAACTCTCATGATGATTCATTAAGCCTCGATGCGGTCCTCTGCAAGGCCTTCCCAACAATATTGAGGAGACCAACGCGAGAGTGGTACTCCAGTCAATCCCCCGCCTCCATCTTCTCATTCGAACCATTTGAAGAGATCTTCCTCACCCACTTCGTGGGCAGTTGCCGAGCCAAGAAAATAAGTGCATCTTTGCTAGCCCTCATCCAAAGAAAGGGTGAACGCCTAAGAGATTACGTTCGGCGTTTCACCGCCGAAGCCCGATCTATTGCCTCCCTCAACCAATTGGTAGCCTCTACAGCATTCAGGAACAACGTCACTAACGCCGACCTCAGGGCGTCCCTTGCCAAGAAGCCTCCTCGGGACTTCTCGGAATTTCTGCTTAGGAGTGAGAAGTACATCTGAGCAGAAGAAGCTCTCAACCCCCCCAGCCAAGAGGAGCCATCTTCTGGTAACAAATGGAGGAATACAAGCGAAGAAGGCTCCCACAAATTCCAGAAGGACGACAATGGCTAGCGCCGCCCAGCTTCCCGTTTTGAGAAGTTCACCCCCCTCAATGCTAGTATATTAGTAGTTCTTTTGGAGGTGGATGAGGAAGGACTACTCCGCGATACCCCTAGAATGAATACTCCTGGCAAGAAAAGAAACAGGGATAAGTGGTGCCGCTTTAATAGGGACCACGGTCACGACACGGATGATTGTCAGGCTCTCAAAGAGGAGATCAAAGAACTCATACAGCGGGGACACCTGGTCAGGTTCGTCAGAAAGGACGGGGCCGATCCTCCACCCCGAGGAGCCAACAATCGAATCGAGAGGCCCAACGAGTTCCAAGACTTCGAACCTGGGGTCATCCTCCACCTTATCCATGGAGGTCCAATGGGGGGGGGGAACCAAATTCCTCCCAAGAGGCCTACACCCTATCGCAGAAGTAGGTTTTCAGTTTTCAATAAGGCCGATGCTTGTAACACGGCCAAAAGCATGTAATAATGGCTCGCCCCATTGAAGCGGCCACCTTAGTTTGTTTCAATAAAACTTAGCTTTTTCTATTGAAAATTATTGCATTGGCCTCATTTATAGCTCTCTGAGTATCTACGACCCGTTAAACGGCAAATTCGGAGTCCAGCTTGTCCTACAGGACTGCTCCAACAACTTACTAAGCTCAAAAGATGAGTTTTTAGGTTCGACGCCGCTTTAATCGCTTGCGAACGAGCAAGTGCGAAGTAGCTCACCATTCAGAATTGCTCCTACAACTCTTTAAATCCTCAAAAAATAAGTTTGGAGTCCAACACTTGGTTCGATGCCGCTTAAGCCGCTTGTAAACGAGCAAGTGTGAAGTAGCTCACCATTCAGAATTGCTCCTACAACTTGTTGATCCCCCTCAAACAACAAGTTGGAGTCCAACACTTGGTTCAACACCGCTTTAGCCGCTTGTGAACAAGCAAGTGCGGAGCAGCTCACCATTCGGAATTGCTCCTACAACTCGTTGATAACTCCGTAACAACTAGTTCGAAGTTCACAATCATGGTTCGAAATTGTCCTCACAGCATGCAAGTATGCGGTTTTGGGGCTCAAAACGAACATCTACTCCCACTACTATTTAAATTTTGCAACAAGCAAGTTCGGAGCTCAACTCCCCCCTAAAGTTGCTCCTCAAATATTATCTCCCAAACGGCTCTCTTCCAGATCTTGGTGATGTTCTTCGCTCTGCTTGCCCCCCGAGCAGCCTTCTTCTCAACCAGTTCGGAGCTCAACTCTTTCCTAGAGTGCTCCTCAAACTTGTCTCCCAAACGTCTCTCTCCCAGAGCCTGGTGATGCTCTTTGCTCTGCTTGCCCCTCGAGCAGCCTTCTTCTCAACCAGTTCGGAGCTCAACTCTTCCCTAGAGTTCTCTTCAAACTCGTCTCCCAAATTGCTCTCTCCTAGAGTCTGACTATCCTCCCGCTCACCTCTAGAGCGGCCTTCTTTCAAGAGAGTTCGGAGCCTAACTCCCTAAAATCGCTTCCAAGAACGGACCTCCCCTAGAGTCATACAAAGCCCTTCTCAACTTCATGAAGGCAAAGATGTTGCGGGACTATTTTTGACCATGAAGAAGGGTGATTCTTCAACTAACTTCTAAAGAGAAATTGTAGATCTTCGAGTCAGCTTCGAAACAAAGGGTCACATGCCCCAATCCGATCTCCATAGTACCGGGAACATCGGTTACAGTACAGTTGCGCCGAAGCCTCCCTGGCCCTCAGCAGCTCTTGCCGAGCATTCTTGCCACCGACATTGAAATTAGAGAAAACAACATTGACTGGTCAACGGTCAATAGTTAAATTCGCCACGCGTCGCCCTCTTGAAGTTCCCCTGGACTTCGGCAACATGTGTCAAGCATTCTCGCCACCGACGTCGAAATTGGAGAAAATGTTGACTAGTCAATGGTCAACGGTCAAATTCGCCACGTGTCGCTCTGTCGAAGTGTCTCTCGACTTTGGCAAGTGATTCTGAGCATTCTTGCCACCGACCCTGAATGAAAGAAAAACTCTTCCTCAAGATTCGCGCTCAAATCAAGATCAACTGATGTGATTAAAACAAAAAAAGAAAGTCAATGGTCAACGTTGACCAAGTCAATGGTCAACCATTGACCGCCACGTGTCAAGCCACTAAAGCCTCTCCTGGGTTTGGAAACTCGATCCGAGCATTCTTGCCACCAAACTAGAAAATGGAGAAAAACACTCCGTCTCAAGGTTCGTGCTAAAATCTAGATCAACGAGTCAGATTCGCACAAAAAAAAAGTTCTACTAAAGGGTTAACGGGTCGGGTTCGGACCCGTTAAAAGCCCGAACCAGTGACCCCTACCCTTCTTCTTCTCCTTCCAAGTTGGGCGCCAAAAACCCAGAGCGTCAAGCTCCTTCGACTCGAAGCCTCACCGAGTTTGACCTCCATGCCACTGTCCCCGAAGCATCGCCTCTACTGGGCCGAGCTCCATCACTGACTCGTCGAGCTCCCCTTCAATGTCACCGAGCTCGTCGAAGCTTTGTCAAACTCCGAGATCGAGCTCCCCTCCTCTCCATGCTCCTTCCTGGTTGAAGCTTCATCAAACTCCGAGCTCGAGATCCCTCGAACGAGCTCCGCCGAGATCTCCTCTACCTCGACGAGCTCAAGCAACTGAGCACCATGCCGAGCTCTTCCAATCGTCGTATTCCAATCTCATCTTGACTGAGCTTCGAACCCAATGTCGATCTCCTCCTTTACAAGCTCTGTCGTCGAGCTCCCCTTCACGAAGCTCCACCACCGCCCTCGAGAGAGCTCCGCCAAGCTCTCCTCCTTCGCCGCGCTCCTCTCCACTGCTGAACTCAGTTGCCGAGCTCAACCTTCGACGAGCCCATCGAGCGGCGAACCCAGCGACCTCTAATGCCGAGCTCGAGCTCTTTTCCACTGCCGAACTCAGTCTCTGAGCTCAACCTTTGATGAACCCATCGAGCGGCAAACCCAACAACCTCTAATGCCGAGCTCGAGCTTCTTCTACCTTTCGCCGAACTCCATCGTCGCTGAGCTCCGCCACCATCACCTTCAATGAGCTCCGAACTGCTTTACCGAGCTCTAAGCTCCACACCGAGCTCGACCACTCCATTTCCTTCATCAACTCGCCGAGCTCTCCGCTGTCTCCAAGCTCGAGCTCCAACACTCCCGTTATCGCCGAGCTCCTCGCCAGACGAGGTCGAAGAGGAGGCAAGGTCAGAGGCGGGGTCGAAGGCGATGCCAGAGTCGAAGGCATGGTCGAAGGAGAGTTCGAAGTAGAAGAAGGCAGAGGTCGGGAAGAAGAAAAGAAAGAAAAAAGAAAAAAAATGCCACGTGTCAGCGATCTGGGGGTCGGCAGCGTGATCCGAGCGCTCTTGCCACCGACACCCAAATGAGAGAAAAATTGCCTCATCGCGATGCACGCTCGCTTGATCGTGATCAACGCACAGGATTGCGCCACGTCACCAGGCATTTATTTATTTATCTAATTAAATTTAATTAATTATTTAAAAAGTCAAAAAAATTAATTTAAAATAATAATAATTTAAAATTTCTAAATATATTTATTAATTTAAAAAATAATTTTAAAATTCTGAAAATAATAATTATTAAATTAGAATAATTAATTAAAATTTTCGATAATTAATTATTTAAATTCGGAAATTGAATAAAAAATTCAAAAAAAATTAGAAAAATCTGGAAAAGTCACAAAAAATCCAAAAACTAAAAATAATTTTTGGTATTTTACATGCTCAGAATAACACCGTTACACCTCGATCATGATCCAAACTCCCCCGAGAACTCCGATAAATTCTATAAGCCATTAAAAACGGGCGAACTGCTCCTTAAAGGCTGTAAAACTCAGTCTTTAGGAGTGGGGGGCTTGTGATATGGCTAAAAATAGAACTAAATCGGGACCGTTCAAATCGGGCACGAATCTTAAAGCTCTCAGGGGGTAAAACGGTAATTACACCTGCAAATAGGTCCGAATTAGGAACTATGTCTTTCTCCAAAGCCCAATAACCCAAAAACAGATCTGTCATATTGGGTATGGGTAGCAACTCATTACAAACCAATTCAAATATTTAAAGAGTAATTCAAATTCATGGTTATCTCTATGAAACGATTTAAATTCTACATCTTATCCAAAAACACCGGGACATAGAGATAAATGATTATCTCTAAACTATCTCTAAAGGCGACTATAAATACCTCTCTTCCCCCACCATAATAAGGTAATCAATCATTTTCCACATAAAGCTCTTTCATAATCTTCCTGATTACTGACAAGAGCGTCGGAGGGTAGGTCGCCGGGATCCATCCCGGTATATCGAATTTTTTTTCAGGTCAACTGCAGCAGTAAGAAACCTGTCAAACACCGGTGAAAGTCAACAGGTTTGCCTTATTTGTTTCTTAAAAAGAATCCACAAATTCATCTGTTTGCTCCCACATCAAAATTAGCAGCAATTTATATATATTATTTGTTTCTTAAAAAGAATCCACAAATTCATCTGTTTGCTCCCACATCAAAATTAGCAGCAATTTATATATATATATATATATATATATATATATATATATATATATATATATATATATATATATATATATATATACCAATGCACTCGTATCTTACTTTTTTGTAAAATAACATATCCCCGTACCTGTGTTGTGTCGTACTCGCACCCCGTATCCGTATCCATGCTTCATAGGCTGCAGGACAATGTGCAGTCAACTACATGCACAACTCTCAATTCAAAGAGTTTTTAGTCGACTACCAAGAAGTGGTAGTCGACCGTCAAGCTCTCTGTTCTGTTCGAGGGTGGAACGCAGTCAGCCTTGACCGTGTGGGGCTAATGATTAATGGGTTGAGATCTAATCTTGTCAAATCCTATATAAATGTATGGTGTACGATTATTAGGGTTAAGGAGTGATAATTTCAAGAGAAAAAGATGGATCTAGCAGCTATTCTTAAGGAAAGAAGAAGAAGATAAACCCTATACCTTTGTTGTGTCGTACTCGCACCCCATATCTGTAGCTATGCTTCATAAGCTACAAGACAATGTGCAGTTGACCACATGCACAGCTCTCAATCCAAAGAGTTTTTAGTCGACTACCAAGAAGTGTCAGTCGACCGTCAAGCCTTCTGTTCTGTTCGAGGGTGAAATGCAGTCGGCCGTTCTTCTTAACAGTTGACCGCGTGGGGCTAATGATTAATGGGTTGAGATCTAATCTTGTCAAATCCTATATAAATGTATGGTGTACGATTATTAGGGTTAAGGACTGATAATTTCAAGAGAAAAAGATGGATCTAGCAGCCGTTCTTATGGAAAGAAGAAGAAGATAAACCCTATACCTTGGGGGTGAGATCTAGAGTGATTGTAACCTATTTCTCTTCATTATTCTTGTGGAAAATGCAGGAGTTCCTCTACGCAGGAAACTAGACATTGCATTTGATGAACCTCGAAAAAATCTTTTGTGTTCTTGAATGATTGGTTGATTTGTTTGTTCTCATTTCTTTGATTAGTTTCTTTTGTTTGCATCTCAGATTGAGTTATTCCGCATTAGAGATGAGAGACAAAAGTAGAATCGAGAGATCCGATGGAACATAGTTGACAATGTGGAAGATCCAGATGATCGCATACCTTCAAGAGAAAGATCTGGATGATCCATTGTTTGGCATGATGCCATAAGGAGCCAAAGTAGATGCAGTGGAGTTGGCAGCTTAGAACCGTATAGATCAGAATGTGCTTGGAGAAATTCAGATGTCGATGAGTAGGAAGACAGTATTCCACATTGAGAAAGCAAAGACCACCAAAGAGGCTATGGATATTTTGATAGGTATGTTTGAGAAATCGTCCGCATTGAACCAGATCCTTCACTTGAAGAAGTTTGTGAACATTAAGTGTTCAAAGAAGGGTTCAGTGGCATAGCATGAGAACAATTTCTGTAAAGTTTACAATCAGTTCAAATTGGTAGGGTTGAAATTCATGGAACGAGCATAGGCATTGTTAGTCATCCAGGCAGTTATGGTTTGCTAGAGTAGACTATCACTAGTACCATAACTAATATGACCACTTTTAAGGGCGTTGTGAGCAAGATCATGAATAAGGAGGTGAGAAGGAAATGAAATGGAGAAACTTATTCGTCACCTTCTAGCAACTCTGCATTGGTACCGAGAATCGTGGGAGAAACACTTACAGAGGGAGGTCTGTAACTACCGTTTCCGCTATTTTCATTTTTCCTCCTTTTGTAATATTTTATTTGTAATTGAATAAAATACTCTATTTTTATTTCTTGATTATTTCAATTAAATCTTGTTCATGAAATTCTCCGTTCTTCTTGTTGAGCTGTTCTTATTGATTCTATTTTCTTCTATTTAATTATGTGTATTTTTTATTTGAACCCTATTATTTTAAACCCATCTCTTATTGAACCCTAAACCCCAATTTCAATTGTTCTTGACCCAAAACCGCTATTATTAGATCCTAAACCACTAACCCAATATCCTAATTGTACCCTATAAATACAACTCTACTGCAAACCCTAAAAATTTCACAAATCGAAAACCTAGAGCCATCTATTCTCTCTCCTACTCTCTCTCCTCTCTGTTTTCTCTCTCCCCGTCCAAAATCCCCGCCCAAACTCCACCTCCTTCTTCTTCGGCCAACTCCGGCCACCCTCCTCATCGACACTCACCGTCGACATCCCCGTAGCGCCGCCCTACCTCTCTCTAGACTCCCAGTCGCCCAAAAACCCAACCCGTCCTATCTTTCTTATTCCACGATGACAACAGAATTCCAGATCCCTGAGCGTTGCCTCCTGCGATGCCCTCACTCGCCGTCGACTGCAACTGCGATGCCGGCGACCTCCGCCCCCTTGCCTTCTTGCTATGGTGGCTGAGATCGTTACTGTGCTGCTTTCTCTACTCTTGCTGTGTTGCTGAGTTCTCCTTGTTGCTAATTTTGTTTGGGTTCTCTTTTGCACATATATTGCATGTGTTAAATTGTGCTAATTCGTGGGTTCGTTGCTTCAGGATCCTTATCCCGTTATTCTTGGTATTCATTTTCACTGTTATTAAGGCAAGTCACTGTCCTCTCGAATTGTTAATTGTATCAAATTCAAGTTTTATTGAAATTCTTGCAAGTAGATCCCTTCGTTTATCGTACTATATATTGTTCATCTCTTTCGTTGGGTCTATTGAGGGTTTACACGAGCTAACTCCAATATTCTTGACATCGTGCCACTTTTGACTCTAAAGATTGAATCTTTCATGCATTCATGTAGAATTGATAATAGGGTTGTTCATATAGTTGTCACACAAATAAATAATTGTAGAGAGAATTGCTAGGTTGTATGTTGTTTGATCGATTGATAGTTGATTGATGATAAATTGATGTATGTATGTGTTCTTAATCTTATTTGCCATGTTTTTATACCCTTCATGCTGATTGAGAATTTTATCGACTAGTAGAATTAACACCCATCATGTTTAATTAAGTTATTTCATGAAAACTACCCTAAAACCTGTATCTTACTTGCTGGTCTGTATGTTGACTGCTATTTTTGAACTAGTAAATGATCTTAAAATGAATAACTTTCTGAATAAGAATTGTAGCCTTATCTTTATAGAATATCTTGAATTTCTAAATTTCGAGTTATGTAGAAAAAGTTATGCCCGTTTTACTATAGCTCTGTTTTTAAATTCAGATTCTCAGATTCTTGTACATTCCATGTTTAAACAGTAAAAAAAGACTGATCAAATGATAAATTTTTGCTATGATAATTTTCAGATTGTTATTAATCATGTTTAGGAGTTTAGAAAATATTTTTAATAAAATTATTATTGAGTTTTTGCTGATTCTAAAAATAAAATAACATGATGTCGAATTTATGTCTGAACATGAAATCTATAAAGAACATTGTGTTTGACCTAGCTATTGTTGTCGGATTTTGAAATTTAAATATGCATTGGAACCTTGTGGAAGTCTAGTTTCTAGAATTTCTGACGAATTCAGTTTTTGATTTCTGAAACAGCGGAAAACTGCATTTTTTGTACAGACTACTCTTGTTGTCCAGAATTTTATATTTCAGATTTTAATAGTTTAATTACTCTTATATCGTAATATTGCATGAATTAATGTATGTATGTTGTATTGCATGATCCTAATGAGCTGTTTTCATCATTCTAATTGTCTTATTTCATGTTACCATCCTATTGATCTTCTATTGATACTATTGTTCATCTAATGTCTTAAATTGCATATTGTATTGTTGCATTGATAAATAATTAATAAGCCGGGGTTTAAGGGATTGACTAGAGTAGTTGATGATATAGAGACTGCACTCGGATGATGACCCGTGTTATTACCGTTATCGTCATCGTGGAAGAAATTACACCATGACCCGTGTTATTACCGTTTGTCATCATACCCAGTACATAAACTATAAAATCTACCACTATAGTCTAAACAAAATTAATTGTATGCATCGAACTTGTGGTATGGAACATATGGGACAGTAGTACGTGCATTAGTTAGAATTTCAAATGATTAATAGATATAAGGATTGACACTTCACCGACATTGCATATTGTTCATCATTGTTCCTATTGATATCAAATATTGGCTAAGTGTTATTGTTATTGATCCTTGATTGTTGTTACCGAATATTGAATTATTTTTTATAGTCACTGCATCGATTACCGTGATATTGATTATTGATTATTATCCCATGTCATTGATTCCTATTGATCTATTGATTTATTGTTATACCGTTATTCCATTGTTCTTTGCTTTCTCTACTTGCTGTCCATGACTTGCTCTAAGGATAATTTTTCTTCTCTTTTTAGATGAAGTGTACACAGGTAATGAAGGAGAATTTCCTGCTGGGATTGGAGAGCAAACATTTTAAAGAACTACTGCTTTATAATTGAATGTTATTTTTTATATGAACTTATTTTATTGAGACTTGTTACTATTGTATTTGGGATTTATTATTATACTAGATTTGCCCGAGGCCACGTGCCTACGACACGTCTTCAGAATGATACAACATATGAGCATTGTAAACAGTAAATCAACAATTATGTAGCTGAAGTTTGAATAGTGGGACAATAATTAGTTGTAAATAAAAGTCTATGTTTCCATTAGTATATGGTGAAAAATAATTATAAATTTGGGTATAAAAGTCCATGTTTCTATATATATATATATATATATATCTATATAATAAAACACAAAGAAAGCTATCAAGTGGCTCTCATTTAATAGAGTTGAAATCAATGGTCCAGATCTAACCTCACAAAACATATTTTCCTGCCCAAAAGTTTCCCCCCAAAACTCAAATTCAAATCCCCCAAAACAATTCCTTTATTCCTTTATTTATTTATTTATTTATTTATTTATCTCTCTCTCTCTCTCTCTCATTCTCTCTCTATTTACTCAGAAATTTATATTTTAAGATTTCAAGTTGTAAATTTTCATATTTTTATGCATTTTTTTATTTATCATGTTACATTGAAATAGTAAATATCTCATCAGTAGTTAAATTTCATCATTTTCCACACTCAAAGTTCTAAGAAGTTGGATTTTTTTCAACATATACTAATGGAAACATGGACTTTTATTTACAACTAATTATTGTTTTGCCTTTTCAAACTTGAGCTACATAATTGTTGTTTTACTGTTTACAAGACTTTCATATACTGTAATGTTCCGAAGACGTGCCGAAGGCACGTGGCCACGGGAAAATCTAGTATATATAATTATTTTTCAACATATACTAATGGAAACATGGACTTTTATTTACAACTAATTATTGTTTTGCCTTTTCAAACTTGAGTTACATAATTGTTGTTTTACTGTTTACAAGACTTTCATATACTGTAATGTTCCGAAGACGTGGCGTAGGCACGTGGCCACGGAAAAATCTAGTGTATATATATATATATATATATATATATATATATATATAGAGAGAGAGAGAGAGAGAGAGAGAGAGAGAGAGAGAGAGAGAGAGAGAGCGAAATAATTAAATAAATAAATGATTTTTTTTTTGGGAGGGGGGGATTTGAATTTAAGTTTTGGGGGGAAAATATATTTTGTGAGGTTGGATCTGGACCTTTGATTTTCGGGGATTGAAGGAGAGCCACTTGATAGCTTTCTTTGTGTTTTATTTTATATATATATATATATATATATATATATATATAGAGAGAGAGAGAGAGAGAGAGAGAGAGAGAGAGAGAGAGAGAGAGAATTAATTAAATAAAGGAGTTGTTTTTGGGGGAATTTGAATTTGAGTTAGAGGGGGGGGGGGACTTTTCAGCGGGGAAATGTATTTTGTGCGGTTAAATCTGAGCCTTTGATTTTTGAGGGATTGAATGAGAGCCACTTGATAGCTTTCTTTGTATTTTATTATAATGATTGGGCTTATGTCCCGAATTTTATTATTGTTCTAGATGTTGGACTATTATTGTATTTGGATATTTTTATTGCTTCATTTCAAGCATTATTGTTCATGAGATTATTATTGCTGCGAATTTGTTCTGTATTGATTATATTGTTGAGTTATTCGGATAAACAGCTTATGGATGACATTAGTCATTCGTTGGGCCAATGTCATGTACTCGTATTCCGTATTTTTGGGAAGCGGGGCATGACATGGTCGAATAGCAAGAATTACAGGTCCAAGTTAAGAGCAAGAAATCACAAAGGGGAGTGTTGGCACTAATCCAGAACACAAAAGAAACCAATGCGAAGAGTACAAGAGATAGCACAGTGGGTTATATGGAGCCAATATAGTAAGCAGCGGAATTCATTTAGATAATTTGTGTTTATCGGCTGGAGTTGATGTTATGCAAAATGATTAGTTTATACACTCAAGGGATTCTTATCATTATACACCCATGAGGGATGCTTTTCAGAATTACAGGACATGTAATTTCAGTTCAGTCATAGTTGGACATTGGCAAAGCTGCTTAGTTGTTGGGAAATGAACAGTCATGGTGAAAGCTCGCAGTAGTGGGCAACTAGTCTTGCATAACCATGACACATATCAGGTCTAAGGAAGCGAATTGGACAAAGAAGGGCTTGTGACAACATTTGAATTTGGTGAGTGGAAGATAACTACATGTGTTAAGTTTGTGGTAAAAGGAAAACGTGTGGGCATGTTGTATCAACTCACAGGAGGTGATTCAGATGATATCATTGTCATGACATCAACAAGTAATTCATCATAAATCTTATGGCATGTCAGGTTAGGGTACCTAGGTGAAACAGGTGTTAAACAACATTGTTGTAAAAATCTTTTGCCAGGGCTAAAGAAAGATGAGATGGAGTTTTGTGAGAATTGTGTCATGGGCAAACAAAAGACAGTTAGCTTTCAGTTGGGTGGTTGTGAGAAGAAGCTTGGTAAGCTTTAGTTAGTACATACAGATGTGTGGGGTCCGGCTCAGAGATTCACTTATGGTGGTAAGAGATGTTTTGTCACATTCATTGATGATGCTATCAGAAAAGTTTGGATTATAGCAATTCATGAGAAATCTGAGGTATTTAAGACATTCAAGTCTTGGAAGGCTTGAGTTGAGAATGAGATGGGGTGTAACGTTAAAGCATGAAAATCTGATAGTGGTGGTGAGTACACAAGTAGAGAAATTATTGACTATCTGACACATGAAGATATCCAAGGAATCATGACAGTTCCTAATACTCCACAGGAGAATGGAGTAACTGAAAGAATAAACCGCACAATACTCGAAAGGGCGAGATGCATGAGACTTCATGCAGTTCTTCCTGTCCATCTTTAGGCAGTTACAGTGGATACAAAAGTGTACCTAATCAACCGTTCCCATCTAGTACCCTTGATGAGGGCATACCTCAAGAATTATGGTCATATAAATCTGTTAATTATTTGCATTTAAAAGTTTATGGTTGTATTGTATATGCATTAAATGACAGAGAAGAAAGGAATAAACTGAATATAAAATCCAGTAAGTGTGTCTTCATTCGCTACGGTGGCGATGAGTATGGTTACTTACTTTAGGATTTTGGGAATAACAAGGTCATTCGCAGCAGGAATGAACTCTTGTACAAAGACACGCACACAGGTCAAAAGGTAGTAAAACAGGTTCAGATCCATTTTCATATTCACATTCAGATTCAGGTTCAGATTCAGATTCAGGTTCTGAATATGGTCCTAGTTAGGGATGGCAAACGGGCCGGGTTGACCCGTGACCCTTCCGCGATTTGCCCGCATAACTCGGTCCGTGAGTAACCGGTTCGGGTTCGGGTCTAACCCGGTAATGTAAACCGGTCGACCCAGGTCCTCAAAAAAGCGAATTAAACCCGTTGAACCTGGCCCGATAACCCGGTCTACAGTGGCGGACCCACACGCGAACCCGCTGTTCGTCCCGTGGGTTGAGAACTGTTTGACCCGTACAGGTCAAACGTTCGACCCACACGGGTCGACCGTTCGACCGCGGGTCCAACGGGCCTAACCCTCTTACCTAGAGCACTTAACGGCTCTTTTAGCCGTTGTTTTTTGTTTTTTGTTTTTTTGGTTTTTTTGGTTTTTTTTATTTTTTCCCTATAAATACCCTTAAAACCCAAACTTAAATTTCACACCTTACCCGCTTACTCTCTCTATTATTATTACTCAATTCATTTCAATTTTTGTGAACAATTGAACAAAGAAGGTAGCATATAAACGATCAAACCACAAATTCCGACTGTATCGAATTCAACATTCAACTACGTCTTCAAGTCTTCAACTCCTCCAAGTGATCAAACAAAGAAACTCTCTTCAAGTCTTCAATTCCGGACTTCTACTTCTACTTCTACATTTATTTTCACTCTCATTTTATATACGATTATCTGCGAAGTACGGTATCAAAATTTCACAATCCCCTTATTGTCTTGATATTTTTTGTATAGTTATAATTTTTTTTATCATATTTGTTTGTTGGTTTTTTGATCTTCTCTCTCACAACCCTTTTATTGTTTTCTAGAATTTTTTTGTAACTTATCTCACCTACATTGTATTTAATTTTTTCACATACACTACTATATCAACATGTCTAGATCACGAGGTAGTGATCGTAGCCAAAGTGGACAAGATTCCACCGGTACTTCTCGTAGGCCTTCAATTGTCTCACAAAATGAGCCCGTCGAAGAGTACCATATGACCCAACACATTGGTACACACGATGAGTTTGTAGGAGACGTAGACATAGAAAAAGAACCACAAACACAAGCAACCGAAACAACACAAATTGCTAGTAGTAGGAAAACTAGAGGGAAAACTAGTGATTGGCACAAATTTTATGATTATATTCCAGACGAAGAAAATCCGGGTGTAGGCATAAAAGTTTGTAAAACATGTTCAAAGGAATACAAATGGAAGAGGGGTGAGGGGACGGGTACAATTAGATGACACATCCAAAATGTGCACAAAGAACTTCTTGTAGACCTACCCGGCCAACAAAAAATCCACCCTAGGACCAGTGTAGTTGATAGCCATTCTTATGATCCCGAACTTGTTTGTCGGAAAATGGTCCGACTAGTACTCAAGGAAGAGTTACCATTTTCCTATCCCGAGAGTAGGGACTTAGAAAATTTTAATCAAACCACCTTAAATCCCCATTTTAAAAGAATCCCTAGGAATACTTGCAAATCTGATTGCTTTAAAATGTACAATGAAATGAGAGAAGCTTTGATTGCCATTTTATAGAGTTTAACTTGTAGAGTTTCTTTAACTTCTAATTGTTGGACGGGTTACAACAATATTCCAATGATGGGAATAACTTGTCATTGGATCGACAGTGATTGGATTCTTCAAAAAATGATCATATCACTTGCGGCGTTGCCCTATCCCCATAGTGGGAATGAAATTGCAAATTGTATTTTAGAAATTTGTGATGTTTTTCATATTCGTGATAAAATAATGTGTGTAAGTTTTGATAGTGCATCTAACAACAATGCATCAATTAGTATATTAAAAACCTCATTAAACCCTCCATCTAACAATACTTTTCATGTTAGACGTGCATGTCATATTTTAAATTTATGTATTCAAGATGCATTAAAAATAGCTGAACCATGTTAGATGTGCATTAGAAAATTTCTAAAGAATGTTAAACACCGATGGAACTCTACTTTTGATTTGCTACAAGTTGTTATTGAATATAAAGCATGCATAAATAATTTTTGTATTGAAAAAAATATGCCAAATTTTGAAATGACTCCCCAACATTAGTTTTATACCGAATCTTTGTTGAAATTTTTAGAACCTTTTAAAACCGCAACTTTCAAATTTTCAAAATCTTATGAATCTAATTCTAGTAGCATTTTTATTTCATTGGTTACTATGATGCAAACTTTCAAACAAATGATCGATGATGCTTTTATTGGTCATATTGTGAAACCTGCATACACCAAATTTTGGAAGTATTTTAATCCTCCTTCTATGTTGTATTGTGTTGCTACTGTGATGGATCCTCGTTTCAAATTAGAAGGTACGAAGAGTTTGATTGAAATGGTTTTTACTTTACTTGGGCCAGATGAATCTGAAATTGATTGCATAACAATTTTAGTTAAATTTGAATCGACATTAAATAACTTGTATAATTATTATGATAGAAGTTTTGCATCTAGTGGTACAACTTCTTTAGTCAGTTCTTCTTCTGGTACTTCTAAAGGTAAGGGAAAGAGTAGCTTAGATGATGCCACATTTAATACTTGCACAAATTCAATCAAAAAAAACCTAGGATTAATCAACCAAATGAATTACATTGGTATAATCAACAAGATTCTGAATCTTTTACTTCTTCACTAGATATTTTACAATGGTAGAAAGACCATGAACACACTTATAGTTTTCTCAAATATATGGCTAAAGATCTTCTAGCTCCTCTTGTCTCTACAGTTGCTTCAGAAAGTGCATTTTCTACAAGTGGCAAGGTTCTAACCGATTATAGGAATCGCTTGAAGCCCCAATCGTTGGAGATGCTCGTCTGCACGGAAGATTGGCTGAAGGCCGAGGATAGGACTCAAGGAAAAGCGTTCGACACGTCTACAAGTGGGAGTAACTCACTGGAAGAACAACAACAATAATAACAACAATAGCAACCAAAATGAAGAATTGAAGACCAACAACAACAACAACAAATTGAAGACCAAAAAATTGAAGACAATTATAAATGTATAAAAAATTGTTTAAAATATTTGTTTATTATTAAAAATTAGGATAATTGAAGAAAAGTGAAATTGTATCTAAGAAATTTGTTATTGTATAAAACAAATTTGTAGAAAATCTTTATTTCTTATTACAAATTGTGAAACTTGTATAGGTTGAAATCATATTAATAATATATAATTTTTTTGGGCAATTTCACTCTTTGATTCTTATTATTATTATTACATTTTTATTATTATTAAAATTACATTTTTTGTTTAAGTAAAAAAAAAAAACTTTAGACGGGCCCAACCTGCGACCCGACCCGACCCGAGTTGGAATCGAAAGGGTTCACGGGTTGGGCGGGTGTATATTTGCTCTAACGACCCGGCCCGACCCGACCTGGTTACCTTTAGGACCCGACCCGAACCCGCCCAAGTTGGGTTCCAACCCGGACGGGTTCGACCCGACCCGACCCGTTAGACCCGTTTGCCATCCCTAGTCCCAGTGGTGGGGCCCCTATAGTGCAACATCAACAATACAGGAGGGTCAGGAGGAGCCTAATGAGAATGAGCAGGAAATCCAAAACGAACAGGTTCAGCCAGGGCCATTCGGGGATCCTAAACCGATAGCTATTTTAAGAAGGTCAACATGAGAGATAAGGAAACCAGTGAAGTATGATCCGTCAGCCAACGCAGTTCACGAGCATGTCCAAAACACAAATTCAGACGAGCCAGAGATTCGTGAAAAGGTTTTGAAAGATAGTGCTTGAATTCAATGGGAGTCTGTTATGAAGGATGAGATGAACTCCTTGTTACATAACCAAACTTGAGAGTTGAGCAAGTTACCTGTAGGGAAGCATGCTCTTATGAACAAGTGGATTTCCAGAATCGAGGATGAGGCAAATGGAAGCAAGAGGTACAAGGCGAGGCTTGTTGTAGCTAAATTTTGATTGTGTTATAACTAAATGAACAAAAAGACGGTCTCCATTCACTAAGCACTCTTCACAGCAAATGTCATCTGAGTTAAGTTGTAAGCATTTTTGCTAATAACCAAGAGTTTGGAAGTATGAACTCTATTCAAACCAATTGGTTATTTACAAATGCTATATATATCTCAAATTTTATTTTAAACATGTCTCAACCACTAAAAGACAAACAAAAAATAATCAAAATATCACCTAAACCATGTCTTAAACATATCCCAAATCACTAAAAGACAAAATTCCGACCACTAAAAGACAAACAAAAATAATTAAAATATTATTCAAACATTGACTTTGAGTAGTTGAGGTATATTTGAAATAGAGGATGACTACATATATATATATAAGTTTTTATTCTAAATGTGTGGTCTACTTTCTATAAAAAGACAAAATTTTAATCTTAATTTTTAGTAGAAAGTGTTCCCAATGCATTAATAATATACATCATAGATAGTCATTTATATCTAGCATTTTGCTTTGAAATAAGATTTGAGATATGTGTATTGTGCACTTCTCTTCTTGTCTATTAGTGAGTGTCGCATTGTTTTTAAACCTCCAGAGCCCTCTCAAACTCCACCTCATCATCATCATCATCATCTCCAAAATTCCAAAAAATGCCCACCGTTACCACCATCATCACCACCGCCGCCACCCTCCTCCTCCTCCACCTCCTCACCTCCCTAATCTCCTCCCCTAACTATCACTCCCTCTTCCTCTCCCTCTCCTCCAACTCATCCTCCTCCCTCCACCTCCACCGCCTCACCCTCCGCCCCCACCCCTCTTCCTCCCCCTCCGACTCCGCCGCCGCCGATTACGTCACCTATACCCTCCTCTCCTCCTCCTACAACGCTGACGTCACCAGCTCCACCTATGACGTCCTCCTCTCCTTCCCCAAACACTGCTCTCTTTCAGTTTCAGTGGGCCCCGCCACCACCGTCTTCAACCTCACCCAAGAACCCATCCCCTCCGACCCCTCCTCCGCCTTCTCCGCGGACGTCATCCCCACCTTCCTCGCTTACTCCCCCTCCGACGCCGCCTCCGCCCCCGCTGTCTACGCCAACTACGCCCGCACCGAAGATTTTGCGAGACTAGAACAAATGGGAGTCAAAGTGAACGGAACGGTGGTCGTCGCTCGTTACGGAAAGATATACCGCGGGGACATCGTAAGAAACGCCGAGATCGCCGGCGCAATTGCCGTCGTAATTTATTCCGACTCGAAGGACTACGGAGATAACGGTCATCTGTTTCCGGAGGGAAGGGGGTTGCCGAGGAGCGGGGTGCAGGTGGGGTCCACGTTTAGGGGGGCGGGGGACCCGACGACGCCGGGGTGGGTGAGTGCACGTGACGGAGGCACGTGCGAGAGGGTGGGGGTGGAGGAGTTGAGGAGGGAGGGGTTGGTGCCGGGGATAGTGGCGTTGCCGGTGTCGGCGAGGGATGGGGAGAGTATACTTGCGGGGATTGGGGGACAGGTTGCTGATGAGGATTGGCAGGGAAGGGGAGAGGGGATGGTGTATAGGGTGGGGCCGGGACCGGTGGTGGTGAGTGTGGAATTTGAGGGGGAGGAGAGGATTGCGGGGATACGGAATGTGGTTGGGGTGATTGAAGGGGAAGAGGAGCCTGACAGGTAAAAACCAAAACCAAAACATACTATTCTTTTTTTTTAACCAAAACATACTATTCTTTTTTTTTAGCATTTTACAAGAGCTTACCTCTTATAAGAGATTTACAGTAATAAGAGGCACAGAGTTTCTTTTTGAGGTGTTCTTTTTATATAAAAATAAGCTCCTATAAGAATCTCCTATAAAAATCTCTTATAAGAGATTTCTGTTCTTTTTTCATCTCTTACAAGAGCCTTTCTTTACTTTTACACATTTTTGTCCTTACTATATAATTTCTCTATTTATACTTTGGGGTAATATAGACCTTTTAAGTTATAGAAGGCTAATAAGAATTTGAAAGAGGCTACTAGAAGCCGTTTAGGCTTATAAGCGATTTTGAAAAAAATTGCTTATAAGAGATAAAAAAGAACGCTAAAAATTATGGGAAAAGAGGTAGACCACTGAATCGCTTATAAGAGGAGAAAAAGAACATATGGCCTCTACATTTTGTGCAGGGCTTTTGCTCCACCACTTGATTTGGCACAGTCTTCAAAGTCTGTAGCGTAATATGGATCCGATCCTTAGAAATAGGGGGCCAAGGATATTGTGCCATATCAAAGCAGTGTGCACATCAATTCCTATTTACTCAATTTTGATTGTGTTTGATGATTAGTCGAGTGTTTAGATTTGTTTGGTCGAAAATGGGAAATAGCAAATGATTGATAGAAATTTGTGTAGCGTTTATATTTGCGGGGTGATAATGATTGAATTATTATCTGATGATTGAAAGGCCGAGAGAGAACGCTGAAGGTGCTTATGATTGAATTTGACTCATCAATTTTTACGGAATCATGGACATTTAGTTTGGATGACATGATTAAATTGTCTGATGACTGTGGATTGAGCAAGAGTGCAAGAAATGAAAGGGACAGATTGATGGTGGCAAGAAGGAAAAAGGAAGGAAAAAAAAAGACCAAGTGCGTCGGGTAGTATTAGTTCTAAATTGGTTTAGTTTAAATAGTTTGGTGCACTAGATGTATGATATGTAGTGCTTTTATTAGAATTTAATTTGTTATTGTAGAAGATGGTAGATTTTAATTCAGACGTTGGAAGATGGATGTGAGTGGGATCAGTCACCGTTATAGAAGTCGATTAGAACTCACGTTGAGGGAATCATTCAAACTTCCTGTTCCAAACCGTCCTAGATGTCAACTATTATTGTTGCCTATCTCTCAACTTTATTGTGACATTTGTAATCTTGCCAGATGATTTGATCAAGTAAATAGTGAACGATTTGATCAAGTAACCTGCTTGGTTAATTGGCTCAACTTTGATGCTATCCAACAAGCCCGACAACAATCTCATGCTTGTGGATCACTTCGTTATGTCCATTTCATGTATTTCACCACCCAATTGTTATGATTGTGGACTCAAATACACTAGCACAAGATGAGTCGAAGTTGGAGAAAAGAAGAAGATACGAACACAACAAGCCGAAGGCAGCAGCAGCTAGTAGAAGCGGCAAACAGAGGCGAGGACTGTCAACTGTCATGTACAACTGTCATGTACAGTCGACTGCCCCACTCTCAGTTTTGGCGAAGAGTAAAGTCGGTCGATCGACTTAAAGTGCAGTCGACCGTGTGTGACGCTGCGTGTTTATGTGGGTTGCAGATTTGGATCTAATTATGTTGTATTTGTGTGTTTATCTTTTAGGGTTTACATGGGTGTTATATATATGTATGTAGATGTGAACTCTTGGGTTATGTAATTGAGAGAGAACGGTTAATTATACCATTGTACAACTTTAAGAATGGTGAGTGCCGAGTGTTTCAAAGGTGTGAGAGAGATTAGAGTTTGATCTATTTGTATCTTTGTATATTTGAGTAATAAGAAGTATTGGTAATCTCTGCATATTATTTTGTGTTCTTGTGGTTGTGAGATCTTGCGATTATTGTGGTGTCTTGTTATTTGTGCATCTAGGTCTTGTGGGTGCGTTGACTTCCATTCTTATGCACTACAAGTGGAATCAGAGAAAATGTTTTGTGATGGCCGATAGCAAGTCGAAAATCGAGAAGTTCAATGGAAGTGACTTTGCGATTTGGAAGATTCATATGGTGGCGTTTCTCCGTCAGAAAAGTCTAGATGATCCATTGTTTGATGAGAAACCAGAAGATGCATACAAGGATGCGAAGATCTTGGCAGAATGGAACCATTTGGATCAGAAGGCAGTAAGGCAGATTCAGTTGGCACTGAGTAGGAAGGCAAAGACTGTTGTAGGTTCTCACAGATATGTATGAGAAATCATCGGTACTAATCAAATTCTTCACTTGAAGAAATTGTTCAGTAGCAAAACATGTGAACAATTACTGTATGGTTTGCAACTAGATGAAAGCTATGGGATTGAAGTTTTTTTAGAAAATGGGCAGTCGTTGTTACTTCCATCTATTCTACCAGATAGTTATGGTACGGTATAACAGACTATTACATGGACTATGATAGGTTCGACGACTATACAGGATGTTGTGAGCAGCATCATGAACGAGGTGGTGAGAAGGAAGAGAGTTTTCATCATCTTCTAGCCATCCCGCACTTTCAGTTGAGAGGTGTGGGAGATCTAAGGGAAGTCGAAGAAGAAAAGATCAAAGTAGTGAGTCCAAGAGTGAGTTTGTTGACAGAGATGAGGGATGTGGACCTAAGTGTTGGTATTGCCACAGGAGGGTTCACATGATGCGCAGTTGTAAGGCCTTTATGAAGAAGACGCATGAAAAATCAAAGGAAGCCAATGTGGTGGTCAATAAAACATGTTGTGATGAGTTGTGCTTGTCAGTCAGGGTGCAGTTGGACATACGAGATTGATGTATTGATTCAGGAGCTTCTTTTCATTGCATTTCAAGGAGAGATGTGTTTGAGGACTACAGAGAGGGTTCTTTTGGAGATGTGATCATGGGTAATGGTCAGCGGTGTCTTGTAAGTTGAGTTAATACTGTTCGCGTGAAAATTGGTGATAATCAGAGTATTGTCTTGCGGGAGACAAGGCATGTCCCAGACTTAAAGAAAAATCTTATTTCATTGGGAAGACTAGACAATGAGGGTTTGTCAACTACATTTAGTAGTGGAGAGTGGTGCATGGCTGCAGGTTTAAGGGTAATAGAAAGAGAAAAACATGAGGGAACAGTGTATTTGCTTAGAGACGTGAGATATGTTTCTCCTGTTGTTTGCTTCTCAGTCGGGATCGAAAAGTAGGTTGTGTGGGGTGCAACTGAGTTCTATGAGTTTTGGAGCGGATTTAGAGGAGGTTACACATTTAATGGGACATGCTGGGTATGAAAGAGATCCTAGAGAGCAAGACGTTCTGGTGAGGGTTCTTTGTGATATGGCAGACTTCAAGTCGCTCTTGTGAGGTTAAAAGCACTGATATCGATATGTGGGGTGATGTCGATGAGTGTAACAAAATTGGGGTTGTGAGTGGAGTGTAGTCTGCAAATTTTGTGGATGTATCGTCCATGAAGGCTTCTAGTGTAGAGTGTGTATTGAATGTTTGTGAATCATGTTCAGTGTTAGCAGAGATTCTGCGAGGTAAGGAATCTCGTAACACGTAATTTGACACAGGAGATTGTTTCTCCGTTGTTCGTGTCCTATGCGATAGATGGTGGGACACATCGTTCATGAGCCTGTGAGGGTGGTTGGTGTCATCCATATGGTGGAGGGGCCGGAGGTGTTCTTCATGAGAGTGAGGAGTACTTTGGTCTTTCATGAGTTGTGGGAGATTGTAGAGATAATGCGAGATAAAGATACAGTAACTTTGGAGCGTTGCGTATTTGGTCCAAGTGGGAGATTTTTAGGATTGTAGACTCAAATATACTAGCACAAGATGAGTTAAAGTTGGAGAGGAGGAGAAGACACAAACATAGCAAGGCGAACACATCAGTAGCCAGCAGAAGCAACAAACAGAGGCGAGGACTGTAACGCCCCGAATTCCATACACAGGAAATTCGTAGCTCTTCCAGAATCTTTACTTCAATTTCGTACAAAAATACAGGAAAAATAATTTTTTTTTCATTACGACAGAGTTCTTTACAATACATAGCAGAATTTACATATAAAACACAACTCATATAATAATAAATCTTCAATCTTGTAACATCCCTCGTCATTAGCTTGCATCCACGCTTCTTGCTAATCTAAATCCTGCAACACTTGAGAATTGTGGGCACGTCAGTTGAATACAACTGACGGAAAGCTATAATATAGCAATACTCGCTATGCTATAATATAATGAAATTCCAACATTAACAATCACAAACTTGAATGCACAAGAAAAGAATAAAGCGACTATCCTAAGTATGTCGATGTATGCCATGAAACAGAAATCAAAATGTATAAAAACAATAACATAAAACAAGTATCCAAGAAAAACAACAAATGCACACAATGCATACTAATGCACACTTATTCGGATTCTATGCATTCCATACTACATAGGTCCGAGGGCAAGCCCTTGGCGTTCTTCTCGTTATAGAGTTAAATCCCACATTATGCAACCTAACTAGATGTCTGTACTTCAATACGTAATTACGTGTAAGTCGCAGCCACAGGATATTGGACCTTACCAGCATACCATTAGCCCACACATTGTGGATTTACTGTACGTAGCCTCAGTCACTAACCCCAGCAAGTCGTTCTTCCGTAATTACAGACCTGAAAGGCATACCTCTAGCCCACACACCATGGATTTACTGGGTGTATCCTTAGTCCCGAACATTCAGACCCCCAGGATATTGGACCTTACCAGCATACCACTAGCTCACACATCGTGGATTTACCATACGTAGCCTCAGTCATGAACCCCAGCAAGTCAACCCTCTGAAAGACACATTTAGCCCACACACCGTGGATTTACCAGGCGTATCCTTATTCCCGAACATTCCTAATAATCACAGCTCTTTAACGGATATGTTCGTCGTTGTTTTCAGTCATAACTCCATCTAGTGCCTATCCTTATAATCATAGCATAAGTAATATTGTCTACAGCTAGCTTACCCTACCAGACTTAAATCAACACACCGAGAATATTAGCCCACACTAGAAATTTCTCAAATTTTAATATATCACAACCTGCCGGTACTTTGGGTCTCGCTCAGCCTTGAGATTCCACACATCTCAAGCCCTCACAAAATTGTATAGGTTACCCTTAACCCTTTCTAAAATCATTGGAATTCAATTCGTTCATATTCCACTTCATCCTTTATTCATTTCACAAACTAGTTGTTCTAAAATGACTAGATTTCTTCTCTTAAATCAATACTTTCAATCCTAGTATAATAGGACTTCTAAAAGCCTCAATTCAATTAACAACATGTATGAAATCTACTATTTGAATGTTCAACTATCTTTGGACAGCAACTCAATTGTCTTGCAAATATCATATAAATTATGATACTTATTAGAAAATAGATTTCTTAGTTTCATATGAAACCTAAATGAGTCTACTACAACATTGTAGTTAAGATCATCTAAATATAACCACAATTGCTTTGTCTAAATTCATATGCAAAACAGTAGCTTCATGTTCCGAAAAACTGCAGCTCTTGCTACTTCTAAAATTCACCAAAAATTATATACTTCATATAAATTTTATTTCTTAGACTGTAAAGAAAGGTTAACGAGTCTATTATACCTTTGTAGTTATAAGTTTCTACAAAATATTGTGTCTATATACTTGAAATCTTAGAAATCTACAGTAGGGTCAAATTGCTATACACACTCGGCTACTGTTGAAATACTCTCATGTGTTCATTCTTGTAAAATTCATTATAAATTTCATGCTTCACAAAGTTTAGAGTTCTTTCGCTCAAATTGAAGATATACGAGTCTACTATAACTTCTTAGTTTTGGGTTTCCTCAAAATACTGTATTTAAGATGCTGAAATGATAAAAAAACGAAAGGTATACAAATTTCCAGAAACTAAACAAACTGTCAACCAGTCCTAAGTTCGGATTTATTTAAAATCTATATAATAAATTACAAAGAAAGCTATCAAGTGGCTCACAATCAATCTCCCCTAAAATCAAAGGCCTAGATCAAACCTCACAAAACATATTTTCCCTCCAAAATTTCAAACCCCAAAACCAAATTCCCCCCCCCCCCCCCAAAAAAAACTAAAAAACTTATTACTTTATTACTATCTCTCTCTTCTCTCTTCACATTTTCATATTTCTCTCTTTCTCTCTCTCCCATTCTTTCTATATTTACTTAGACATTTAGATTTTCAGAATTTTAATATTTTCTTTTGCACATGTTATATTGAAAATGGTAAATATTTCTTCAACTTCACACTTAAAGTTCTAAGAAGTTAGATTTTATACCCCCATTTATAATTATTTTTCAACATATACTAATGGAAACATGGACTTTTATTTACAACTAATTATTGTCATACTATTCAAACTTGAGCTACATAATTGTTGTTTTACTGTTTACAGACTTTTCGTGTTTTGTATCGTTCCGAAGACGTGCCGTAGGCACGTGCCCACGGGCAAATCTAGTACTAAATAATATCCAAAACTCATGAAATTTTGTGAATATCTCAGACATATACTAGATTCCCATGTACAAATTTCAGCTTCCAAGTCCATATATTTAGAGAGAAATGTTTTTTGGAAGTATGATATTCAGCCAGAATTATGAAATATATTTTGTTTTCTTTCTAAACCAGTAATGTGTTCGGATTTTATTAAAATACCAAATAAGATAAAAAAAATATGAAATTTTGAGGAAATGTTCTAGACATATACGAGATACACATATAAAAATTTCAGCCTTAGATTTCATCTAGATAAAAAGAAATGATTTTCTGAAGTGAAACTAAAACTCAGGAAAGAAACTATAAAAACGTTTCTAAGCTAATCATATCATACTTTCACACAATTAACTAACAAAACATAATCTAACAACAATTAATATATAATTTAAGCATGAATACTCAATCTACATAGACTATCTAGCATGCACATCCTACAATTAGAAAGTTGGAGAAACACCTACCTAACCGTTCCGATAGGCTCGAGTTGGTGTGAGGTGAAGGAAGAAGAAGAGAATGGTCGGGTTGGTGTAGACTACAAGGAGACAGTAATAACAGCAACACGAATGGCGACGCGGTAAGTAACACCTACGGTATCAACGGCGAGCGAGGCGTCAGGATTTGCTCCGGGCGCAAGGAGAGAGGATGGGGTGCGGGTGTGCGGTGGGGTGTCGAGGTGCGTGCGGTGGCGGAGACAGCGAGAGGAGGACGGTTCCGGATGGTGGAGTTGAGTGAGATGGAGGTAGGGTGACGGCGATGTAGGCAGTGGAGGTAATAGCTCGGGTGTAAAGATGAGGCTATGGTGAAGAGGTGAAGTGGAGCGCGGGTGTGTTGTCGGTTGTGGGTGTGGTGAAGCTCGCCGTTGGTGCTCGTTGTGGTGAAGATGAGGAGCTCGGGATGAAGGAGAGGGAAAGAAAAGAATGAAGGAGTGAGTTGAGGTGTTATATATTTATATATATATATATATATATAGAGAGAGAGAGAGAGAGAGAGAGAGAGAGAAATGTTATGTTGTGCACTAGGCCTCCGTGTGCACTCGGCCTTCTTGCCTTCGTATCGATGATCCGAACCGTTCACATTGATCTACATATCTAAATTAGTCTAAATATGTAAAATCAAATCATTTGAAATTCATTTTGCCCATCCATCACGTGACTATAAAAAATAACGATTTTCAGACATACAATTTTGTAACACTTCAATGGATGGGCAAATAAATTTCAAATGATTTGATTTTACATATTTAGACTAGTTTAGATATGTAGATCAATGTGAACTGTTCGAATCGTCGATACGAAGGTGGGAAGGCCGATTGCACACGAGTGCACACGAAGGCTTAATGCACAATGGATCATTGCTCTCTTTCTCTATAGATAAGAAGTTGGGAAGAGAAGAGGACAGGAGACGAGAGAGATTGGTTGATGAAGGAGGAAATTATTAGGGGGTTTAGAGAAGTGGATTAGCTTAGGAGGGGTTGGGGTTGTTGGGAGAATAAGAAGAATGAGGAAATAATAGAAGAAGGGAACAATAATGAAGAGACAAAGAAAAAGGAAACAATGAGAAGGTAGAATATTATTGGGGAGAGGTAAATATTTGGAGCATGGTTGTTGGAAGAGTGGCAATATGAAGAAGAAGATGAAAGGGTTAGGAGTAATTGGTGGGGGATTAGTGTAGATGTCGGGTGAGGGAATTAGAGGAAATAATTGGAGTGTGAAGGGTGTGATAATTGGAGATGGGGTATGATGATTGGTGGTTTGAGAAAGAGTATATGTATATGAATGTGTATGAGAATATGTACAGATGAATTAGTAAATATTTGAGTGTGGCTCAAATATGAGATTAAAGATGAATTCAAATACAGAAATAAATTCAGAAGAATTTATATAATAGATCGAAATACAGAAATCCACAGAATATAAATAATGTTACAGATATTACTCAAAACGGTACAAAATACATGTATGCAATATGTGAATTTTTTTGTCATAATTCAATGTTGCGGGGTGTTACAAGGACAGGCAATTAGCATATGCAATCGACTGCCCCACTCTTAGTTTTGCCGAAGAGTTTAGTCGGTCGACCGACTTAAAGTGCAGTTGACCGTGTGTGGCTCGAGTGTTTATTTGGGTTGCAGGTTTGGATCCAAATATGTTCTATTTGTATTTATCTTTTAGGGTTTATCTAGGTGTTATATATATGTATGTAGATGTGAACTCTACGGTTATGCAATTTAGAGAGAGCCGCTGATCAACCATTGTACAACGTCAAAAGAGGTGAGTGCTGAGTGTTTCAAAGGTGAGAGAAAGAGATTAGAGTTTGATCGCTTTGTATCTTTGTATTTCTTGAGTAATAAGAAGTATTGGTTATCTTTGCATATTATTATGTTCTTGTGATTGTAAGATCTTGCGATTATTGAGGTGTCTTGTTATTGGTGCATCTAGGTCTTGTGGGCACGTTGACTTCCGTTCTTGGGCACTACACTGTTACTGTCTCAGCTTCCCCAGTATTATCAACTACTACTTTATCCCTGGAGTTGCAAAATTTCTTCGAATTTCTTGGAAATGTGTGCACCTATATTATCTACACTAAGAGAATGTCAGGTGTTGTCTGATTTTTTTTCCACGCTTCTTCCACTATTTAACCTGGCAGACAATTTTGACCTAATCCTGATGAAGGACCTACCTCTTTGTGAGAAGCCATCAGTGTATAAAATAGCCTGCTTAGAAGCTCAAAATAGCTCGCTATCTAACCTAACTCTACCCCTTCCGCTACGAAACTTGTGTACATAACACATTTCCTACATAACTATTTTTATGTGGTGCATGCTATTTGCGCATCATAGCTTAATTTAATGGGTAAAATTCGGAAAACAGCCCTAATCTATACAATCAAAGTGATAAAATCCCATAATCTATACGGTCAAAGTGAAAAATCCGCTAATCTATCGGTCAATGGGATAAACCCCCAACTAAGAATTGCAGTCAACTCATGTATGGAAACCTTAAAAAAACTATGTGAAATGTTCAAATTGCCCTTATATTAATACACCATTAAAAATAAAATAAAAAACCCAAAATTTTCACTCTCTCCCAAAATCTCTCTTCCAAATTCAAAATCCAAATCTAAATCACCACCATCCCCCGGCCTCCTCATCACCACCACCAACAGCCCCATCTTCATCCCCCGACCTCATCTCCATCATCCTCGTCCCCGACCTCCACCATCATCATCCATCATCATCATCCAGAGAGAGTGCATCCAGCAGAATGAACCTGATAATTGTGTTGCAAGAGAATTTGTTGGGTTTGTTAATGTGGGCAAAGAGAGGATGTGAAGGCAATGTCAGGTTGCAACTAGAGAATGGAGGAATGTCCAAAACCCAAAATTTTCACTCTCTCCCAAAATCTCTCTTCCAAATTCAAAATCCAAATCTAAATCACCACCATCCCCCGGCCTCCTCATCACCACCACCAACAGCCCCATCTTCATCCCCCGACCTCATCTCCATCATCCTCGTCCCCGACCTCCACCATCATCATCCATCATCATCATCCAGAGAGAGTGCATCCAGCAGAATGAACCTGATAATTGTGTTGCAAGAGAATTTGTTGGGTTTGTTAATGTGGGCAAAGAGAGGATGTGAAGGCAATGTCAGGTTGCAACTAGAGAATGGAGGAATGGAGAATGCAACTAGAAACAAAGGGGTTCGAAAGATGCCGGAGACGATGGCATAGGCAATGAAGGATTGGAGGTGGCGAAGAGTCGAGCATTGGATGAGGGAATGGGGAGGTGAGTGTTTCTGAAAGATGTGGTTAGTGAAGACCTAAGATGGGTTTTGAGAATGGTGGTGAAGGGGTTTTGAATTTGAATGGTGGGAAGTAGTGACTTCTTTTTGGGGGAAGGTGATACAAAATAGAAATGATGATGATGGATGATGATGGTGGAGGTCGGGGGATGGAGATGGGGCTGTTGGTGGTGGTGATGCGGAGGTCGGGGGATGGTAGAGGTCCGGTTTGGTGGTGATTTGATTTGGATTTGGATTTGAATTTTGGATTTTGCATTTTGGTTTTGGATTTTGGATTTGGATTTGTGGGAGAAAGAAAGAGACAGTGATTTTTTTTAATGATGTATTAATATAAGGGCAATTTGAACATTTCACATAGTTTTTAGGGTTTCCGTACAGGAGTTGACTGCAATTCTTAGTTGGGGGGAGGGGGTTATCGTGTTGATCGATAGATTAGGGAGTTTTTCACTTTGACCATATAGATTAGAGGTGTTTTTCGTAGTTTACCCTAATTTAAATAGCATGTGCTACAAACATACCCTTTTATTTAATTGAAAAAATGAAAAAAATCTGTTAAATTATGAACACAGGTTACAAAACCCCTTTGTTTTTTTCCTCTTTCCTTATTTTTGCTTAAGCTACGACGCACAATCCTTGTGAGGACTCCAATTTCTTCAAGTAGTGGCGAAGACTCCAGTTTTTGGTGACTATGGCTCCATTACCAGCAAATTTCTCAGTATTTCTTTCCTTTCTTTGTTTTTCCTTTACTCCAGCTAGCAACCCAACTATTAGAGTTTCTCTTATTCTCTTTCTCCTTTTTCGATTATTCATTCATGATTTCAATCTCTTAGTCATAAAAGTTAATCTACTTCCTTCACTTAGTACTTTCATTTTATATTTATGTTTATGTGTGTTCTTAGTCTTTACAACTTGAAGTCTTGGTTCTTGAACATTGGAGTCTCATTTTGTGAATATTTAGCATTTTTTAGCCTTCAAAAAAAAGTTTCCTCTAAGTTTCCTCTAAGAAATTATTTTAAAATTTTTTTGGATAATTAATTTTAATTTTTTAAAATAAAAATAAAAAATTTCAAAGCTTACGTTATGCGTTATGCTATTTTCGCTTTGCGGATTTAGACGTTATAAAAAATCTTTAAATTCTAGAATTAGATGATATAATGCTAAAACCCTATTACATTATAAAAATCTTCATAGCTTATGTTCATGATCGTCCTAACCTTCACCTTCTAGAATTAGGAGATATATCTATACTATATAGTGTTAGGATTGTGGTCTCAAATACACTTAGTTAAGAAGTACTTAAAGTTGGAGAAGGAAGAGGAGGAGACGAAGACAGCAAGAGTAGACAACAGCAAGTAGAAGAAGTGCAGCTGAAGAGTTGTGGTCGACCGACCTGGCGGTACGGTCGACTGACCCAAGCTGTTGTGTACAAAGTTCAACAGAGAAGGGGACGGTCGATCGTGTAGTTGATCAGTCATGTCTCAGGTGTGGGCTTTACACGTTGCGGTCGACCATCAGCGGTGTTGTGTGTTATTTGGGCTGACGGGATTCAATCCCAATAAGCTGGATTTGTGTTTATCTTTTAGGGTTTACTTGGGAGCTCTATATATGGCTGTGGACTCTAGGATTAGTATTACTAATTAGAGGGAATTGGTGAGCCGTTATTATTGTTCAACTTCAAGAGGGGATTGTGCCAAGTGTTTCAAAGATAAGGGAGAGAGATTGAGAGTTGTAATCTTTGTATTTCTTGGGGAATGAGAAGTATTGGTTATCTCTACGTATTGATTGTATTCTTATGAGATCTTGATATATATCGTGGTGGCTTGTTCTTGGTTCATCTAAGTCTTGGTAGTTTCTATTGCTTGTGGTGTACTTCCACTATTAGCAATACGAGTTGTGGTAGATTCTTCAATAAGTGGTATCAGAGCACTAGGTTCGAAATAGCCGATAGCAATTTGAAGATCAAGATGTTCGATAGGAGTGACTTCGCGATGTGGAAGATTCAGATGATAGTGTATCTTCTTCAGAAAGATCTTAACGGTTGGATCAGAAGGTCTTGGCGGAGTGGAATTGTTTGGATCAGAAGGCGCTAAGGCAGATTCAGTTGGGGCTGAGTAGGAAGGCGTTATTTCATATCTCGAAGGCAAAGACCAAAAAGGAGGCTGGAGATTCTCACGGATATGTATGAGAAACCCCCGACATCTAATCAAATTCTTCACGTGAAGAAATTGGGTAGTATGAAGTCGATGGAAGGGGGTTCAGTAGCAGAACATGTGAACAATTATTGTATGGTTTACAACTAAATGGAAGCTGCAGGTTTAATGTTTTCAGAGAGGGGACAGTCATTGTTATTTCTATCTACTTTGCCCGGTAGTTATGATACGGTGGAACAAACTATTTCAGGCAGTATGACAGATTCAACGACTCTGTAGGATGTGGTGAGTAGCATTCTGAACGAGGAGGTGAGAAGGGTGAGAAACGGGGGATTTCCATCACCTTCTAGAGATTCCGCAATGACAGTTGAGAAGAGACGTAAGAGATCTAAGAGTAGTCGAAGAAGAAAGGATCAGAGTAGTTCATCTGAGAGTGCGTCTGATGACAGCGATGGGGTACATGGACATGAGTGTTGGTATTGTCACAAGAGGGGTCACATGATGCGCAGTTTCAAGACTTATATGAAGAGGAAGCAAGAGAAATCGAAGAGGGATAACCCAAAGGAAGCTCAAGTGGGGCTTGTTGAAGAGTTATGCTTATCAGCTTCGGACGAGTAGGGCACTCAAGATTGGTGTATTGATTCGATAGCTTTTTTTCATTACGCTCCGAGGAGAGAGGTGTTTGATGACTACAAGGAAGGTTCTTTTGAAGATGTGATCGTGGAGAATGGTCACAGGTGTCCTATACGTGGGGTTGGTACTGTTCACGTGAAAGCCAATGATGATCAAAGTGTTGTCTTGCGGGGGACAAGGCATGTTCTAGACAGGAAAGAAAATATTATCTCGATTGGAAGGTTAGAAAAGTGGGTATGTCTACTACAGTTGGTAGTGGGGGTGGCGTATTACTACAGGTTCAAGAGTGATGGCAAAAAAGAAGCGTGAGGGAACGCTGTATTTGGTTAGAGACGTGAGGGAAATTTCTCCTGTAGTTGATTCTCAGCCGGAATCGAGTGGTAGGTTGTGTGGTGTACAACCGAGTTTTTTCAGTTGTGGAGGGGGGTTACTAATTTAGTGGGAGTTGCTGACCATGGAAGTGATCCTAGAGGGCAAGACGTTGTTGCGGTGAGGGTACTTTGCGTTATGGCAGACGAAGCTTCAAGTCGCTCTCATGTGGTAGACAACATTGGTATCGATATGCGGGGTGATGTCGATGAGGGTAATCGAAATGGGGCTGCAGGGGTTGAATAGTTTGCGAATATTATGGAGGTGTCGTCCACGGAGACTTCCAATGCAGAGGGTGCATTTAGAGGCTTTGAACCATGTCCGATGTTATGCGAGTTGGGGAGTCTTGTAACACGAAATCCGACACGGAAGGTTGTTTCTCCGGTATTTGTGCTCTGTGCGATGGTGGAGCACATTCTTCATGAGGCTATGAAGGGTGGTTGGTGCACTCCACGTGGTGGAGTGGCGGAGATGCTCTTCATGATAGTGGAATGTACTTGGGTCTTCCATGAAAGTGGAAAACAGAGATAATGCAAGGTAAAAGATTACAATATCTTTGAAGCATTGTGTATTTGGTCCAAGTGGGAGATTGTTAGGATGACCTCAAATACACTTAGGCACGAAGTACTTGAAGTTGGAGAAGGAAAAGCAGACGAAGACAACAAGAGAAGATAACAGCATGTAGTAGAAGTGCAACTGAAAAGTTACGGTCAACCGACCTGGGGGTACGGTCAACCGACCCAAGCTGCTAAGAGTTCTTCGAGTGTACATGGTTTAACAGAGAAGGGGACGGTCGACCGGTCATGTCTCCGATGTGGGCTTTACATGTTGCGGTCGACTTTCAACGGCACTGTGTGTTATTTGGGCTGACGGGATTCAGACCCAATAAGCTGAATTTGTGTTTATCTTTTAGGATTTACTTGAGGCTATATATATGGCTGTAGACTCTAGGGTTAGTACAACTGATTAAAGAGAATTGGTGAGTCGTTATCATTGTTCAACTTCAAGATGAGATTGTGTCGAGTGTTTCAGAGGTGAGGGAGAGAGATTGATAGTTGTAATCTCTTTTTAATCTTTGTATTTCTTGGGAAATAAGAAATATTGGTTATCTTTGCATATTAATTGTGTTCTTGTGAGATCTTACATATATTGTGGTGTCTTGTTCTTGGTTCATCTAGTTCTTGAAAAGTTTCTATTGCTTGGGGTGTGTTTCCGCTATTAGCACCACGAGTTGTTGGTAGATTCTGCAACATATAGTTGATATTATATTCTTAATATATTGAAGTGCTACAAGTGTATTAAATAGCATTCTTTTTATAACCTGTCATCAAATTCATAGAGAACTTTTAATTAAAATAAAATCTTGAAATATGTCTTTTACATAAGTTTTTTCTTTTGTCCAGTTGGTAAATTTTAATGATATGCATACACACAATAAATATAGTATGTTTATCGAATTTAGCCTATTATAAATTTAACGATAAGTAAATTCAAATTTGTTTGACGATTTAAATTTTGACTTTTATATATATATAAAGTTAACCTTTAAAAAAAGCTAAATTTTAAAAAACCCCACTGAGTTTTGGGCCATTTTAAAAACACCGTACTAAGTTTTTTTATATTTAAAAAACGACACAAAATTTCAAAAAACTCAACTGGGTTAATTAGGGTTAGGGTTAGGGTTAGTTCGGAGGGGTTTATTTAAACATCTGATTAGTTAAGTGTTATTTTTTTAAACACAAATGAAAGATGAAAGTGGTTTTTTTAAACCCTACCCTAACCCAACCTTAACCCTAATCCTAACCCTAACTAACACAGTGGAGTTTTTTTGAAATTTTGTGTCGTTTTTTTTATTAAAAAAAACTTAGTGTGGCTTTTTTTAAATGGCCCAAAACTCAGTGCGGTTTTTATAAATTTAGCCTTTAAAAAATTTAGTTCCAATAAATTCCGATATACTGATTTACAAACTCAGTGTTTCTAAGAAAGTCAAAACAGATACCAAAATTAGAAGGTAGGTATTGAGTTTTGAACCATGGTTTAATGGTTTTTTTTATACTCTACACAATTCACACTTCAACATCATTTTCTTTTTGATAGTTGCAAGGGTTATATTAGTATATTGCTATAGAATCAGATGGAGATAAGTTCTCATGTCTGTCTGTTTCTACTCTAGCATTAGTAGTAAGAAAGTTTGGGTCAGTGTCAAAGATTGAAATCAATGAAACGTAGCTCGGTGTTTTTAGCTTGCTAAATTAAGTTTAGTACAACCTACACATAAAAGAAGAGTGCAACTTCCGTGGAACTGTGAAGAGTATATATAATCCCATTTTTGGTGGATTTTGAGAATCAGTGAATTTCACTGTTTTGACTAAAATTGTGGGCTACACTTTACGGTTTCCACTGATTTTGAGAAGTTCGGAATTTCATCATTTTTTTCTTCTATAGTCTACGGTTCAACATATTTTGATGTTTTTGCTAGATTTTGTACATTATGTCCTCTATTTTCGACATATTTCAAGAAAATTTGAAGTTCACTTGTTTTTATGAGATTTTTGGGCTATAAACAATCATTTTGTCCTTTTGAGAAATATTGAATTTCGTTGTTTTTGCCACATTTTGTGCGCATATACTCCATTAATTTTGTAATATTTTGAGATACTCTAATTTTGACTGTTTTTGCAAAATTTTGTCGACTATAAGCCATTGTTTTTGACCCATTTTGAGAAAAATCTAAATTTCACTGTTTTCGACCCATTTGGACTGTTTATCGTTTTTTGCTGATTTTCAGAAATTCTGAATTTCACTATTTTTTTTCCAAATTTTGTGATACCATTTTCAACCGATTTTTAGAAATTCTGTATTTCATTAATTTTGTTAGATTTTAAGAAAATTCTGGATTTCACTATTTTATAGGCTAATCAACTATTTTTCAGGGGATTTAAATTTTTTTTGGATTTCACTGTTTCTTCCAAATTTTGTTGGTTAAATCACTGTTTTTGGCTGATTCTCATAAATTCTTAATTTTACTTTTTTGTTAGATTTTGTGGTCCACCATTTTCAACATATTTTGATAAACTCTAATTTTCACCATTTGGGCCATATTTTGTGTGCTATGTAGTCATCGTTTTTGCCAATTTAGAGAAGTTCTATATATTTTGTGGGCTATGTGGCCATCATTTTCGCCAATTTGTAGAAATACTACATTCACTATGTAACGCCCCGAGATCCATATACAAGAAACTCGTGGCACAGACCAAGATCTTTGCTTCAAATGAGTACTTAACACAGAAAGAAATTGCAGAAATTTTGAAACTTACATTGTGTAAAGAAAACTATACTCGCCACTTGGATGCTCCATAGCTTAAAAAAACGCCATTGCTTCCATGGCCGATCCTACAAACCAACCAACTGTAGGCACGCCAGTTGAATGCAACTGACGCAAGGTGGGTAAAAACCGCAATTTCTCAAATCCTCAACAAAACAAAATTTATGCGAAAAGAAATGTGGAACTCATATAGTAGAAGTGTCGATGTATGTCATGATCTAGGATTCAGTGCACAACTCAAATGCACTAATGCTCTTATTCTAATGCATACTTGATTTGGAAATATATGCATCCCATACTACATATTTCCCAGTCAAGTTTGAGCTTACTTCAGATTATAGGGTTACTCCCTCACAATGCAGACCTACTCTTGTACTCATCTCTATTCTTGATATTTATTTAGTGACTGGTAGAGCTACAGTATACACGGTCTATTCCGCCTACTGCATCGGATCGGTGGTCTTTTTCCACTCCCGAAAGTCGGTGATCACTCCTTTCTATCGGAATCTGTGTTCTCTCTCCACTCCGCCCGGCCGGTGGTCTCTCTCCACTCCCGACAGACTGGCGATCATTCAGCTCAGCTGCAGTCCTATCGGAATCGGTGGTCTTTCTCCACACCCGGACTCTACCGTAGGTTATCTGAACATAAGGCGAATCGGCAGGTCCTTCCCTACTCCTCCAGAGACTGAGAGTTATACTCTAGCTCCTTGTTCGTATGGATAACTTAGAATATAGCTGTATTCTAAGGGTCCATTCCCCTAGATTTCTACATTTCCTAATCACTAAATCTCAGGAATTAACAGTCGAGATCATGCCGCACATGTCCCAAATGAGACGACGTCGCACGTGTCTCCATGATAGGTGAGTACACTCCCAACTAGTGTCTGTCCTTATTTTATTGGTCATGCGATTACGAGTTACTACAATTTATTAACTATACTCTATCTCTTAATTCGTTCCTCTTAATCTTTTTTATTCAATAATGGTCGAATTATTAGGTGAACTAAACCTAGATCCGTTAGTCTTGTCTTTATAACATGTCATCTAACTCAAGTATGGATTCAATCCAATTTTATCGGATTAAGCTAAGAGTCGGTTTAGCTTAGATACTAGTCATTGACATATATCAAAATTAGTGCACTTAATATGCATTTACTCACTATATGCATAACCAAATGGTGCTTAATGCACTAAATATCACTATATGCATATCAACACTAGGGCACTTAATGCACCAAATACCACCATATGCATACACTTACGCATACTACCACCATATGCATACACTTATGCATAGTACTTAGGCTAAATTTGAAAAAAAAACCCCTTGAACTATCTCCTTTATGCAGAAAACTTCACTGAACTATTTTTTGCGCAGAAAACCTCTCTGAAGTATGTTTTCAAAAAACCTCACTGAAGTATATTTTTAAAAAATCACATCTAACTTTTCTGCTTGTATTAGATAACCCCATTCATCTTTGCAAGTTGGTTCATAAAACATCGAGCATCTTTCTCATTATTGTTAAAAAATCTCACACAACTTTAGCAGAAAGCTCACGCCGTCGGAGTGGGTTTTTTGCAACCATACTTACGTGTGGTTTTCTGCGCAAAAAATAGTTAAGTGAGGTTTTCTGCATAAAGGGGATAGTTCAAGTGGTTTTTTTTTTCTAATTTAGCCTAGTACTTAATATAATCTTTGATGCCTACAATCTTTTCTTTACTTTACTACAATTTACTTTACTTATCATGAATTTTTTTATTAGCTAAGCATGTAACTACAAGTCGCTTTTCTATCTTACTACCATTATTATACTATCATAAATTTTAGTTAGCTTAAGTATGCGACTATTGCTTTACTACTGTCTAATTTACTACCATTACTTTAAGTGACTACTAATTCTACTATGAATTATTACTTCTACCATGCATTACCAACTAACAATTAGTTTCTACCATCATGAACGAGTAGTTTTCTATTGCCACGAATTACTATAGATTCTACAAGCTAACTAAGCAATTATATTAACTAGGCATACACTCCCACGATTCTTCTATTTAAGTTTTTTTTTTTGTCATTTTTGTTTATATGAGGTAAGCATATATGACCTAAGCATGCATCTATATTAAACATTAACTAAGCATACTATGAGTGATCTTCTCTACTAACATACAACATCATTCATGTTATTCTATATAATCTATATAAAATCTCATGTATTAATTCCACATAGAACTTACTATAATTACTTAGACATGTAACTTCTTCATCTATTCTACACTATTATCTTATATAATTTCTACAAGTAACTCTTTCCTAATTAAATTACAACTTTTTTACTTTACATAATCACTTCAACTTATTATGCATAAACAAACAATTAATTAATTTATTAAAGAATAAAACATGATTGGGAGTAAGCATACATTATGTAACACCCCGAATTCCAAAATACAACTGAATTCGAGATTCTACAAGATCTTTACACTTCTTTCGTACAATTTTACAAGAAATTTAAAACTTTTCACTTTACATCAGAGTTACAAGAAATCTTTACACTTTACATTTTACAGCGGAAGCAAATTTACAACATTTATATAAAAGTACAACAATATTTGAATAATCTCTAAGCATCAGTTCTTTAATCTTTTTCATGCCATTTACCCTGCATACAAAACTGTGGGTGCGTCAGTTTATTCAACCGACGAATATTATACACGGCCATCCTCTCTATGCCGGAAACAGTATAATTGATTTTCCATATTTAACAAACACAAACTTGTTCATATATCAAACTAAGGGGAATACCCTATTGATGTCGTGTTCTGATTGTGCACTTAGTCCTTAATGCAGTTATTTATATTATATGATACTAATGCGCACTTGTTCGGATTCTATGCATCCCATACTACATAGATCCGAGAGCAAGCCTCTTAATCGTTCTTCATCTTGTAGGGTTCAATCCCTCGTCGTGACTTAATCTACTACTGTAACTACGGTAAGTAACCTAGATGTTCTATGAGTACGAGCTCATGTACAGGAACACTGGAGGGGAATCTCACATCATGTCACAACGCATCGTGAAGACTATCTATGGACAATTCAGCCTCCTTCATGGCACACGATCCTCTCGCAGTCACCAAACACCCCACAAGCGTCGCCAAGATCCCGATAATTCTGGAGTAGTGTCCACGTCATGTCATGACGCATCGTGAAGACAAACTGTCAATCACACCCACATCGTAGACTCGAGGCCCTCATACTTGTGTTTTTCTCTCACTTTCATCACTTCTTCACTATGTACTAATCCTTAATTTAATGAAATCATGAACAAAATCAATCTCTTAGGATTAACCCTCTCACCAATACCAGTCTTATTTCTTTCATTTCACATTGACCCAAACTTGGTCTTTTCAATTTCAATTATCATACCTCATCACTTTTCACTTTCCGGCGTGAGTTTTGGCTACACCCTAATTTTCAATTTCAATTCACAAATTCACAATCTGAGTTGTCATACTCAAGAACATTTCTCTTTTTCAATCACATGATTCCCAATCTTTTCATTAGTCATTAATCATACATGAAGTTCAATTATCCATCATGCATTTCATAACCAACATTTATTTCCACATTTAAAATCATATCGCAATATCTAGTCAAAGTGAATATTCACAACCTCACTATTGTCACACTATTCTTTAATAAGAATAACTCATATAAAAACTTCACAATTATATTTTCCTTCCATCAATTTTGATTTTTAACATTTACATTAATCACCTCATGAAAATCCACATTTTTACGAAATTATAATTATAAGAAAACAATAGTTTCGAGTACAATTTCACCTCAAATACATTTTATTTTAGTCTAATAACTCCAAATAAATTTTCATAGGTTGTACTCATCTATACTAGACCACACGTCATAGGAATTTTCTCACAAAAGAAGGCAGATTTACTTGAAGCTTCGGGAAAGTCGACTGTCGAATATGGTCAGTCGGCTGTTCCGCAAAAATGCAAAATTCCGAAATTAAGGAGGTCAGGGAAGTCGACTGTTAAATGTAGTAAGTCGGCTGTCCTGCGATATTTTTCAACTCGGAATCAATGATCAGGGCAGTCGACCGTTGCATATGGCCAGTCGACTGTACTGCGGGGTTTTTCAATTCTCCAAATATAATTTAAATTTGTGTACTACTCTTTTCATAATTCATTTGACATTTCTCGAACACAACTTGGTATAAAAATTTCCTGCACCAATTCCCTGTTTTTCCCTCTTTCATAATCCCAAAACATATTATAATTTATTCATTCTAAACAATATCACGAAAGTCCAACTAAACTCACAAAACAAACAATTTCGTCTTCTAGCATTTTGTACTTAGTTTTGATATTAACAACAATTCTAATTCATATATTTCATCACTACAAAGCGATTCGCATACAACTTAAGATTCATGACAAGATAACATGCAATCTATCAAGCAATCAATTTAGTTAACTAGCAAGTTCTTTTTCCAATTAAGCGTATTCTTATTAGTTTCTTTCATGCACTATCATTTCAATCACCCCTAACATGGTATCTAGTTAGAAATATAGAAAACCAACCCACCTTATTTAGAGAGAGATTCACAACACCTCCTAAATGAAAGAGTCCTTCTCGAGCTTGCCAAACGAGCGCTCCTCCTCCTCCTTGAATGCAAATCGAGCCTTCCAAGTGCAACCCGAGAGCTCCTAGTAGCTGGCCTCCTTGTTGCAAGCACACACAAAACCCACTCTCTCAATCTTTTATTCTCACTTCCTACTAATAACTCACTACTAATAATTGTATTTTCTTACTATAGGTTTGGAGAATGAAGAGTACAAGAATTACTAGGCTGGGGGGGGGGGTGTATTTATACTAAATTTTGAGACAAATAAAGGGCTAAGATTAATCTAGGAGTTAAGGACCAAAGGCTAGGATTTAAGGGAAAGTTGTAGTAACCAACTATGATCCCAAAACTACCTCCCACAACTCCACTTCTCTTTTCCTTTTCCTCCCATTCAAAACCGACCAAAATGGAGTGCACACTACACGTGTACGTGCAATGCACGTGCATTCAATAGTCCCCCATTTTAAAAGAGAAAATAACTCATGGGCCTTTATTTAATGGGCCAAATTAGTTTGCAAAAAAATGAATTAAATTGGGCTATAAAAGAAACTTATGTTTATTAAAGAAAAATGAGCTTTAATAAAAACAAATGGAGGAGACCTATATATATATATATATATATATATACTCATTTGTTTATGAAATGAAAATTATCATAAAATTTTATACTGCAAAATTGCACGTGCACAATACGTACAAAAAATAATAATACAAAATAATAATTTTCATAAATGAAAATCAGGGTATTACACATTATCTTGCTATGTTTACTCCATATAAACTAAAGTATTTAATACCTTTAATTAACAATAGCTTAACAAGCATAACTTCTAACATAACTTCACTACTTTCAATCAACAACTTTAACAAGCATAACTTCTATGTTAAAAGTCATAAAAATAATCAAGAGGTAAAGGAAAAATACCCACTTTTACTTAGTGAACTTGTGAACTTTAATAATATGCTTCCAATTGCTTCCTTCACTCCTTAGCTTGATAATGCACTCAAAAGCTTTTAGGAACTATATATATATACTGAAATATGAGATTATTATGTGAATCCCTATTCCACTGCTTTGGAAATATTTTGTGGGCTGCGTTATTAGTAGGTGCGTTTACAGTCAGCTGATGGTGAAGTTATCTTCTCAACAATTACCTTTCATTTTACGGAAGCATTGATTACTTTTAGAAGGGATATTTCATTGGACAGCTACTAGGAAGATGAATGTTTAGTCCCGCATTCGCATGGACATTGAAGTCTTTTTCATATTTATGGATTCGTAACTTTATAGAGCTTCGACTTAACGTATGCTATTGCCAATGTTGGACAGTTGCCTTGTACAATCTGCAGTTTTGTGATGCGTATAATAAACTTTGGTCTGAATTTTTTATATTTTAACTCTTATACTGAATGTATATTTTTCAAGTGCATTTATTGTGCTATGCTGCCCTAATTTTAAAGCAAATCCAGTGGTAAGTGGATTTGGGAACAACTCAGGTACTCTTAGACGCAAATTACTTCTTTTCTTTGAGAAAGAAAGTCAACTTCACAAATACATTGGCTGAAATATTGTAAAACTTGCAGATATGTTATTCTGGGAAATCATCGTGATGCATGGACATTTGGAGCAGTTGATCCTAATAGTGGAACTGCAGCATTATTAGAGGTAAACTGGGATTCAAAATTTCATACTTCCCCTTCTATGATTTCATCAATATCATGAATGAAACTTAGGGTGCATTTTCAACCTGTGCCTTTGACAAACGATAAATTTAAAACCTCCATTATTGTAATGTATAGTCTTTAGCCGTATGATGAACAAGTTGGCATCAGAGTAATGTTAGCAGGCATTCACTAGCCTCGAGCATTAGTAAAATTATCAACAGAAGTTGTCGCTTTAATTGTTTCACAGCTTTGTATTGTCATTCTAACAAAAGCCTATAGTGGAATGCTAATTGTATGATATAGTACTTTTATTGTGTGTACTGATATCGATTCACAAGCCTATAGTGTTTGAGTAATGCTATTTTTGTAGACTGTGGTTCAATGTATTGGCCAAATGCCATACTGAGACGGTTCAGCTGACATGAAACTGACCTATCCAAGTTGTTCCAAATGAGTATTTTTGGGTCCAACCAATACTACTTCTGTTTTAGTCTGTTTTTCTTTAGGAAATGATAGTTTGCAACTGTTCTAATTTCAGGTTTTAGTTAAATTTTTATATTGAACTTAGCAAATAGAAGCCTATATCATCATATGTTAGTGTTTCACGCATATCCTATAAATCATGAACATCAAATTTCCTAGGGTTTTCTCATTTGCACAAACAATAATGTGATCATTTGCACAGAGAGCTCATTGAATCACTATAACTTTTTCTTAAAATTACAACCTGAGAAAACCATCATCAGTTATTAAAAAATGTTACTCTTCTAAAAGTATGATGCTAATACTGATTTGCGGCTTCTCTTAACGCTGAATAGTGCAAATGTTTTGACCCTTAACTTCATTGTTTCCAATGTATCATATTTATTTCACCTGCAGTTCTTTTATACTATCTAATGAGAGAGATTGATTGTTCTTTGCACTTGTCAATGTTGCACTTGTCATTGTAGCTAGCTCAAAGATTAGGAAAGCTGCAAAAGAGAGGATGGAGACCTCGGCGAACTATTATCTTGTGTAATTGGGATGCTGAAGAGTATGGCTTGGTCTCTTTCTCTCTCTCTCCCATCCACCCACTCATGCAATTACTCACTCAACTCACTTGTCGTTCATACATGCATCTTCTTGCAGATTGGATCAACAGAGTGGGTTGAAGAGAATAGAGAGATGTTATATTCCAGGGCAATTGCATATCTGAATGTAGACTCTGCAGTAGCTGGTCCTGGATTTTATGCAGATGCAACCCCACAACTTGATGAATTGCTCAAAGAAGCAGCTAAACAGGTCTGCATTCTACAGATCTACCATTTAAAATCTAACTCTTTTCGGGTTTTTACTGTGACAAAAGTGTCAGAGTTGATGAAAAGTTCATGGTTTGCATTTATATAACTAACCTTTGTCATTGGCCTATGCTCTCGTTTCATGTTCTTTTCCTATTTTCTTACTTGGTGAAGGTTCAGGACCCTGATAACTCCTCGCAGACACTATATGAATCATGGGCTGGGTCTAGTGGATCTCCCCCTGTAAGTAGACATTTATCTTGCATTGGATTCATAAGGTGGGCTGGTGCCTGCAGATGCCTGAAGAAGTACTTTATACAGGCGTACATTTTATATCTATATAATAAAACACAAAGAAAGTATCAAGTGTCTCTCCTTCATTCCCCTCAAAATCAAAGGCCCAAATCTAACCTCACAAAACACATTTCTCCCCAAAATTTCAAACACCAAAACTCAAATTCAAATCCCCCCCCTCCAAAAAAAAAAAAAAAAAACTGATTTATTTATTTAATTATTTCTCTCTCTCTCTCTCTCTCTCTTTCTCATTCTCTCTCAATTTAATCAGAAATTTAGATTTTTAGATTTCAGGTTTGTAAATTTTCAGATTTTTTATGTTTTTTTATTGTTCATGTTACATTGAAAATAGCAAATATCTCTTCAATAGTTAAATTTCATCATTTTTCACCCTCAAAGTTCTAAGAAGTTGGATTTTATACCCTCATTTATAATTATTTTTCAACATATACTAATGGAAATATGGACTTTTATTTTATAACTAATTATTGTCATACTATTCAAACTTGGAGCTACATAATTGTTGTTTTACTGTTTACAAGGTTTTTCATATGCTGTATCTTTCCGAAGACGTGCCGTAGGCACGTGCCCACGGGCAAATCTAGTTATTTTTATAATTTTCAAAGTAACATGTTCCATATTCCTTATGATCATTGGTAAAAACTATTCTTACTGTTCAAGTAATAGATGTGGAATTTATGAATTTCATGTTGAAGATTGGCAGATTAGGTGGCGGTGCAACTGATTTTGCAGCTTTCATTCAACACGTTGGAGTTCCTTCGGTGGACATGTCTTTTGGAGGAGGTAATTATTTTTGTTCTTCTCATCCTTCCCTTCCAGCTCCTGCACCATTATACTTTAATCGTCAAGTTCCACCTAGCGCTCCTTTGTTATTACTTTGTCAAAAGTGTTACATACAGTTCAAGCTGATGGGTATCTATGGAAGTATCTGTCTGAGAAATCTACTCCAAACTCGTAGTGCTAATAGCGAAAGTGCACCACAAGTAATAGAAACTTCCAAGAAATAGATGAACCAAGAACAAGTCACCACAATATATGGATCTCACAAGAACACAACCAATATGCAGAGATAACCAATACTTTTTATTCCCAAAGAAATACAAAGATTACAAAAGAGATTACAACTCTCAATCTCTCTCTCTCACATTTGAAACACTCGGCACAATCTCTCTTGAAGTTGAATAATGATCAGCACCTACTAAACCTTAGAGTTTACGGCCATATATATAACCCCCAAGTAAACCCTAAAAGATATACACAAATCTAGCAAATTGAGCCTTTATCCCGTAAGCCCAAAAGAACAACTCAGCATCGGTGTCGGTCGACCGCACCCCAAGCCGATCGACCGCAACGTGCAGATCCAGAACCCGAGGGCTGACCGGTTTACCGCATCGCCCAGATCGGTCGATTGTCCCCTCCTCTGTTGGACGCCTACACTCGAAGAACTCCCAGTCGACTGGGTCGGTCGACCGCACCCCTAGCTGGTCGACTGCAACCTTCCAGGCTTCTCTACTTCTATTTGCCACTTGTCTTCTCTTGCTTCTTTGTCTTCTACTCTTCTTCTCCAACTTCAAGTACCCCGTGCCTACGTGTATTTGAGGCCACAATTCCTAACAGTATCATACTTTGTATATTTTATTTTGCAGGTTACCCAGTTTATCACTCCATGTATGATGACTTTGCATGGATGCAGAAGTTTGGAGACCCAATGTTCCAAAGGCATGTAGCAGGTATTCTCTTTGTACCATTTGTCTAGTTTTTCTTCTTTCTACAAAAAAGCTTGATAGAGCTTACTACTTTAATGCTCACAGCGCCAGTTCTTTGTTTAAAAATCTACTTAAAAGTTAGCATATATGCCCACATTTTGTCTATGATGGAAAAACAAAAGGTAAGAAAAAAATAGAAACAAGACATATTGGATGTTGGGGAAGAATTGCTGCTTTTGATTATTGTTCCTCTTGCTTCTCATTTAGTGGCAAGCATTTGGGGGTTGGTTGCTCTAAAGCTTGCAGATGAGGAGTTCTTACCTTTTGACTATGTCAACTATGCTTCTGAGCTCCAGGTACTTCGTCATTTATTTATTTATTCTCTTCAATGTCTAAATCTAAAACCTTCATATATCATTATTCATTTCAGTGTTCCTTTTTGCTTTGAAACAAATAGCTTAGGTAGCTAGAAATCAACACAATGCTTATTTCTTCTAAACAGAGAAGTGTGAAATTATTAGAAGAGGATGTTTTGGGAACGCCTGTTAGTTTCAGTCCGTTGTACATGTCTGTTGAAGACCTCCAGAAGGCTGCCATCAAAATAGAGAACCAAAAGAAGGTATCATGTGAAGATATTTCTAACTATTTATTTTTTCTTCAAGTTATTAGTGACCATGATGACGTTTGAGAGTGCAAATCCATTGCTTCTGGTAAAATATTTTAGCCTCAATATTTTTTAGGTATTAGAAACAAAGTTTTGGTCACTCAATCAAAAGAAAAGCCAAATAAAAGTCAGGGAGCTTAACGACAGGCTGATGATGGCAGAGCGTGCATTTACTGATGGCGAGGGGCTCTTTCAAAGACCATGGTACAAGCATTTGGTAAGTTTTAAGGATTAAAAAAAAAAACTATATGCACCTGTGAATAAGCACAAAACCATTTTCACCAGTGGCTTTCACTGACTTGATATATGAGTTTTTTACCCCAAACTATGCTTGCTTATAAAATATTTGTTTATATGTTATCTTCGATATAGTTTCACTGTTGGGATTGGGGCGTCAACAAATGTCTCTGGTTACAGCGGAACTAATTAGAGCAATGAGGAAGTCGAAGAGATGACACGAATCAATTGAGCAAGCAAGTCGATTCAGCAATCTAAACACAAACACAACGAGGATTTATCCCGGTTAGTTTTTGCTTAATCCTGGGAAAAATATAGGGAGATCTGATATTCAACTAGAAGAGATTATAAGAAGTTACTGATTCACTCAATACAATGAATTAAACTCACCCAATACAATGAATTAAACTCACTTACCAAGAAGTATCTCTCTCGAGCATCTCTTTGCAATGGAGAAAAGAATCTATGAAGTACTCTACTATCATATTGGAGGACTTTACAATATATATAGAAGAATAGAGAGAAACCTAGGTTTAATCTTGATTCTTAGTCGTCCAATATAACCTGGAAAAGAAGTAACTAAATAGGAGTCGTACAATCTAACTTGGAGTTGAAGATTGGGCTGAAACGACCTATAAAATCGAGGCCCAAAACGAGCACAGCGCTGCAGTCGGTCGACCGTCCAATAAGACCGGTCGACCGTCCTCCTCTCAGCTAAACCCTGTGCAACTGCGGTCGGGGGGTGCAGTCGACCGCAACTATGCCTATACTATTGCTGCTCTGTTTTCTTCTACTCTCTTCGACACTTCGACCTCCGTGCTTCATCTTACCTTCTTCTAATCTGAACCACGAGTATTCAAGACACATTTCTAACAAACTCCACTTTGGATTGCATACGAGCGCTATCACATGTTGTGTTATTCATCTCCAAATTTTAATAAATTCCACTTGCAACTTTTTTATAGAACAATAGCTTTTTTTTCTAGTTGAACTGTTCTCTACCCAATCTCACCAAATCCAGTGTAGCCCCTCAAAGGCAAACCTCCGTAGATGTACTCACGAAGTTGCCAAACTCCGCATGAACTCCACCTACCCTTAGGCTTTCTCCACCGCTCGACGATATTCGAACGTCGTTGTCTCGTCTCGATGATTCTAGTTGCGGCAAACTAGCTGAGCTCGCGGGAATAACGGGAAAAGAACTAACAACCCCTGCACAGGATTTTTAGATTCTCTAAAGCTTACAGAGATTGTGTTGATTTGACCCAACCACTCTTATACCTCTAATCACTGCACAGTGACCTTGAAAAACAGACAGAACTTCACCTCGAGCTGTGTACCTACAGTCCCATGCATCCAGAGTTATCAAGTAAATCAGATTCCGTTTCAACAGAGGAACATGCAAAACATACCTTAAAGTGAACAAATTTAGACCTGACATCTTCAACTCGACTGTTCCCTCACCTGCTACTTCACAAATCTCCTTAGTTTCTGTTGTCACTTAACGCCCTGTAGTAGATTTATAAGTAGAAAACAACTTTCTCTTGGAGCAAATATGAGAAGAACTCTCTGAGTCAAGAAACCAACTAGAATTCACTTATAAAGAATTGGAAACAAGAAGATACGAATTACCTGAATCAGAGGCATTAATCACATTAGCGGCTAAACTCCAGTTCTTTGCGCTCTCCTGATTCTGCAACTTTCAACAATCTTTCTTGATATGCCCTGACCTCTTGCAATAATGGCAACTAATCGAATCGTTTTGCAAAACACTTTGTCTTCCCCCCGAAGGACCTTCCACTGCTAGACAACTTGTAGGAATAGACGATGATAATTTATGGGTCTTCTTCCTAAGTTGATCTTCCTTCAATACTTTTATTACACCATCTACCGAAATACTCTCATTGGCAGATCTACAGTATAACATGGTAGTTATCAATAGCTCGTACGAATCCGACAGTGAATGTATCAGGTTGAAAGCTTTATCTTTCTCACACACAACCGTGTTAATCGCCTTAAGTTCAAATAATATCTTATTGAACTTAGTAATGTGGTCTTGGAGATCGGTACATTCCTTCATAGATAAACAGAACAACTTCTTCTTCCAATGCATTCGATCGAATAACGACGAATCAGAGTAGTCAGCTATGAGTTTTTCTCACAAACTCGCCGCGTCAGTTTCTTCCAGAAATCTGTACTTGACTTCGTCCGCCACAGATAGTCGGATCAGACTTATGACTCTTTCACGAATATCTTCCCAAACATTCTCCTTCACGTCGGATGACCTTTTCTTCTTAACGGCTAACTGCAAACATTCTTGAACAAGGATATCATACATGTCAACCTTCCAAAGATTGAAATTGATCTTTCCATCGAACTGCTTGATCTTCAAAAGACTGTGACCTGTCATCTTAATCAATTTCAACCTTCCAAAGATTGAAATTGATACCAGTTTTTGGGATTGGGGCGTCAACAAACGCCTCTGGTTGTATTGAAATAATTAGAGCAATGAGGAAGTCAAGAGATGAGACGAATCAATTGAGCAAGCAAGTAGATCCACCAATCCAAACACAAACACAACAAGGATTTATCTAGGTTAGCTTTTGCTTAATCCGGGGAAAAATATAGGGAGATCTGATATTCAACTAGAAGAGATTACAAGGAGTTACTGATTCACCCAATACAAGAAATTAAACTCATCCACCAAGAACTATCTCTCTCGAGCCTCTTTATGCATTGGAGAAAAGAATCTATGAAGTACTCTACTCTCATATTGGAGGAGTTTATAATATATGCAGAAAATAGAGAGAAACTTAGGTTTAATCTTGATTCTCAGTCGTCCGATATAACTTGAAAAAGAAATAACTGAATAGGAGTCGTACGATCTAATTTGGAGTTGAAGATTGAGCTGAAACGACCTAACAAATCGAGGCCCAAAACGAGCACAGCGCCGTGGTTGGTCGACCGTCCAACAAGACCGGTCGACCGTCCTCTCGACCAAACCCTGTGCAACTGCGGTCGGGTGTACGGTCTGGGGTGCGGTCAACCGCAACTATGAGACAAATCAATTGAGCAAGCAAGTAGATCCACCAATCCAAACACAAACACAACGAGGATTTATCTAGGTTAGCTTTTGCTTAATCCGGAGAAAAATATAGAGAGATCTGATATTCAACTAGAAGAGATTACAAGGAGTTACTGATTCACCCAATACAAGAAATTAAACTCATTCACCAAGAACTATCTCTCACGAGCCTCTTTATGCATTGGAGAAAAGAATCTATGAAGTACTCTACTCTCATATTGGAGGAGTTTATAATATATATAGAAAATAGAGAGAAACCTAGGTTTAATCTTGATTCTCAGTCGTCCGATATAACTTGAAAAAGAAGTAACCGAATAGGAGTCGTACGATCTAATTTGGAGTTGAAGATTGAGCTGAAATAACCTAACAAATCGAGGTCCAAAACGAGCACAGCGCCGTGGTTGGTCGACCGTCCAACAAGACCGGTCGACCGGCCTCTCGGCCAAACCCTGTGCAACTGCGGTCGGGTGTATGGTCTAGGGTGCGGTCAACCGCAACTATGCTTGCATTATTGCTGCTTTGTTTTCTTCTACTTTTTTCGACGCTTCGACCTCCGTGCTTCATCTTACATTTTTCTAATCTGAACCACGAGTATTCAAGACACATTCCTAATATTCACGTCTTTGTCTCAAACATCGACATCAGCATGAATAACGGGAAACTTCTTCGTGGAATTTAATAACAACAGTTCTAAACTTCAATTTTATTTCTAATGACGGCACTTTGAAAGTTGAAACTGCTTTTAGTCTAAAAAACTGCAGTTTTGAAATACGAGTTCTCAGTCGAAGTTATAGTTTTAAAATGCTTAGATAATCAAACTTCATACTTTGTCTTTCTGAGAAACTCAACCACTCTTTTTGGTTGCCCTGCCTTTGATATAACTGTAATAAGATTATTTTGAAATTATTGAGACAAATCAGCACAGGAAATATTGAGATATATTCTTAAGGAATATCTAACTAAATTCAAATTGTTGACAGATCTACGGACCTTCCCAGAACAATGATTATGGATCCAAGTCATTTCCAGGTGTTGATGATGCCATTCAGAAGGCAAAGAATTTGAACACCTCAGAATCATGGAGATTTGCGCAGCATGAAGTTTGGAGGGCTGCCCGGGCTGTGAGCCAAGCCGCCCTGGTCCTTAATGGACAACTCACATGATTTGATACTAATTAAGCCGGAAAACATTTGTACAAGTTTAATCCGAACATCATTTTCGCTACTCATTTTATAAGACAGCTGTTAGACCATCGATAATATATGGAGCAGACTGTTGGGCAACAAAGTAACATGTCTTAAAATTGAGTGTAGCGGAGATGAGGATACTAAGATAGATATATAGTAAACTAGAAATGATAGAATTAGAAACAAGTATATACGAGACGTGGTAAATATAGTTCTTATTCAAGATAAATTAAGAGAGAATTGCCTTAGGTGGTTTGGACATATCACACGTAGATCTGGTAGTGCCATTAGAAATAGTGATTTATTAAGTATTGGGGGTACAGTTAGGATTAGGGGAAGATCTAAACTTACTTGGATGGAAACGGAGAGAAAATATATGATAGCTTGTGGCCTTACATGAGATATTGTGCTAAACCGGGCAGAATAGAAAACCATGATTTCTGTAGCCGATCCCAACTAGTTTAAAAAAGACTTTATTGTTGTTGTTGTTGTTGTATTTTCGCTATTCAGTTTCCAGGATCCTATTAAATTATTGTTTTCAAACCGAGTTTAATTAGCTATTCATTTTCTTTTGCATTCAAATAATCAATGTCAGTCATACAAGTTCTATATTCGTAGAAACCCCATTTCGTAGCCACTGAGGGAGTGTTTGGTTGGTTGTAAAATATTTTTAAATTATGAAAAATACTATAGTAATAAGAAATCTGTGAAAATGAGTTCTAAAAAAGTGGTTTGTTTGAATGTATTTTTATTGTAGTATAGGATAGAGATGAGAGAGAAATTTAATATAGAGGAGTAAGCGTAATTGTTTTAGTGGATAGTGTAATAGTGGATAGTGTAAAAAGAGATGAGAGAGATTTTTTTTTTAAAATTGCTACAGTAGCTACAGTGCTAATCTGCCGAGTTTTCCAAGTTTTTTTTTTCCAGGTTTTTTTTATGACACTATAGTGCGAATGCAAATCCAAGCAAATCCATGTCATCCAAACTTATGAACAGTGCTTTTTCTTTGAAATTTTTTCCATAGTAAATTTGCAGCCAAACAAACAGGCGCTAAACAATGCTTCTATGACATGATTGTTTCAATTAATCCATACCTAATTGTAGGACCTTGTCCTTAAGTTAAGGCTGACATTGAATGCTATCTCTTTTGAGTATGAACGGATAATTCGTCCTAATTAGATACATAATTTTTGAGATTGAGTTGGAGGGACGGTGATTAGGTCGGTAGGGCAAGGGACATGACATAACATGCTTGCATGTTCATATTTGTCAATGTCTTTCCCTTTCCCAACATTTATGAAGATGGATATATGGGCATTATCTGAAATAAATCTTTGGCAGCGGGGACCTAAACCAACTATAATCTTTAACACATCGTGCTTTTGTTTCCAATTATGAATCTCCAGAGCATAGATTGGTTTGAAAATAAGTTTTAAATACTTATGTTAACTTTTTAACAATGTATTTTTATAAACATGTTGATATTATGTTTGTAGTTTTGCAATACAACAAGTTGAATTGCATGTAGCAATGTATATTGATTGCATACAGATGCAGGTGTAATTTTAACTTGAGGTGGTGGACGAAGTGAGGTAGACATGGAGAGATAGTGGGATGAGTTGAACTTTACTCGCGGTGCTGAGAAGTTGGGAGTTGAGCAACGCATACATTTGCAAGGGCCGTTATGATCTTTGCAGTTGGCTTCTTTTGTAACTTGAGTTGTTATAGTATTAGCCAAATTAACCAACTAATTCAACTTTTCTTTTACCATATTTAGGGTAGACGTGTACACTATTTTGTCATTTCGTACACTACTAGTTGAAATTTACCGTGCATCAAGTGCACGTTGCTTGGTGCACATGAATGTTGAAAATTTTATCTATTCTAGTTAACAAGTTAGACAACACGCTTGCATTTAGCACACCCATATTCTTCAAACTACAAATTTAACTTAGTCGATCATCTTAATAAGTAAACCATGAATTTCAAAACTTCTCCATAAGACAACAAGCTCGTCGAAATCAGATTTGAAGCAAGCATTAAGAACCCAAGTTTAATCAATTCTAGCATAATTCCAATCAAAACAAAGCACAAATGGATCAAAATTCGTACGATATAAGAGAGAGCTATATTCATAATAGTTTCATCTAAAACATAAAGATATAACAACATGTTATATATCGAAGAAGTGTTGTACAGGAAATAAGCATATGAACACAACATGTTGGGAATTGACCATGCAATATTGGTTCAAGAAGCAAGACAAAGTCGAATAAACTAATATCGACCTTAAAACTTCCCAAGGTATCTTTTTGTAGGATTTCCTTGCAAATCCTATATCATTCTCATAATGTGTTTGGTAGTAGATTCCAAAGTAGTCACAAAGTTACAAAATAAATTGGGAAAAGGCTTTAGAAGTAAAGGCCTATTAAGATGCAAATACTGGTATGTCATAAGCCAAAAATTGCTAAGGCTGAAACATACTTCTGACTGTCTAACATAAGATTTTCGGCCAAAAAACTTCTTCAAAGAGCTAAAAGGCATCCCATAATTTTTTTAAAATAGTGCTTGTGGACACTCTTACTCAAATTACCCTCACACCTCTTTGACAAAATTATCACAAATTTAAAACACCTTCGAAAGGTGTTCGAGAACTACCCAAAAGCAAATACCAAACATGGCCTGAGAAAGTCAATCAAACACCTATGCTTGAGAAAAAGTAACCCTTAGCATGATTCGAAAAAGGTATTCTGATTACCTGGAATCAAGGCAACATATTTAGGACAAATCTCTAAACCATAGTAGCGAGCTTAGATATTTCATATGAAATCAATAATAACTCGTGCAACCTTAGGCTAAAACAGAATAGGTTATATAGTCCTTAACTTCAGTTTTTCCTAGCTTTTTTCACCTTATACACAACCTTTTAAATTCACACTTAGAGACACCTTTCTCAATAACCTATCTCAAGTGGTTGTGCATATAAGTTTGTTATAAGAGTTCATATTTATTTGTTCATATTAAAGATGAATATGTGACCACTTCTTCTATGAAATTTTTATTAACTTTTTTGTGTGCTAATTCTTAAAATTTAATTGGAGTACTATTTTTACAAAGTTTTTCTGTGGTAGTCTTATCAAATACATGTAAAACCATAGTGATGTTTTTTGGTGATCTTTATTCGATAGTGTGGAGGGTCTCTAATGATAACTAATGGAATTCCCACTTTAACAAAAGAAATCTAGATAAAGGAAAAAATCAGCATCAATAATAAAGAATTAGTCACTCGTTTCTAGTGTGTGATCAGAAGGTTTTTCTGAATTGAAGAAACAGACATCAAAAACCTGATATCAAATACTAATTACAATGAACTACGGTGCCATAAATACTAATTACAACTAATTTCACTTCACAAGAAGAACAATTATTGAAAAGATAAGAGTGTTTACTGAACTTATAGTGCCACAAATAATTAGCTCCGAATGTTTTATTTAATATCAGATATATGTAAAACCATAATGATGTTTTAGTTGATCCTTGTTCGATTAGTCGAGATGGTTCTCTACTGATACCTAATTGAATTACCATTTCAACAAAAGAAATCTTGACAAAGAAATAAATCAGCATCATTAACGAAGAACTAATCACCTATTGATGGCGATCATTACTTTTCTCTCTTGATGTTCCATGGTCCTCCAAAAAAGAAGAAGACAAAGAAGAAGAAGAATAAGATTATGGTTATGTGCTTTTATAGGAGAGTAAATTGGCAAGAAAAAAGTTTTTACAATTAGTAAAACAAATCTTTTATTGGTTGAAAATTTTCAATCAATATATAACTTCAAACTTTAAAACTATGTTTAAAGAAACTTATATTTCTTATTACTATCGTGACTCTTACTTCTCATGATACTTTAAAATTCATATCTATATTTAAAATTTACCTACCTTTCTATAAAATAGTAAAATGAAAAGATAACTACAACATGTTCCTTCAGCACAGGTATTTTGAAAAATACACATTAAAACAAGTTAAAGAAATAAGACCTTATGACACCTTGCACAAATTGTTCAGCACAAGTATTTTGGAAAATACACATTAAAACAAGTTAAAAAAATAAGACCATATGACACCCTGTACAAATTGTTCAACACTGCATCTTGAGAATGTGTATGCAATGATCATCGATTTCCTTTTATCATATAATGTTACAAGAGGAGCATAAATTATTTACAAGGGCCCGACCTATATATTGTGCATCATAGTAAACTTAGCATATTACATAATAATTATAAATTACAAATTTCACCAATCATATACTTGTACACAGAAGCTGCAAAGATAAAGGTTTGAGGCAATAAATTTCAATCAATGATATTTCATTGCTTTAGACAAGTTTATATTAAAAAAATTCTCCTACTAAGAAATCAAACAGAGAGACAGACTCCAAGTCGAAAGTATTCCCCTATAATGACTTGAAATGGTTGATAGCTATGGAAAAGAGACATCTTTTTAAACTGAAACTAAGTTCTTTAGTTCCACTAAATGTTCATCATTTGATATGTGAAGCATACAACGGAGGTTAGTCATCATTGCTTCTTGATCCCAACTTAGGGGGCCAGAAACATATAGTGCCATATAATGCCATGAGGGTGGTTCTGTAAGCATGCAACCTTAATTCATACTCTTCTCCAGGTTCTCCCTGTACCTCCCTTACAGGAAGAGAATCTCATCCAGACCAAGATGTTTCCTCATCATCCGAACAACCATCAACATCACCAGTGTCTACATCTATTGATCTAACTAGACTATTGTTAGCACTACAACTACCAATGGATGAACACACTCACTGTATCACTATGTTTAGAACTTAATCTATCGTAACAATCAACATAAGCATTTTTCACTCCCTCCCGTCTATGACATGTCATTTACGGAAGCATGCATGTATTTTTCACCCAACATTTTTTGTGAGGAAGCAACAACATCTACTTTTTTCTCAATTGTTCGTATATTCTTTCCACCTCCAAAGCATGTTCCGATGAGAGTGTGGGCCTGCATCCTTTTCCATGTGCCTTCAACAAAATTCTGAGCAAATGACAAATAGCCATCTTCTGCATAATTAGTGTCCTGTAAGCATTGCTTTGTTTTGGTAGAGAAGAACCTCCATTCTTTTGACAACATTTTCATTGCTCCCATCACTACACTTCGTAGAATCCTTATGATAGGAATCTCAGTCATGTGCAATGCATGTTCACTGCAGGTTTATCGAAAGCCTTCGAACTCTATGTACACTACCGGAGATAGACGCTCTCTACCATCTGATTCCAAGTGGCGAAATGGAAGTGGTGCATTCTTCACTGCTCGGAACTTCCCTGCATTGTTCAAGTGATTGTTCTCCAACCTGTTGAACCAACATTTCATCAATATATACAACATCAATTTTGGTTTGAACAAATACCTTTCTTTTTCCCAATTTTGTAAGGACTGTATTTTTTGTTGTAAAATGTTACATGATTTCATTTTTGATATAGCTAAAAATGGGATTAAATCGGGGCCGTTCAAATCGGACACGAATCTTAAAGCTCAGGGGTAAAACAGTAATTTCACCTACAAACGGGTCTGAAATGGGAACTGGGTCTTTCTTCAAGATCCAATAACCCACGAACGGATCCACCTCAACTGGGTATGGGTCCCAACCCGAAATGAATCTGGTCCAGCAGGATAAAATTAGGGTTTCTGATTAATCCAAATCAACGGTCCTGATTCATATCTATCCGTTTACTGAAAATTAGGGATTACATTCCTAATCTTATCACAGGGATTACATTCCTTATCTGATCATAGGGATTACATTCCTAATCTGATCCCTAAGGCGACTATAAATATCTCCCATCCACCACCATTAAGAGGTAATCAATACTTTTCCAGTTTAAGTTCTTGCTTAATCATTCAGATTACTGACAAGAGCGTCGGAGGGTGCGTCGCCGGGATCCATCCCGGTGTCTCGCACTTTTTGCAGGTTCGCAGCAGTGACAAGAGACCAAGTCAACACATTGGTGAAGGTCAACAGGTCAATAGGTTTGCCTTGTTCGTTTTCTCAAGAATCCACAAATTCTATCTGTTTGCTCCCACACCAAAATTACCAGCAACAGATTGGCACCGTCTGTGGGAAACAAAAAAGCAGCCTGACCTAACTTTATCAACGATACTAGTTTCAAGTCATGCATCCAAAACAGAAGGAAAAGGCAGCGGTCTCCAACCGAAGAACCACTTCTCTTCCTCCTCTCCCTCCTCCGGGTCAAGGTGCTCCTACTCAACAGGCCTCTCCAGGGTCTCGGGGGGCTGCCCAGGGGGGCTCTCGTCAGAGTCGTTCGAAGCAACATCTTCCTCGTGACCAGTCGCGGGTCCCAATCTTTCAGTTGAATCTATGGCTTCTCAAAGTCCTCCCGAGCGGGATCTTCGTCAAGTGATTGCCAACCGTCAAAAGGGGGTCGACGTCAGAACTTGCCTGAATGGATGGCGAGCCCTTGGTGAAGTCCATCAACCCGAGCACCCAGGGGCCTCAAGAATTCGGACCCCCCGCCGACCGAGGACTAGAAGATCCCCTCCCCTGAGGAGGCAAAGAGAGTCCTCTCAGCGTCATCGGCGGAGAACTCATTCTCCAGTAAGTCGAGCCATACATAGGGACCGCCAAACTGGAGAGGCACCAGTCACAAGGACATATCTTCAAGACTTCCAAGCTATAGTCTTAAGGGCCCTCAATATCGCCCCAAAGAACGACCAGAGGCCACCTACTCATGAGCTAGCTAGGAGCCACCGCCTTCACACTCTCAGTCCTCGTCCTTCTCCAAGCTACCATCGCCGCAACCCCAGTCCATCCTCGTACGAAGATGAGTCCCGGGGCTCGGTAAGATATGATCAAAGAGAAGACTCAGTCTACCGCCGTCTCCACGAGATGGAGAGGCACCTCGGCCAAATTGACAAGGAAGAAGAGCAATGGGCGATAAACCTCCGCCCGAGCAGACCTCCATTCTCCCGCACCATTATTGAGGCCCCCATCCCAGAAAACTTCAAGTTGCCTCACTTCGAGACGTATACCGGGGAGTCGAACCCCACAGATCACATAGAGAGTTTCAAAACTCTCATGATGATCCACCATACTTCAGACGCCCTACTCTGCAAGATCTTCCCTGCCACGCTGAAGGGATCTGCACGAGAATGGTACTCTCGACTCGTCCCGGCCTCCATCTTCTCATTCGATCAGTTCGAAGGGCTCTTCCTTACTCATTTCATGAGTACCGAGCCTAGAAAACAAGTGTATCTCTGGTGACCCTCAACCAAGAAAAGGGTGAACGCCTAAGGGATTACGTTCGACGCTTTACCGCCGAAGCCTGGTCCATTCCTTCCCTCAACCAGTCAGTAGCCTCTGCCGCATTCGAGTGCAACGTCACTGTTACCGTTGAATCTGGTGTGGGGGTAAACAGATAGAATTTGTGGGTTCGTGGAAAAACCTGAATAGCGACCCCAAGCCTGTTCGTCGGAGTTGGGCTGTTGAGCTCCCGCCGTACACCTGCAAGGAAAGTGCGAAACACTGGGGTTGATCCCGGCGACGCATCCTCCGACGCTCTTTTCAGTAACCAGTGATGATTAAAAAAGAGCCTAAGTTGGCAAAAAAGTGATTAACCTGTAGCAGTGGTAGGTGGGGGGTATTTATAGTCGCCGTTGGGATCAAATTAGGAATGTGATTCCTGTCATTTGATAAGGCGTAAAATCCTTGTAATCAGATTAGGAATGTAATCCCTTAATTCCCGGTGAGAGGATAGTCGCGAATCAGGCTCGTTGATTTGGTTCAATCAGAGACCCTAATTCTATCCTGTCGGACTGGGTTTGTATCGGGTCGGGACCCGTACCCAGTTGAGGTGGATCCGTTCGTGGGTTATTGGATCTGTGAGAAGGAGACCTAGTATCCGCTTCGGACCCGTTAGTAGGTGAAATTACCGTTTTACCCCTGAGCTTTAAGATTCGTCTCCGATGTGAACGGTCCCGATTTAATCCTATTTTTAGCCACATCACGAGCCCCCCACTCCTAGAGACTGAGTTTTCAGTCTTTGAGGAGTAGTTTTACTGTTCTAATGGCGTACGGGATTTTATCGGTGTTCTTAAGAGAGTTTTGGATCTTGCTTGGGGTGTAACGGTGTTATTCTAGGCTTGTAAAATGCCCAAAATATTCTCAGAATTTTCTGGATTTTTGGTGATTTTTTTGGATTTTTCTGAATTTTTTCTCATTTTTTTGAATTTTTTATTCATTTTCCGAATTAAATAATTAATTATCGAAAATATTAATTAATTATTCTAATTTAATAATTATTTTTTCAGAATTTTAAAATAATTTTTCTGAATTAATAATTATTTTTAGAATTTTTAATTAATTTTTTTCGATTTTTTAAATATTTTTTCGAAATTTTTAAATAATTAAAACAATTAAATAAATAAATAAATAATTTAAATATACCTGGACACGTGGCGTGATCTGTGCCGTCGGATCCCGGCACGAATCTCGAGGAGGCGCGTTTCCCAAAAAATCGTTATCTTGTCGTTTAGCGCACGTGGCGCGATCTGGACCGTCCATCACCAGAAGTGCGAATTTTTGGAAGATCCAACGGTCGTAGTCGCTCGGCGGATTTTTTCTCCGTTTGTGGAGCTCGGATGGGGACTTGCTCGGCAGTCCGACCGGGCACGTGGTAATTTTTTTTTTTTTCCTCTTCCTGTTCGTTATGTTCTCTCTTCTTCTCCTTCTTCGTTCTGTTTCCCTTCTTCTTCTTCGTTGCTCGTCATGTTTCCCTTCTTCTTTTTCGTTGCTCGTCATCACCCCTCCGACGTCGCCTTCGTGGGAGACGAAGCTTGACGGGAGCGGCGACGGTGGAACCCTGGCGAGGCGTACGGAGTTCGTCTAGAGCTCGGTAAGTACTCCGAGCTTGGCGACGAAGGACCTCGGCGAGAGGGAGAGGGTCTCAGCGACGGGGTGAGTTTGCGAACGAGGAGGCGAGCTCGGCGAGTGAGTGCAGCTCGGTGGCACAGCTTGAAGAGAGGGAGGGAGAGCTCGGCATGGCGAGGAGCTTCAGGAGGTCGGCCATGGGTTGATCGAGAGCGGCGTCGGAGCTCAGCGAGGAAGTTGCAGAGCTTGAAGGTGGTGAGTCTCTGCTTGAGCTTCGACGAAGTGGAGGTTGGCGATGGGTGGCGCTCAACCTTGGCGATGGAGGAGTTCGACATGGGAGATGATGGAGGTCGGCGAGGACCTCAACCTTGGCGAGCTCGACGGAGGGTGAGCTCGGAGTTGGGTTCTCGGCGAAGGGAAGAGCTCGGCGACGCGAGCCCGGTGATGCGCTGCTCGTCGAGGAGGAGGACGCAGTGTTGGGGCTTTTGGCGCCAAAAACTGAAGGAGAAGAAGGTGACGCGGGTGTGGAGTTTGGGTTTGGATCCCTAACGGATCCGAACCCGGCCCGCCGACCCTTTTTTTGTTTTTTTGTTTTTTTTGTTTTTTTTTGTTTTTTTGGCTTCTTGTTCGGCAAATCTGAGCACGGATTTTGAGGCAAATTTTTTGCCATTTTGTAGCTCGGTAGGGCAGTAGCTCGGATGGTAGATCTAAGCTACGTGGCTCGATCTGGACGGTTGAATGGTTGGCACAATCTCGAGATGGGCTCAGTTCCCAAGAAAACACAAACTTGTCGTTTAGCGACGCTGGCAAGATCTGGGCCGTTGGATGATGGCACGAATCTCGAGGCGGGCTCAGTTCCGAAAAAAACACTATCTTGTCGTTTTAGTGACGCTGGCAAGATCTGGGTCGTCCGATCGAGATCTTACATGAATGTTGAGGGAAAAGTGGTTTTGCTCTGTTTTGGGGCTCGGATGGGCACTTGCTCGGTTAGCCGACCGAGCTCTTTGATGTTAGGGCTCGGATGGGAAGAGCTCGGATTCTTGCTCGGGTTCGGTTCGGATTTCTCCCTCGCGCGAGTGGCTTGGCTCGGATTTCCGAGCTATTCGGCGCAGCTGTATTGAGATCCACTTTCCCGGTGCTACGGAGGTCCGATCGGGGCGTGCGACCCCTCGTTTCGAAGATAATTCGAAGATCTACAGCTTCTCTTTAGGAGTGGGATGAAGATTCACCCTCCTTCATGGTCAAAATAGCCCCGCAATATCCTTGTCTTCATGAAGTTGAGGAGTGTTTTGGTCTTGGGGATTTTGGCAGAGGAGCTCCACTCCTTGGGGCAGACAAGATGTGCCAGGAAGACCCTTGTGCTAGGAAGACCCTTGTAAGATGTGCTAGGAAGACCATTGTGCTAGGAAGACCCTTGCAAGATGTGCTAGGAAGACCCTTGTGCTAGGAAGACCCTAGGGGCGAAGAAGGGGCGCAAGCGGCTCGGATCGCTAGTCGCTCGGCTCGGAATACCGAGCGACGTGGAGCGATCTGAGCCGTTGGATCTCAGCGCGGATCTCGAGGCGAGCACAGTTTCCAAGAAAACACTATCTTGTAGTTTAGTGCTGCTGGAGCAATCTGAGCCGTTGATCTCAGCGCGGATCTCGAGGCGGGCACAGTTTCCAAGAAAACACTATCTTGTCGTTTAGTGCTGCTGGAGCGATCTGAGCCGTTTGATCGAGATCTTACGCGAATATTGAGGAAAAAGTGATTTTTCTCCGTTTTGGGGCTCGGATGGGCACTTGCTCGGTTAGCCGATCGGGCTCTTTGATGTTGGGTTCGGATCGGCACTTGCTCGGCATCCGAGCGGAGGGAAGAATTCGGCTCTGGAAGAGAGCCATTTGTGAGACAAGTGTGAGGAGGAACTCTAGGAGAGAGTTGTGCTCCAAATTTGTTGAGAAGGGGTCCGCTTTGGAGGCGAGCGGAGTGAAGAGCTCGGCTCTGGAAGAGAGCTATTTGTGAGACAAGTGTGAGGAGGAACTCTAGGAGAGAGTTGTGCTCCAAACTTGTCGAGAAGGGGTCTGCTTTGGAGGCGAGCGGAGTGAAGAACTCGGCTCTGGAAGAGAGCTATTTGTGAGACAAGTGTGAGGAGGAACTCTAGGAGAGAGTTGTGCTCCAAACTTGTCGAGAAGGGGTCCGCTTTAGACGTGAGCGGAGTGAAGAGCTCGGCTCTGGAAGAGAGCTATTTGTGAGACAAGTGTGAGGAGGAACTCTAGGAGAGAGTTGTACTCCAAACTTGTCGAGAAGGGGTCCGTTTTGGAGGCGAGCGGAGTGAAGAGCTCGGATCTGGAAGAGAGCTATTTGTGAGACAAGTGTGAGGAGGAACTCTAGGAGACAGTTGTGCTCCAAACTTGTCGAGGAGAGGTCCGTCTTGGAGGCGAGCGGAGTGAAGAGCTCGGATCTGGAAGAGAGCTATTTGTGAGACAAGTGTGAGGAGGAACTCTAGGAAAGAGTTGTGCTCCAAACTTGTCGAGGAGAGGTCTGTCTTGGAGGCGAGCGGATTGAAGAGCTCGGCTCTGGAAGAGAGCCATTTGGGAGACGAGTTTGAGAAGCAACTCTAGGAGAGAGTTGTGAGCTCCGAACTCGTTGAGAGGAGGTCCTCCTTGGAGATGAGCGGAGCGAAGAGCTCGGCTCTAGAAGAGAGCCATTTGTGAGATGAGTTTGAGGAGCAACTCTAGGAGAGAGTTGTGAGCTCCGAACTCGTTGAGAAGAGGTCTGCTTCGGGGGCGAGCGGAGTGAAGAGCTCGGCTCTGGAAGAGAGCTATTTGTGAGACAAGTGTGAGGAGGAACTCTATGAGAGAGTTGTGCTCCAAACTTGTCGAGAAGAGGTCCATCTTGGAGGCGAGCGGAGTGAAGAGCTCGGATCTGGAAGAGAGCTATTTGGAAGACGAGTTTGAGGAGCAACTCTAGGGGAGAGTTGTGCTCCGAACTCGCTATTTAAATGACAGAATCAACGGTTGTGGGAGCAGTTCCGAATGGCGAACCACTTCTAACCCGCTGAAGAGCAAGTTATTTGAAGAGGAATCGAGCCAAGTGTTGGACTCCGAACCATTGGTAGAGGTAGTCAACGGTTGTGGGAGCAATTCCGAATGGCGAACCACTTCTAACTCGCTGAAGAGCAAGTTATTTGAAGAGGAATCGAGCCAAGTGTTGGACTCCGAACCATCGGTAGAGGTAGTCAACGGTTGTGGGAGCAATTCCGAATGGCGAACCACTTCTAACTCGCTGAAGAGCAAGTTATTTGAAGCAGAATCGAGCCAAGTGTTGGACTCCGAACCATCGGTAGAGTTGTTCAACGGCTGTGGGAGCAATTCCAAATGGCGAACCACTTCTAACCCGCTGAAGAGCGAGTTATTTGAAGAGGAATCGAGCCAAGTGTTGGACTCTGAACTTGTTGTTTAAGGTTAGTAAGTTGCGGGAGCAGCCATGTAGAAGAAGCTGGACTCCGAACCCACCATTTAAGAGAGAAGCAAGAGCAATAATTTTCAATGAAAAGATGTGAAGTTTGAAATAAACTAAGTGGCCGCTTCAATAGGGCGAGCCATTATTACATGCTATCGGCCGGGTTACAAGCATCGGCCTTATTGAAAATCAGGGTCCTACTTCTACAATAAGGTGAAGACCTCTTGGGAGGAGCTGGGAGATTCTGAGTCTTAAAGCTCGGCGGGCCCTTCGGTTCGTTTGTTGGCTCCTCAGGGGGGAAGCTCGGTCCCCTCTTTTTGGATGAACTTGGTCAGGTGCCCCCGCTGTATGAGTTCTTCGATCTCCTCCTTCAGAGCCCGACAATCTTCCGTGTCGTGGCCGTGGTCCCTGTGAAAGCGGCACCACTTATCCTTGTTCCTCTTCTTGCCAGGTGTATTCATTCTCGGGGGAGCGCTGAGGAGCCCTTCCTTGTCCACCTCCATAAGAACTTCTGATATATTGGCAATGAGGGGGGTGAACTTCTCAAACCGAGGAGTCGGGCGACGCTGTCCATTGTCGTCCTTTTGGGATTTTTGGGAGTCCTCTTCGCTTGTGCTCTTTCGTTTGTTCCCGGAAGATGTCTCCTCAAAGCCCTGGAGATTCTCGGCTTCTTTGGCCCGAATGTACTTCTCGCTCCTAAGAAGGAGGTCGGCAAAATTATGTGGGGGCTTCTTGGCAAGGGAGGAGCGAAGGCTAGAGTTGAGGACGTTCGATTGGAAGGCGGCCGCTGCAACAGGCTGGTCAAGGGAAGCAATGGATCTCACTTCTGCAGTGAACCTCCTCACATAGTCTCTCAACTTCTCTCCCTTCTCCTGGCGGAGCTGGAGTAACGAGATGTTAGTCTTCTCCGTGCGTCTGCTACTCACAAAATGAGTGATGAAGAGGCTCTCAAATTGCTCGAAGGAGAATATGGAAGACGGGGCGAGGCGGGAGTACCACTCCCGAGCCGAACCCTTAAGAGTGGCGGGGAAGGTTTTGCACAACAAAGCATCGGAAGCTTGGTGGATTAGCATGAGGGTCTTAAATCTTTCGATGTGGTCCACGGGGTCCGACTCCCCCGAGTAAGTTTCGAACTTCAGGGGTTCGAAACCTCTTGGGATAGGAGCTTCCATGATGGTCCGGGAGAAGGGAGGTCTGCTCGGGCGGATGGTCCTTCCTCTTAACTCCTCATCCTTGTCTATTCGGCCGATGCACCTCTCCATCTCGTGGAGACGGCGGTAGAGAGCATCATCCCTTCGACGATAGTCAAACGAGCCTCTGGACTCGTCTTCATAGGAAGGGGAGCGACGACGGTAGCTCTGGGAGCGGCGAGGGCTAGGCATGCGCTGTTGGTTGCTAGGAGCCGGAGGAGGAGTTATGGACCGATGGTGAGGACTTTGGACCCGTGGAGGGGTAGGAGCCCTCTGAGCATTGTTATTGTTGGGTCGGAGGTTGAGGGCTTGCAAAACCGTTGCTTGAAACTGTTGGAACTCGGCACGAGTGATGGGTGCCTCATCATTCCTTGACTGGTGCCGACCGGTAGGGGAGTGGTGTCTCCTCCTATGATGCTCGGGGGACTCTCTCCGTCCTCTTCGGGTAGGGGACCCTCTATAGTCTCGGTGGTGAGGATTTCGCTCATCTGGACGTTGCTGGCGGGAGGCTCCCTCTCGGGCCCGCTTTTCATCCAGACGGCAGCGAAGATCCTCATCTTTCTGCCGGTTGAGGATGGTATTTCGAAGGTCGGGGGCCTGAGGACTGTGGGAGGCGTAAGAGTCCGTAGAGGCATTGTGTATCGAGATGCGGTCCTGATGGAGAGGTTGCTTTTGCTTCTGCGGGTTAGGACCAGCGGGACCGTTAGGGGGTTGCTGATTCAGAAGAAGAGGCTAGTCCTGTTGGAAATGGTCCTCGGCCGGAGGAGGAAGTTGCCCCTGCTGCGGAGCGGGATGGACGGGGACTTCCTACTATTGATCAACAGGGTTGGGTCCACGGTTGGACCCCCTGGATCTTACTTTTCTGGGAGGCATGGCTGGAGAAGAGCTACTCGACGAGGAAGAGGCGGAGGCTATTCGTATGGTTTTCCCACAGACGGCGCCAATCTGTTACCGCTGAATCTGGTGTGGGGGTAAACAGATAGAATTTGTGGGTTCGTGGAAAAACCTGAATAGCGACCCCAGGCCTGTTCGTCGGAGTTGGGCTGTTGAGCTCCCGCCGTACACCTGCAAGGAAAGTGCGAAACACCGAGGTTGATCCCGGCAATGCACCCTCCGACGCTCTTGTCAGTAACCAGTGATGATTAAAAAAGAGCTTAAGTCGGCAAAAAAGTGATTAACCTGTAGCAGTGGTAGGTGGGGGGTATTTATAGTCGTCGTTGGGATCAGATTAGGAATGTGATTCCTGTCATCTGATAAGGCGTAAAATCCTCGTAATCAGATTAGGAATGTAATCCCTTAATTCCCGGTGAGAGGATAGTCGCGAATCAGGCCCGTTGATTTGGTTCAATCAGAGACCCTAATTCTATCCTATCGGACTGGGTTTGTATTGGGTCGGGACCCGTACCCAGTTGAGGTGGATCCATTTGCGGGTTATTGGATCTGTGAGAAGGAGACCCAGTACCCGCTTCGGACCCGTTAGTAGGGAAATTACCGTTTTACCCCTGATCTTTAAGGTTCGTCTCCGATGTGAACGGTCCCGATTTAATCCTATTTTTAGCCATATCAGTCACTAATGCCAACCTCAGGGTATCCCTTGCCAAGAAGCCTCCTCGGGACTTCTCAGAGCTCCTACTTAGGGTGGAGAAGTACATACGAGCGGAAGAGGCTCTCAACCCCCCTACTCTTGAGGAGACATCTTCCGGTAATAAACGGAAGAACACAAGTGAAGAAGGGTCCCAAAAATCCCAGAAGGATGGCAATGGCCAGCGCCGCCCGACTCCTCATTTTGAGAAGTTCACCCCCCTCATTGCTAATATATCAGAAGTTCTTATGGAGGTGGACAAGGAAGGACTACTTCGTGCTCCCCCTAGAATGAATACACCTGGCAAGAAGATGAACAAGGATAAGTGGTGCCGCTTTCACAGGGACCACGGCCACGACACTGATGATTGTCGGGCTCTCAAGGAGGAGATCGAAGAACTCATACAGCGGGGACACCTGACCAAGTTTGTCAAAAAAGAGGGGGCCGAGCTTCCCCCCTGAGGAGCCAACAAACGAACATAAAGGCCCGCCGAGCTTCAAGACTCGGCTCCTCCCAAGAGGTCTTCACCTCATCGTAGAAGTAGTATCTTGATTTTCAATAAGGCCGATACTTGTAACCCGGCCAATAGCATGTAATAATGGCTCGCCCTGTTGAAGCAGCCACTTAGTTGATCTCAATAAAACTTTGCATTTTATCATTGAAAATTATTGCTCTTGCCTCTTCTCTATCTCTTCGAGTCACATCTACGACTCATTAAATGGTGAGTTCGGAGTCCAGCTTCTTCTACATGGCTGTTCCCGCAACTCACTAAGCTCAAACGACAAGTTCGGAGTCCAACACTTGGCTCGATTCCGCTTCAAATAACCTGCTCTTCAGCAAGTTAGAAGTGGTTCGCCATTCAGAACTGATTCCACAACCGTTGATACTCTCTTAAACGACGAGTTCAGAGTCCAACACTTGGCTCGATTCCGCTTCAAATAACTTGCTCTTCAGCAAGTTAGAAGTGGTTTGCCATTCGGAACTGTTCCACAACTGTTGATACTCTCTGAAACGACGAGTTCGGAGTCGAACACTTGGCTCGATTCCGGCTCGATTCCGCTTCGGATAACTTGCTTTTAAGCGAGTTAGAAGTGGTTCGCCATTCGGAACTGCTCCCACAACCGTTGATTCTCTTACTTAAACAGCGAGTTCGGAGCTAAAGCTCTCCCCTAGAGTTGCTCCTCAAACTCGTCTTCCAGATGGCTCTCCCAGAGTAGAGCTCTTCACTCCGCTCCTTCTAATGCGGACCTCTTCTCAACGAGTTTGGAGCTCACAACTCTCTCCTAGAGTTGCTCCTCAAACTCGTCTTCCAGATGGCTCTCTCCCATAGCAGAGCTCTTCACTCCTCTCCTTCTAATATGGACCTCTTCTCAACGAGTTCGAAGCTCACAACTCTCCCCTAGAGTTGCTCCTCAAACTCGTCTTCCAGATGGCTCTCTCCCAGAGCAGAGCTCTTCACTCTGCTCCTTCTAATGCGGACCTCTTCTCAATGAGTTCGGAGCTGAAGCTCTCCCCTAGAGTTCCTCCTCACACTCGTCTCACAAATGGCTTTCTCCCAGAGCAGAGCTCTTCACTCCGCTCGTCTCCGAAGCGGACCTCTTCTCAACGAGTTCGGAGCACAACTCTCTCCTAGAGCTCCTCCTCACACTCGTCTCACAAATGGCTCTCTCCCAGTGCAGAGCTCTTCACTCCGCTCCTTCTAATGCGGACCTCTTCTCAACGAGTTCGGAGCTCACAACTCTCCCCTAGAGTTGCTCCTCAAACTCATCTTCCAGATGGCTCTCTCCTAGATCCGAGCTCTTCACTCCGCTCGCCTCCAAAGCAGATTTCTTCTAAGCGAGTTCGGAGCTAAAGCTCTCCCCTAGAGTTGCTCCTCAAACTCGTCTTCCAGATGGCTCTCCTAAAGCCGAGCTCTTCACTCCGCTCGCCTCCAAAGCGGACATCTTCTCAACGAGTTCGGAGCTCACAACTCCCTCCTAGAGTTGCTCCTCAAACTCGTCTTCCAGATGACTCTCTCCTAGAGACGAGCTCTTCACTCCGCTCGCCTCCAAAGCGGACCTCTTCTTAACGAGTTCGGAGCTCACAAATCTCTCCTAGAGTTGCTCCTCAAACTCGTCTTCCAGATGGCTCTCCTAAAGCCGAGCTCTTCACTCCGCTTACATCCAAAGCGGACCTCTTCTAAGCGAGTTCAGAGCTAAAGCTCTCCCCTAGAGTTGCTCCTCAAACTCGTCTTCCAGATGGCTCTCCTAGAGCCGAGCCCTTCACTCCGCTTACCTCCAAGGTGGACCTCTTCTCAACGAGTTCGGAGCACAACTCTCTCCTAGAGCTCCTCCTCTCACTCGTCTCACAAATGGCTCTCTCCCAGAGCTGAGCTCTTCACTCTGCTCGCCTCCAAAGCGGGCCTCTTCTAAGCGAGTTCAGAACTCAAAACTCTCCCATAGAGTTGCCCCTTGCACTCACTTCAAAGAATGGATCTTCCCGTGGCTCGTACGAGGATCTTCCTAGCGCATCTTCTCCATCGCTAGGAGTAGAGCTCCTCTTCAAAAATCTCCAAAAACAGAGAACACATCACCAGGCTTCGGAGCTCTTCACCTCTCCCATTTGCCGACCCCCTTCCTCGTCGAGCTCCGACCCCTCCTCCGTCGTCGAGCTCACCTCAATGAGCTCCGCCATGGCCGAGCTACCGAGCCGAAGGGACGAGGTACCGACCTCCACATATGGAGAAAAATGCTGCCGAGCCAGTTTCACCGTCAGATTGTCTCAAAAAACATGCTAGAACATGATGAACGGCTCAGATCGTGCCACGTCTCCACAAAACGACAAGATAACGTTTTCTCGAAATTTGAGCCTCTTGTCTCGTGATTCACACCACGATCGTGATCAACCGTCCAGATTGAGACACGTAGCTCGGATCTGAAATCCGAGCTACCAAACTACCGAACTGCAAAGTGGCAAAAATGTTCCTCAAAATCCGTGCTCAGATCTGCCGAACAAGAAGCAGCGAAGAAGAAGAAGAAGAAGAAGATGGAGAGAAGGGTCGGGTTCGGACCCGTTAGGGTCCCTAACCCGAACCCTTTCCCTTCTTCTTCTTCCCCATGCTCCCGCCAAAACAGAAACCCAAACTCTTCTTTGACACCGAGCTCCACGACACTGCCGACCTCCACTGTCGAGCCCACCACTTCCAACGAGCTCCGAGCGCCACTGTCGCGAGCTCCATTCGTGCCGAGCTCCGCTGCCGAGCTCACCAACGAGCTCCATCACCGAGCTCGACCCATCGTCTTCTTCGCGAGCTCTACTCCACCTCTGAGCTCTGATGCCGAGCTCCCCCTTCGCCTCCTTCGCGAGCTCACCCCCAACACCGAGCTCATCTCCATTCAAAATGCCGAAGCATCGAGCTCCGACGTCCCACTTCGCCGAAGCTCCATTCCCGTCGAGCTCCTTCTCCAAGCTCGAACCCACTCCACCTGTCGAAGCTCCGAAGCATCGAGCTCCACGCCGCCCAACTTCTCCTCGCCGAGCTCGACCCCATCGCCGTGCCGACCCCCCCTATCTGCCGAGGCCAACAAATGAAGCTCCACCATGGCCTGTCTCCAAGCTCTGCCATGGCCGACCACCTCCACTCCGAGCTCTGCTGCTTCCTCACCGAGCTCCACGACATCGAGCTCGACCCATCGCCAAGTTTGCCACCTTCATCGTCGAGTTCGCAGCAAGCCTCGCCAAGCTCCACCATCAGCGAGCTCACGTCAAATAGCTCCTCTTCCTCGCCGAACTCTTCCGTACTCTGAGCACCTTTCGACTGGGCTTCGAGTTCGTCGATCTCCGATGAGGAGCTCTCCACTCCAGTGCGTTGAGCCTCCACAGTCGAAGCCCGAGCTCCCCTCGTCGCGCCTTCGAGCTCAGCGAGCTCCCTGTCGACCTCCACGTCGCGAGCTCCGACTCCTTCGTCGAACACCTCCGAGCTCCTCTCTCCACTACGCCGAGCTCCGAGCTCGAATATGTAGGCGCGAAGAGGAAAGACGGATGAGAAGAAGAGAAGGGAACAGAGGCAGGAGAAAGAGCAGGGAAGAAGAAGAGGAAGAACAGAGAAGAGAAGGAGAAAAAAAGAAAAAAAAATTTAAAAAATAAAAAATAAAAAATGCCACATGGTGTAATATCCATGGGTCGGCCAGATCCGAGGTGACGAGCCGAGCGGACGAGGTACCGACCTTGAAATTGGAGAAAATAACCCCCCGACCCATACAATCCGTCCGATCTTCTCAAAAATCGCGCCACGACACGATCGACGCACAGAAACGTGCCACGTGTCCAGAACGTGATCTGCTTTGCGATGCGCGTACATCTGATCATGATCGACGCTCAGAAACGCGCCACGTGTCCAGAGAGAGCATGATCTGCTTTGCGATACACGCCATCTGATCACAATCGACATCCAGAAATGCGCCACGTGTCCAGGTAATATTTAATTTATTTATTTATTTGTTTAATTATTTAAAAAATCCGAAAAAATATTTAAAAATCGAAAAAAATTAATTAAAAATTCTAAAAATAATTATTAATTCAGAAAAAAAATTATTTTAAAATTCTGAAAAATATAATTATTTAATTAGAATAATTAATTAATATTTTCGATAATTAATTATTTAATTCGGAAAATGAATAAAAAATTCAAAAAAATGAGAAAAAACTCAGAAAAATCTGGAAAAATCACCGAAAATCCAGAAAATTCTGGGGATATTTTTGAAAATTTTACAAGTTCAGAATAACACCGTTACACCCCGAGTAAGATCCGAACTCCCTTAAGAACACCGATAAAATCCCGTACGCCATTAGAACAACAAAACTACTCCTCGAAGACTGTAAAACTCAGTCTCCAGGAGTGGGGGGCTCGTGATATGGCTAAAAATGGGATTAAATCGGGGTCGTTCAAATTAGAAACGAATCTTAAAGCTCAGGGGTAAAAAGGTAATTTCACCTACAAACGGGTCTGAAATGGGAACTGGATCTTTCTTCAAGACCCAATAACCCACGAAAGGATCCACCTCAACTGGGTACAGGTTCCAACTCGAAATGAACCCGGTCTAGCAGGATAGAATTAGGGTTTCTGATTAATCCAAATCAATGGCCCTGATTCATATCTATCCGTTCACTGGGAATTAGGGATTACATTCCTAATATGATCACAGGGATTACATTCCTTATCTGATCACAGGGATTACATTCCTAATCCGATCCCTAAGGCGACTATAAATACCCCCATCCACCACCATTAAGAGGTAATCAATACTTTTTTAGTTTAAGTTCTTGCTTAATCATTCAGATTACTAACAAGAGCGTCGGATGGTGCATCGCCGGGATCCATCCCGGTGTCTCGTACTTTTTGCAAGTTCGCAGCAGCGGCAAGAGACCAAGTCAACACATTGGTGAAGGTCAACAGGTCAACAGGTTTGCCTTGTTCGTTTTCTCAAGAATCCACAAATTCTATCTGTTTGCTTCCACACCAAAATTAGCAGCAACAATTTTAATGAAGAAGAATGAGAATGCTATGTTTTTTTATATAGAAGAGTTGAATTCACAGAGTTATTTTATTGTATATAGTCTTCTTTATAGAGGACGATTGTATTAAGTCATTTGATTTGTGATTGTTGATTACTTCTTTTTGTGTTTATAAATTACTTGTAAAAATTGCAATCCCCACGTCGAATAATCTCCAAAGATTCAAGCAGGAAATCGACAAGTCGAAACTCAATAGGGCCCAGGTTTATGTGGGAAATGCTCTGTATCCATGCAAGCCTGAGAACGAAGTTGAGAACCTGCATTCAAACATTGAAGGCTGAGTACTCATGTGTAATAAAGCTTTGCAACAGAGCTTTTAGGAGATGCTTTACAACAGAGCTAGTTTTTTGGAAGTTTTGTTTGAAGGGGTTGTAAAAAAATTATCTTAAGATTTGGAGAACATACATGAAGTTGAAGGACTTACAATGAATACATAGTAAGTGGACTTGATCTTGAGAATGAGCTTCTCTCTGAGCAATAGATTCTTAGATTTGAGGTTGAAAAGCCCCCAATCCTTGACAAAGTCCCAGTATAGCTAGCACGTAGCCATGGAAGATACAATGATGACAATGGTCAGCCACATCGGTGTGGAGTCCGCTTCATATTTCCATCTTGCTGTAGTTGCTAGCATTGCGGAAATGTACTTCCCAGCATTTGCCAGGTGGATGGTGTCATACCCTCTTCTATATATCTTCTAGCACACTTAATTTGGAACAAAAAATATAGAGTCAGCATCATTAAGTACAAGACATTGAATGATGTTCACTAATTCTAAAATATGCATAAGGAGAACATGCACATGTATTTAATATCACTGATGCGATAAATAAGAAAATTAACAGAAATTACGATACAATTCATATTTGTGTTTGAATGCAAACAGCCTGTGTTCAAAGTGTAATGTACGCTTACAATTTAGAGTAAATACGCACAGATAAGTCTAAGCATTATATACCTGCATGACACGACACAACAGTAGTAGGTAAGGAATGAAATAACATAAGCCTAAAGCTTGAATTTTTGACTCCGTGTGCAAGTCCCAAATGGGTCTGATTTCAACCTGCAGCTTGCGAAGAGATATCATGATGTGAACTCCAAGTGCCTCAATAATGAACTCTACACAAGGAACAACTATAATCAGGATTAAGAGAATTACAAAAGAAGAATTTAAATATATGCAAACATGCAAGTCTTAGTACATATTTGAAAATTAGCAACTCTCTGTGCACTTCTCCTTTTTAAAGGGATCACATCGGAATCATTGGAGTATCTTAGGAAAGTCTAATACACTTTACACTCAATCATATGCATATATAACAAAGTTATGAATCCCTTTGTCATCGGAATCAAAGTTTTATTTTTCTTACAACAATTGTTTACTGCATGTTCTAGATTTTTGATGCTTGAAGGTTTTTAAGATATTAATAGTGAGATACTGAGACTGAATGTTGAAGTTAAAAAGAAGAAAGTAACTACCGAAAATTCCTTCCTTTAGAGAAGTTAAATTTAGGAAGTAACCTGGTTTTTCACTGACATCTTTCCATGCTTTGACAATTCCTTTACCTGTAAATATTAACCTTTACACTGGAATACTGTAAGAAAGATCGAAATTTATTCCAAGATGCTCATATATTATTCTCAACACAATTCATGAAAATATTATAACTGGTCAGATATCATGTAAATATACTTTTTTTCTAGTCAACTAATAGGCTTCATATTGGATAAAAGCTGATCCACAGCTAGTACAGTGGTGGCAGTGTGGCTTTGCCTCTCCAGTGATAATAGAATAAATTGTAAGCATATGGTAGAAAAATTATACATTTCTGGAAAACGATCACAGATTAATAAATATAAACACTAAATTATTTTGATCAACAATAAATTATCTGGAAAACGATCACAGATTATACATTTATTATTATTTATATTTATTTTTAAATATAAACACTAAATAAACGATCACATATTAATAATAGCCTTTGATCAGTTTGTATGAGATCTACAAGTGACAGCTTATAAAGTTTTAAATTTACCAACTCAATCCTTCGTTCATTTTGTTGATCAGTTTGATCAACAAAATGAACGAAGGATTGAGTTGGTAAATTTAAAATTTTATAAGTTGTCACTTGTAGATCTCATATGACACTTCAATACATGTCTGAAAAGTCTACAAAAGCGTACACTAAGTGTGCGTTTGGCCTAGCTTTTTTTAGCTTTAAAGCTACTTCAGAAGAAGAAGCTAGAAAGTACAGCTTTGAAATTAAAAGCTGAAGTTGTTTGGATAGTCAGCTTTTTTTTTAAACTTTAAAGCTACTTTTATGCTAGAAGTTGTTTGGCATATATCAATTAAAAGCTACTTTTATACATCATCTTCACCAAATCCCTAATCCCTAATCTCCACCATCTTCACCAAATCCCTAACACCGCCGTCATCTTCAACCTCAAAATCTAGGGTTTTAGCATTTCACCTCCTCCTCCTCACGCGTACTTTGACTCTAAAATCCGCTATGAATTTCCGCTTCCAGAATCTCCTCGGCGCCCCCTACCGCAGCGGAGCCATCGCCGTTACCGGCGACAACCTCCTCCTCTCCCCGACCTCCAACCGCATCTCCTCCACCAACCTCGCCACCTCCCAAACCCTAACCCTCCCCTTCTGCTCCTCCTCCTCCCTCTCTCTCATCGCTCTCTCCCCCGACTTCTCCTTCCTCCTCGCTGTCGACTCCAATTCCCGTGCCTCCTTCCTCAACCTCCGCCGCAACGCCGTCGTCCTCCACCGTATCACCTTCTCCCCTCCCGTCACCGCCGTCAAGTTCTCCCCTAACGGCCAACTCATCGCCGTCGCCGTCAAGAGCCGAATTGTTCAAATCGAAGAAGAAGGGGAGAGTTGGGTTTTGATTTGTTTTTTTCTTTGTTGGTTTTGATCTAGAAGCTAGAAGCTAGAAACTAGAAGTAGGTCTGGAGGGCTTCTTTTAGAGCTCCTTTTTCTTCATAAAAAAAAGCTACTTCTCTTTTTGTAGAGCTTTTCAAAATATATGTTTGGCCCAGCTTCTCCTTCTAAAGGAGAAGCTAAGCTAATTTTAAGCTGGGCCAAACACTACCTAAGTTCACCATTTACATCCATCCACCTTCTGATTCAGAAATTTGGAATCAGTCGAATTCATTCATTCATTTACATAACGATTAAGGAATGAATACATGGCTGATTGAAATATTCTGTACTAATTTCTCTTTCAAGCTTGTAAATGAAATGAATGCCTTCAGAAATCATCTCCATGGGTGCATGAACAACTGGAACACATTCAAGATCAGGATAACAAGGATTAATCACAAGTTCATTTAGTCAGGTGGATACAGTGACATCCATACAGCATAAACCTTATATCAACAGGTTTACATAAGGGATGCACTCAATGGATCTCAAAATAACTGTGTGAATTATAACAAAGTCCGGTCTTCAAACTTATATCAACAGGTAAATTCCCAATGATAAATTTATGTCAAAGCGTAGAGACCGATCCCAAAAGAGAAGTAGACCTCCCCTGAGCTTACAAAAATAGTTCTCAGAGGTCTATGCCAAACAATAGAATAAGTTGCCAAGAATAGAGTAACAAACAAAATTAAGAATCTAAGTTAGTCAAGCAAATTAGCTAACTTCCTAATTTATACATACATTGATGTATATTAGCACTATTTTCTGTTGACTCTAAAATAAGGATTAAGAAAAAAGTTTTATCACGACCACAATTTTCCCCTATTCTTCAAATTGAAATTTGATGCATCCCATTCCCATGTCACATGACCAACCCTAATTATGCCCCATATTTTTTCCAAATCCACAGGAACTACACAACGCTATCCACCTATTAGTAGCATATGTATTTCTGTTACATATTTGTTAACTCCGCAAACAAAAATGAACTTACCATCTTGCCCCCAGTTTAGCCTGAGAAAGTGGACACTTTACCTAATTGTTGCTCGCATTTTCCCCTAACTCCAAAAAAACTACGCCAGGCTATCAAGTAACAACCTGTTAGTATCATCATATGTAATGATGTCGAAGATTTATTTGCCTTAAAAAAAATGTATGCAACATTGTGCAACCTGTTTTGCATGCTCAGGTTGACATTGGACACAAAAAAGGATCATCCCTAATATTAGAAACCTACATTAGAAAATGAAACATCACTGAAACTTGGATCCGTTGCTATTAAGTATAGATCCGAAGATCTTAGATTGTGGTTCATTGTGGTTCCAACTGTCCCTAGATTGCAAATCTAACTGAATTGAAAGTCAAAACAAAGTGTGAGTTTTTTTTTCATATTATTTTTAGGCGAGGGAATACACACACACACACATACACACAGTTAGAGACAAGTGTTGAAAGACATGTACCATTTACACATATAAGATGAATTTAAAAAGCCTAGCTCAAGGATTGTATTTGGGTCATTGTTTCATAATACTACATAATTTTAAAGTAGTTTAATTTGATGTTGTTCAGGTTATTCCTATTCCAAAACTTGATTTGCATAGGCATTTCATTAAATAGTTAGAATACCATGATTTGAAGTTGAACATGCAAACATATTAGTATATGTATTCAAGAAAAACTTGATAGCAAAGTTAGATATAAATTTAAAAAATCTCATCACTAATTAGTTCATCATGCACCCATCAATATAAATCATAAAAATCAAAACTTTTTGTTCATATTCAACGCATTGTTCATCATGCACCCATCAATATAAATCAGAATTTTTTTTAAAAAAAAGAATAAGGAGGATACCGATAAAAATAATTTTAAAAAGAGAATAAGGAGGATACCGATGGTGGTGGTGGTTGGGGGGTGGGGAGGGATTGTCGGTGTTCGGCGTCGGATGCGGTCCGTGGCGACGCGCGGATCGAGGCAGCGGAAGCAGGCCAGGGGGTTGCTGGGGTTATCTATTAGGATTTTGGGGGGTTATAGATGGGAATACAAATAGAAGAGAGGAAAAAAGCATTGCAGGTGTAATACACGTTCTTATTAAGTTATTTAATCCGAGCCTTTAATCGTGTAGATCAATATAATAGATCGACGGTCTAGATCTTCTCCTGAAAGTTTTTTTTTATTGTGGCTTTTATAATAGAAATAGATTTAGTAATTTCTAGCTCATTCTGATTTCAGTGACCATTTTGCATGATAGTTTGGATTTCCTCAATTTTGCAAGAAAAATGTTGAAAAACTAAGTTCGGTATGTTAGAAAGAAAGAAAAAAAAAGAAGATATAAAAGAAGAAATATATATAAAGAATAGAAAAAGAAGAAGACAATTCAAGATTGAACATGTATAAATGAAGTAGCACATCCTTGTACACCCTCCTGTTGAAATATAGTAATTGTATATTCTGTTTTCTGATCTATAGGAAACAGATTCCCCAAATCTCTCATCTCTTCAATCTTTTCTCAATTTTCTTTCTTTTTCTCCAAGAATGTAATTCTTATATATAGATGTACATAGTAGATAAATAAATAAGAAAATATGATTTTCCCCAAATCTGATTTCGATATGGTATCAGAGCCTGAAAAGATCTAGGTTAGCTGAAGAAGAAGAAGAGACGGAGGTGATCGAATCTGCCGCCTCCATTGCGCCCGATCCTGATCCCGATAACCACCACCGATCACTGCCCCGACCATATCCTGCACCCGATCCTGACCAGATCCCGACAACCAGATCTGAGTCCACCGGCAACCAGATCTGAGTCCACCTTCTCCACCGATCTCCTCTGATCTTCTACAACCACCTCTGAACTCCTACATCTCAACCGATTTCCTATAACCACCTACATTTCCACCGATCTCCTCCATCGACCAAATCCAAACTTTGAATTCGAAATCAAGACTCCACCGAGATCTCGATTTCATCATCGTCTTCACCAGTACCCATTGCCGCCTTCGCCACCTTCTTCACCAATCTCGACCAGCTTCAGATCTCCATGACTGCTGCCATCATCGATCTCTGATCTCGAGTACTGCTGCCATCATCCACTATGCTTCATTGCTGCTCGAAGCCACTCACCCCGCTCGAAGACACTTGCTGCCGCTTAAAGCCCTCATCACCGCATGAAGCTGCTGCCGTCGAGCCCCCCAATCCCCTGCCATCGATCTCTGGCACCATCGTCAGATTGGTTTTATTTTCAGTTGTTTGCTATTTTGATCTGCAAGCCAAAGAGGATCCCTTTCGTGGTTCTGTTTGTTGTTCTTTGATTGAGGATTGTTTGCTGTTTGTTGTTCTTCACCACGGAAACAAAACTACCGTATGAGTCAAGGAAGTGTACTGATTGTGGCAAGATCGGCCACACGAAAGCTCGTTGTTATAAGATTATCGGCTATCCGGAGAACTGAGATCATATCAGAGATCCTCGTAAGAAAAGGTCAACTTTCGCTGTTGAAGATGTCAATAGAGCTAAGAAGAATGTTGGACTCACCACTACATTAGTTACAGCTGCAGGTAATGATGGTAAGGTATTTAATATTTCTGCATCTGTTATGAATAATGCATGGATAATTGATTCGGGTGCTACTGACCATATGATTTTTGATTCTAGACAAGTACAAAATTTTCAACCATCCACCAAATCAACTGTGTCCACTGTCGATGGTGATCATACCACTGTTACTGGCGAGGGTTCCATACCTCTCATAAACAACATAACCTTTGATACAGCCTTAGTTGTGCCATCCTTGAATTTTAACATATTATCTGTTGCTCAAATAACTACTGCCTTACATTGTATTGTAGTTTTTTGGCATTTACATTATGTGTTTAAGGATATTCAGACTTGTAAGACGATTAGTTATGGAGTTAGAAACGGGAAGCTCTATTACCTGGATTTAGAATCTGAAAGTTCAAGCAAGTTGAGTCAAGCTTTAAGTGTAGAAGGATCCGAAGGTGAGAAGAATAAATTAGATATTTGGCTATGGCATCGACATCTAGGGCATGCTTCTTTTGGTTATTTGAAGAAGTTATTTACAAGTTTATTTTTTAAGTTGGATATTTCTGCCTGTCGGTGTGATGTGTGTGAACTCGCAAAAGGTCACCGTGTCTCTTTTCCTTCAAGTCCAAGTAGAAGCTCTCTTCCATTTATGATTATTCATTTTGATGTTTGGGTCCATCCAAAAATACTACATTTGAAGGAGCCAAATGGTTTGTGACATTTATTGATGATTGTACTCGTATGACCTGGATTTGTTTGATGAAGTTGAAAAGTGAATTTAGTGGCTTGTTTCAGAAATTTCACAAGCATGTCATGACTCAGTATAAATCACAGATTCAAGTTCTTAGGAGTGATGCTGGTAGAGAATACCTAAGTTCGAATCTGCAACAATATTTGGTGGAATACGAAATTGTTCACCAGACTACATGCTCATATACACCGCAACAGAATGAGGTTGTAGAAAGAAAAAATAGACACTTGCTCGAGGTGGTCCGTGCTTCTCTTATCCATGGAAATATGCCACTCATTTATTGAGGGGAAGCCCTTGCTTCTGCTACATACTTAATCAACCGATTTCCATCTAGTACCTAACTTCCTCACGCCATTTCAAGCATTAACTAAAGCTGTGAATGCACCAAAAGTCGTCAACTTGCCACCTTATGTGTTTGGGTGTGTTGCATTTGTTCATCTTCATCAACATGAACGTAATAAGTTAACACCTCGAGCTGTCCGATGTGTTTTTGTGGGATATGCACAGAATAAGAAAGGATATTGGTGTTATTACCCATAAACTCAAAGGATGTTTGTGACTATGAATATTGTGTTCCATGAAGATGAGATGTATTTTTCCTCTGAGGTTGAACTTCAGGGGGAATACCGAAGTGAAGTTCAAGCTCTTGACTATGATGAAGTGGTTACCATTCAGACTGAATAATCGGATATAAAGGGAGAAAATATGGATGTAAGTAGTGATGATCACTCGAATGAAGATTTGGTTGAGGAAGGAGATTTCCGCAAAGAATTGCAATCAGTGCTGAACCTCTATGAAGATGAACCATTTCTACCACCAGCACCGACAGAACCATCTCCATCACCAACACCGTCAGAACCATCTCCACCACGAGCACTATCAGATCCATCTCTACCCCCAGCAGAACTCCAAAACCAATCGTCATCGCTGTCTGAAGCTCCAGGAAGAGAACTCCCAAATCGTACCACTAGAGATATCCCAAAATCCACTTATGAACCTGATCCCACTAGTAATGTTAAGTATCCCATGAGTCATTATGTGTCCACTCACCGATTGTCTGAATTAAATAAGTCATCTGTGAATCAATTATCTATTGTATCTATTCCTAACTGTAACACCCCGAATTTTAAATAAGGATAAATTCGAGATTTCACAGGATCTTTACTTCACTTCGTACAATTTTACAAGGAAAATTTAAAACTTTTCATTCACAATACATCAGAGTTCCTTTACAACTTGGTTTTACACAGCGGAAGAATGAAATTTACAATAAAATATTTACAACATTTTTAAAATAACACAGCTCCAGCATATCCACTTTATAGCTTCGCGAATAGTCCATTACCTGCATGTTAATCTGTGGGCACGTCAGTTACTTACAACTGACGAAATGTTATACACGGCTATCCTCTCTATGCCGGGAATAGTATAACGATCTCATACTTTAACAAATCACAAAAATATTGAATGAACAATTAAAGTGTCAAAAGTGATTATTCTAAACATAAGTGTATGTCATGCCTTAATGCCTAATGCACACAATCCTACACTAGGATGACACTAATGCACACTTGTTCGGATTCTATGCATCCCATACTACATAGGTCCGAGGGCAAGCGCCTACGTTCTTCACAATACAGGGCTCGATCCCTCGTCATGAAAACTACCCAGTAGCAAAACAAAGTTCAGACTATTCCACGAATGTGAATCCCAGCCTTGGAGTCCACCGCCAGCTGTTATAACAGATTCCACATCGTACGAACCGTCCCGTATGTGACCCTCTAGCCCAGTATATATATATATATATATACATTGGAGACGGTAAACACAAAAATCCATCCGTCCGACTACTCAAGATCCCGGAGTCCACCGCTGACCCGTCCTCATAGTCCCGGACTAAAATATAATAATCCGTCTCCCACAGGGCAACCTCAGTCCACCAACTGGGTCTATAGTCTTGGAGTCCACCGCCGACTATATAGAGCACCCCACTTACGTTTCCCTAAGTTTACTACATCTTCACTTATGTGTCTAAATTTTCCTAAGTTCAAGACATGAATAATCTCCACATGTAGAATTAGTTGTTACCTCCTACCGGACTTAGTCAACAAATACGAGATGGCTCCATAACCACATCTCAAAATCACAACTCAACATTCTTTTATTTCAATAATGCCGGTACCGAGGTCGTACTAACTCTAAATCATAAACTTTCATGTACAAGAAACATGGGTATTCACACCCTTTCTTAATCATGTCTTAAACTTATATAATTTTCATCTTCTACTTATTCACAATGATTAATGTCTTGTATTAGCACTTATCCATAAAGCAATTATTTCTTAGTCTTCACACTATTCATAATCTAGTTATTCACTCATAGTCTTTATAAGCAAAAAGGATTCCCTTTTTAAGAACACAATTTCATCACATGAAATTTTATAACCAATTCAAACTATCACAATATCTCAATTCCCTTTAAAATATTTCTTAAACAAAATCAAAGTATAATTCTCTTAAAAAAATCACTTCACAAAAATAATACTTTGTTTTTGTTCACTACAAAGTTTCATACTCACAATTTCATCTCTCTTTATATCTCAAAATATACAAGAAAACAATCTTAATATTTCCCATTTCATTATCCTCAAAATATGCAATAAAGTTATGATTAACTTTAATATTTATTACTTCATTTTATATGAAGAAAGTATGAGTTTTAATCAAAAGCCCCCTTTTTAAAGTCTCATTTTTACTTTCTTAAAATAGACAATAAAATTTCCATAACAATCTCTAATAGCTTCCATTTTATCTTATAACCATAATAGGAATTTATTCATACTAAAAAAAACATCTTATTCTATTAAAACCAAATCAAAAAATAAAAGATGGCTATCAAAATTTGAACCCAAGATCTCTTATAAGAGGTGCTCATTGACTAACCAGTAAGTCCTAGTGTGCTTTTTGTTTAGAAGTTGTATTCATATACTTTTGTTCATAATTTTCTGAAATTGTTTCTTTTTAATAAAACTTGTTTACCCAATAATCCAATCCTTTAGGATATTGGAATAAACTTCTCTTTGGACTAAAAGAAAATCTTAAATAGTAATCAACAAGTCCAAACTTATTTTTAGCATATATCTCATTTTTAAAAAAAAAGATTTTCCTTTCTTTACAAAATTTACACTTCTTTTCAAACTCGAAAATTAAAATCATGATTTTCTAAAAAACTAGTTTATGCCCAACATCTTACAAATAAAAATTTGTGTTAAGAATCAAACATATTTTTTAATCGATTATGGGTGTCTCAAAGAAATTCCTTTCATACAAAAATTGTATTTTTGACATATGTCAACATACTTCATAAAAAAGAATTTATTTCCTTCTCTTTTCTTTTTCATCATATCTCTAATCATATGTCGAAATATAGCATAATTCTCCTACATATCACACATTTGAAAAATCACAATTTTGCAAACACTCTAATATGGTTCATAGAATTAATCCTTTAGTTGCACTCTTCTTTTCAACTAGCATGGCAACAATCAAAACAAGTTTATGGTATTCAATTAACTTTACAAAAAATATTTTTGCAAAAGAATGTATTCCCAACATTTTTCATACAATCAATTATATCTTCATTCATGCATACTAATTCATGACAAAACAAATCAACATTTCTTTCTCATTACTAATTAACATAAGTTGGGTTTGTTTACTCAATAAAACAATATTTCATTACATCCAATGCATAGGTTTGTCCTATTTTATCAAATCAAATTCTATATTACTCATTCATTTCTATTAACATGCACATTCAAAAAAAAATTAGAAAGTAGGAGACACCCACCTTTTGTGAAGCTTGAAAAGAAAAGAGAACACCACTTCTAGCTCCAAAGATTCCTAGCTCCTAGTAAGGCTTCTCCTCCTAGCAATTTCTCCTTTCCAAGCAAGAGATCCTCCAAGCACAATAACTTTCTTACTCTCTTTCTTTTTCTTCCTTTCTTTCTTTTTCTTACACTTATTTTGATATTGATTTAGGTGCAAGAGAAATGTAGGAAATGGGACTCTATTTATAGGATTTTGGAAGGGTCTAAAGTGCAAAAATCTCACCCTAATAACTCTTCAAATTTATTTTACAACTCTCCACTTTCCTAACTTCTAAAACCTCCATCTCTTCATCTCTCCACTCTCCACTAACTCAACCTACCAACTCTTCTCCTCCCCTTGCCCAAAAAATGGTCCAAATACATTTGTGTATGCATGCACACATGCATAAACAAATATGAACACATTTCTATAACTCTAAATGTGTACTAATATATGTAACTTGTCATGTATTAGTACATGTTTAACTAAAAAAGTGATTTTAATAGTGGGCTTGCTACATGGGCTCATTACTAATTAATTTATTTAATTATCTAGTGGGCTTGCTACATGGGCTCATTACTAATTAATTTATTTAATTATCTAGTGGGCTCCTCTCCTAATGGGCTACATTTTAGTTTATAGGTCCATGGATCAAAAGAAAGGCTAAATAAAACTAATGCATGCTAAAAATAGTAAAATGAGGGTAGCAAAATGAGAATAAAAATTTGCACGTGCACCATACGTGCAGAAAAAATTGAAAAATGCATTTTAATCTAAAACAAGGGGAAAATAAATTTTCGTTTTATAAAATAGATTTAAATATATAAAAATAAATAATTTAAACCTATAGAAAATATTATACGTAGTGGTGGAAACACGTGCATCAAAACACGTAAAAAGCACGTAAATCCCAGGGATTGAAATATTATATTTTAGTTGACTGAAATCAATACGGAAAATGTATAAATAGTACGAATCCAAAATATGTAGTGAAATTCATTACAAAATATACGTGCGTAACACCCAGGGGCAAAATTGTAATTTCAATTTTGCGGGGTGTTACACTCTCCCCCCCTTAGAGTAGTTCCGTCCCCGGAACTCGCTAGGGTAAAGATTGTATTTTGTACAAGCCAAAGAGAATATTATTCTTGTATTTAGGAAACTGCAAACTTTAAGGGTATAAAATACGCAACGAAAAAAAAATAGGACAAACTCTATATAGGAAAATTATGAATATCAAAATTTTATAAAAACAAACGAGAAAAATCACATAAGGAAATAAATATAAGATATAATGGATTGAAAGAAGTTCCAAAGTGTTTCTAGATAAGCATTAGATAAAAGGGAAAAGTCAATTAAGTTGTTAATTTTGAAATAGTTCGGAAAACATTGTGGCGAAGAAAGCATGGTCAATAGGTAATTTAGAAAAATTTATCAATATAATAAACGGTAGAAAAATTTGCAATTTAAAACATGACCATTGCATAAGATTTTGGAAAAAAAAATAATAAATGGGAATGAGACTTGGTTGAAAGTATAGATAACATAGAATGACTTTGTATACCAAAATAGTTTGTAAGGTAACTATATCAATTATACACATAATTTGAAAAAAAAAATAAAAGGCTTACGTCGAAATACTTTTGAATATACAAAATTTTGTAATGATGAAATTAATTTATAACATTAAGACAAAATAGTGTAAATCACATACACGAGATGAAAACACAATTGAAAACAATAATTATATAGTATAGCAAATTAGGACAATAGACATAAACAAGTATATGCGAAAATATTAATGTAGTAATTAGATGAGGGTAAAATGATATGTATAATGGGAATATTGAAATATATGATATATATAGAAATCATTGGGAAAATATATGTAATACTAAGAGTGTAAAGACAATTAAAATTTGAGAAATGATAATGTATAAATAGTGAGTATGTGCAGTGTAAAACTATAAAAGTAATGAATAGCGATTAATAGAATAATGAATTTATCAAAACAAATATGCAATAATAGTACCGAATGTAAACAAATAAAACAATAGTAGGTCACATTTATATAGGTAGAAAATTTCAATCTTGTTAAAAACATATAGGATAAGATAATATAGTATCACAGAAATCAAATCATATAAAATGAGAGCACATAAGAAAATTTCATAAGAAAAATCCAAAATGAAGAAAATAATTGTTGAAATATTAACTTAATAAATGGCAATTTAAAACTTGAAAAAATACGTAAAGTAATAGTAGACACAGACGGGTAAACATGAAGTGACATAAATACATGAAAGATGAAATTTTAAGTTTGAAAAACAAGTTTAAAATATCAAGACTAAGGAAAATAGATAAATAATAAATATTCAAATGATTTAATAACATAAGAAAATATTTATTTGAAAAATATTGAATATGGAGAAGGTAGCATGATAAAAATCTACAAAATAATTTGAGAGGGAAGTGTGTAAGGTATCATGAATGACGGTCCAAGCCAACCACGCTTCCACTGCGCCACTCAGGGGAAAATGTGCTCGCATACACTCTCATATTAATGTATACGAGGAGAACATCATGAATGAAATTGAATGTAAGCTCAATAACAACTTCATTCACGACTACAGCCATCCAAAGAAAGAGAAAACATCAGTGCATAGAGCAACACAAATGTAAATCGCTTACATTTAAATCTCTATAGACTGAAACTCACACTCTAGTGTCTGCAGGAATAATATTGTAACTACTCAATAAGGTGTCACGGGTTCTAGACTATAGTTAATGATCTCACTACTTTTCCTAAACAAATCTTTAGTCTATCAAGTTCTGATTCACTTGGGTTAGCCGTAAGAGTCGGTTCCCAGCTAGCGGTGGTCCGAAGACGCTTAAATACCGTGTCGCTTAGGGTTGTTTACACCCGGTTGACAGAATGACTCTTTTGGTTTGTTCCCAAATTTATCGTCACTTTTTATCGTTCCTTATAAACTTGTACTACTTGTGAAGCATGCTCTGATACCATCTGTAACACCCCGAATTTTAAATAAGGATAAATTCGAGATTTCACAGGATCTTTACTTCACTTCGTACAATTTTACAAGGAAAATTTAAAACTTTTCATTCACAATACATCAGAGTTCCTTTACAACTTGGTTTTACACAGCGGAAGAATGAAATTTACAATAAAATATTTACAACATTTTTAAAATAACACAGCTCCAGCATATCCACTTTATAGCTTCGCGAATAGTCCATTACCTGCATGTTAATCTGTGGGCACGTCAGTTACTTACAACTGACGAAATGTTATACACGGCTATCCTCTCTATGCCGGGAATAGTATAACGATCTCATACTTTAACAAATCACAAAAATATTGAATGAACAATTAAAGTGTCAAAAGTGATTATTCTAAACATAAGTGTATGTCATGCCTTAATGCCTAATGCACACAATCCTACACTAGGATGACACTAATGCACACTTGTTCGGATTCTATGCATCCCATACTACATAGGTCCGAGGGCAAGCACCTACGTTCTTCACAATACAGGGCTCGATCCCTCGTCATGAAAACTACCCGGTAGCAAAACAAAGTTCAGACTATTCCACGAATGTGAATCCCAGCCTTGGAGTCCACCGCCAGCTGTTATAACAGATTCCACATCGTACGAACCGTCCCGTATGTGACCCTCTAGCCCAGTATATATATATATATATACATTGGAGACGGTAAACACAAAAATCCATCCGTCCGACTACTCAAGATCCCGGAGTCCACCGCTGACCCGTCCTCATAGTCCCGGACTAAAATATAATAATCCGTCTTCCACAGGGCAACCTCAGTCCACCAACTGGGTCTATAGTCTTGGAGTCCACCGCCGACTATATAGAGCACCCCACTTACGTTTCCCTATGTTTACTACATCTTCACTTATGTGTCTAAATTTTCCTAAGTTCAAGACATGAATAATCTCCACATGTAGAATTAGTTGTTACCTCCTACCGGACTTAGTCAACAAATACGAGATGGCTCCATAACCACATCTCAAAATCACAACTCAACATTCTTTTATTTCAATAATGCCGGTACCGAGGTCGTACTAACTCTAAATCATAAACTTTCATGTACAAGAAACATGAGTATTCACACCCTTTCTTAATCATGTCTTAAACTTATATAATTTTCATCTTCTACTTATTCACAATGATTAATGTCTTGTATTAGCACTTATCCATAAAGCAATTATTTCTTAGTCTTCACACTATTCATAATCTAGTTATTCACTCATAGTCTTTATAAGCAAAAAGGATTCCCTTTTTAAGAACACAATTTCATCACATGAAATTTTATAACCAATTCAAACTATCACAATATCTCAATTCCCTTTAAAATATTTCTTAAACAAAATCAAAGTATAATTCTCTTAAAAAAATCACTTCACAAAAATAATACTTTGTTTTTGTTCACTACAAAGTTTCATACTCACAATTTCATCTCTCTTTATATCTCAAAATATACAAGAAAACAATCTTAATATTTCCCATTTCATTATCCTCAAAATATGCAATAAAGTTATGATTAACTTTAATATTTATTACTTCATTTTATATGAAGAAAGTATGAGTTTTAATCAAAAGCCCCCTTTTTAAAGTCTCATTTTTACTTTCTTAAAATAGACAATAAAATTTCCATAACAATCTCTAATAGCTTCCATTTTATCTTATAACCATAATAGGAATTTATTCATACTAAAAAAAAACATCTTATTCTATTAAAACCAAATCAAAAAATAAAAGATGGCTATCAAAATTTGAACCCAAGATCTCTTATAAGAGGTGCTCATTGACTAACCAGTAAGTCCTAGTGTGCTTTTTGTTTAGAAGTTGTATTCATATACTTTTGTTCATAATTTTCTGAAATTGTTTCTTTTTAATAAAACTTGTTTACCCAATAATCCAATCCTTTAGGATATTGGAATAAACTTCTCTTTGGACTAAAAGAAAATCTTAAATAGTAATCAACAAGTCCAAACTTATTTTTAGCATATATCTCATTTTTAAAAAAAAAGATTTTCCTTTCTTTACAAAATTTACACTTCTTTTCAAACTCGAAAATTAAAATCATGATTTTCTAAAAAACTAGTTTATGCCCAACATCTTACAAATAAAAATTTGTGTTAAGAATCAAACATATTTTTTAATCGATTATGGGTGTCTCAAAGAAATTCCTTTCATACAAAAATTGTATTTTTGACATATGTCAACATACTTCATAAAAAAGAATTTATTTCCTTCTCTTTTCTTTTTCATCATATCTCTAATCATATGTCGAAATATAGCATAATTCTCCTACATATCACACATTTGAAAAATCACAATTTTGCAAACACTCTAATATGGTTCATAGAATTAATCCTTTAGTTGCACTCTTCTTTTCAACTAGCATGGCAACAATCAAAACAAGTTTATGGTATTCAATTAACTTTACAAAAAATATTTTTGCAAAAGAATGTATTCCCAACATTTTTCATACAATCAATTATATCTTCATTCATGCATACTAATTCATGACAAAACAAATCAACATTTCTTTCTCATTACTAATTAACATAAGTTGGGTTTGTTTACTCAATAAAACAATATTTCATTACATCCAATGCATAGGTTTGTCCTATTTTATCAAATCAAATTCTATATTACTCATTCATTTCTATTAACATGCACATTCAAAAAAAAATTAGAAAGTAGGAGACACCCACCTTTTGTGAAGCTTGAAAAGAAAAGAGAACACCACTTCTAGCTCCAAAGATTCCTAGCTCCTAGTAAGGCTTCTCCTCCTAGCAATTTCTCCTTTCCAAGCAAGAGATCCTCCAAGCACAATAACTTTCTTACTCTCTTTCTTTTTCTTCCTTTCTTTCTTTTTCTTACACTTATTTTGATATTGATTTAGGTGCAAGAGAAATGTAGGAAATGGGACTCTATTTATAGGATTTTGGAAGGGTCTAAAGTGCAAAAATCTCACCCTAATAACTCTTCAAATTTATTTTACAACTCTCCACTTTCCTAACTTCTAAAACCTCCATCTCTTCATCTCTCCACTCTCCACTAACTCAACCTACCAACTCTTCTCCTCCCCTTGCCCAAAAAATGGTCCAAATACATTTGTGTATGCATGCACACATGCATAAACAAATATGAACACATTTCTATAACTCTAAATGTGTACTAATATGTGTAACTTGTCATGTATTAGTACATGTTTAACTAAAAAAGTGATTTTAATAGTGAGCTTGCTACATGGGCTCATTACTAATTAATTTATTTAATTATCTAGTGGGCTTGCTACATGGGCTCATTACTAATTAATTTATTTAATTATCTAGTGGGCTCCTCTCCTAATGGGCTACATTTTAGTTTATAGGTCCATGGATCAAAAGAAAGGCTAAATAAAACTAATGCATGCTAAAAATAGTAAAATGAGGGTAGCAAAATGAGAATAAAAATTTGCACGTGCACCATACGTGCAGAAAAAATTGAAAAATGCATTTTAATCTAAAACAAGGGGAAAATAAATTTTCGTTTTATAAAATAGATTTAAATATATAAAAATAAATAATTTAAACCTATAGAAAATATTATACGTAGTGGTGGAAACACGTGCATCAAAACACGTAAAAAGCACGTAAATCCCAGGGATTGAAATATTATATTTTAGTTGACTGAAATCAATACGGAAAATGTATAAATAGTACGAATCCAAAATATGTAGTGAAATTCATTACAAAATATACGTGCGTAACACCCAGGGGCAAAATTGTAATTTCAATTTTGCGGGGTGTTACACTAACAGTGTGCAGGAAGCCTTAGCCAATCCAAGGTGGAAAGCAACTATGGATGAGGATATGAAGTCCTTGACGAAGAATGAGACTTGGGAGATAGTCGAATTACCAGCAAAGAAGAAGCCGGTAGGATGTAGATGGATTTATACAGTGAAGTATAAGTCTAATGGTTCAATAGAGCGATACAAAGCAAGGCTGGTTGCCAAAGGGTATACTCGAACTTATGGAATTGATTATGATGAAACATTTGCACCGGTAGCAAAGTTCAACACCGTTTGAGTTTTACTGTCACTTGCTGCAAATCTTGACTAACCATTGGAGCAATTTGATGTGAAGAATGCTTTTTTTGCATGGGAAATTGACAGAAGAAGTTTATATGGATCTACCACCAGGATCAAACAGACCAGTCCAACACAGTAATAAAGTGTGTTGGTTGAAGAAAGCACTGTATGGTCTCAAGCAGTCGCCAAGAGCTTGGTTTGGGAGATTTACAAAATCAATGAGGATATTTGTATATTGTCAGAGTAACTCAGATCATACTAAGTTCCTGAAAAGGAAAGATGGTAAAATTACTGCTCTCATTATATATGTGAATAATATGATAGTAACTAGAAATGATCATGAGGAGAGAAAGGCATTAAAGAATTACTTGTCACAAGAGTTCGAAATGATGGATCTTGGCTCTTTGAGATATTTCCTTGGTATTGAAGTTTCTCGCTCTAGAAAAGGCATAATTCTGTCTAAAAAAAGTATGTTCTTGATTTATTGAAGAAAACTGGAATGTCCGTTTGTCAGCCGATTGGTACACCTTTAAAAGAAGGACTGAAACTTTGCAATGAATCTGATCATGTGCCTTGTGATAAGAAAAGATATCAGAGATTGGTTGGACAACTGATGTATCTTACACATATACGGTCAGATTTGTTATATGCTTTAAGTGTGGTAAGTCAGTTTATGCATGCACATCGGGAACAACATATGGATACAGTGATGAGAATTATGAGATATATTAAGTATGCTAAAAAAAAATGGGTCTTATTTGCGAAACATGGTCACTTGAAGGTTGAGGTATATACTGATGCTGATTGGGCAACATCCATAATTGATAGGCGCTCCAATTCAGGATACTTCACATTTGTTGGAGGAAATTTAGTTACATGAAGGAGCAAGAAGCAAAATGTTGTTGCGCGCTTTAGTGCGGAGGCTGAGTATCGTGGAGTAGCTTTAAGTATAGCGGAAGTTTTATGGCTGAAACTTTTGTTTCAGGACTTAGGCTATGGTCCGACGGAAACTATGAAAGTGTATTGTGATAGCCAAGCGGCGTGTGATATTGCTGCTGATCCGGTTCAGCATGATAGGACGAAACATGTAAAGGTTGACAGATTTTTCATCAAAGAAAAAATTTATGAGAAAGTCATTGAGATATCTAAAGTGAAGTCAGAAGATCAGCTCGCAGATATCCTAACCAAGACCGTTTCGAATCGGCTCTTCTTGAAATTTGTTGACAAGTTGGGCATTTTCAATATCTATGCACCACTTGAGGGGGATTGTTGAAATATAGTAATTGTATATTCTATTTTCTAATCTATAGGAAACAGATTCTCCAAATCTCTCATCTCCTCAATTTGTTCTCAATCTCCTTTCTTATTCTCAAATAATGTAATTCTTATATATAGATGTACACAGTAGATAGATAAATAAGAAAATCATACCCCCCACACCCACCCACACACCCACACACACACACCCCTCTCAAAGAATGTAATTCTTATATATAGATGTACGCAGTAGATAAAAAAATAAGAAAATCATGCCCCCCACACCCACCCACACACACACACACTCACACACACACCCGTGTGACCTCACAACAAAGTTCCACAAAATAACAGAATAACAGATCAACTCAAAAACCCATATAACAAAATTAATTTTTTTATAAAAAAAAAGGGAGTGGAGAAGAGAAATGCACTCAAAAACCAATCCCTCGTTTGAATCTCACACCAATGCACATCATCGTCATAAACTGAACTGATCTTGTTGTTGATCACAAGTCAGCTCCTTCCTCAACTTTTGAGAAAACAACCGACATGCATCCATACTCAAATCAACTGCTGCTGCCAACGCCACAAACAGCGCCACATCACCTGTCGATGTAACGTGCTGCAAGCCGACGTGAACCGTCGGCTTGCTCACTTTACCTTCCCCCTCCACCATCGACTCCATCACAAATCCCCCAACAAATGGCCATGACCTCGATACAATCTCTCCTCCAACACTAGGATCTATTTTGAAATACCCGCCTTTTTTAACATTAATAGCCGATTCAGCAATTAAGAGGCCGCTATTTAGCCCGTTGTCTGTCACGAGTTCGAATTTGTAGCCCAACGCATCAATTGGACCTCGTTCGCGCCAGGCCTCGAACCGTGCCCAGGGCTTCCAGTTGGTGGTTGAGAACCCGGTCGGACGAAGGATGAGCCAGGCACCTGGGTTGGAGCGGGAAACCCGGTCTGAACCGGGGGAGGGTACAAATGGTGTGACCATCGAGGCGGCAGCAACCGGGGAGCCAGAGAGGTCGTGGATTGTGACCGTCCATCCTTTTCGCTGGTCACGTGATCGGAGGTTGCTGCTTTTGCGGCTGGAGGAGGTCAGCCACGTGCGGATGGCAGCGCCACGGGAAGATTCTGGTGGGAGTGATCTGGGATTTTAATAAAATATAATTAGTTCAAATCCACTAGTTGCAGCTAGCTAATTTTAATTGCAGTCTCAGTCAGTTGTTTATAACATAACAGTTGCTACTGCAATTCAATTGCAATAACACCCAAATCAGATAGACAACACAGTTACAGAATTATTTCAAAAATTCAGCTAACTCTTCAAATAGTTACTAATAAGCATGCAAAGCAAACACTACTTTTTTTTTTTTACTTTTTAGCTTCTAATTAATTCACCATAAACTAACCCTTAATCATCAAGGGAGAAAGTTAAAGGATAAGATTAATGCTTCTTAATCCCCAAAGTTAATTGCAACTTGAGAAAAATAAGAATGCTCACCTCAAAGAATCATGCAAGCCTTTTCCTATCTAAAAGCAAGCAGTAGTATATATTCATAACTAAAGTACTCGTATATTCAATTCAAGTGCAAAACAATCCACATTGCTCAGCAACCAAGCAAATCAAGGTCCCTCACACCAAATAACTTCTTCTTAACTCCATTTTTACTGATCATAATCCTAATTCTTCAAAAAAAAAAATTCTTTGACTCCATATCGAACCTACGAATTATTTAACTTCTATGCAGAATGAGAGAGAATATGTGATACGAATTATTTGACTTGTATGTATACATCCAGAATGATCAAAGATGTTTGACTTCTAAAAAGTTTGGATTATAATAATAAAAAATAATAATTAAGAAGATTGATAAAAGAAAATTAATATGCAATATATGCTGACCTGGATCTAGTAGTCCGGCGCCGGTCGGTTGAGAACCGGCAACTAAAAACCGGCTGCCTAATCAACCCCCCACCACTCCCAGGACCCCCCTGGACCTGATAAACCACTGGGCTACACTCCGGTTCGCCCCCAAACTCGAACACAAACCTCGGGTCCGGCTCAGACCTCACCACCAAATGCAACCTCGCCACCGACGCACCACTCCCCAAGCTCACCCATCCACTCTGCATCACCACTGCATGTGCCATCCCCATCTCGACGTCCACCCCAACCCTCACCCTCCCTAACATCCTCTTCCCACTAAACCCGCACGATCCTCCGGTCCTGCCCGAATAAACCGACACAATCAGGCTCAGCTTCTTCAACCAGGTTTTAGTAGTCTTGTCAATACTGAACACGACAGGGGAAGATAGAGAGATAGGGTCCGGTGTTTCGGTTAGGGTTAGGGGATTGGATGATGAGGTGGCAAGGGGAAGAAGGGCAGTTTGAGGGGGTACTGTAGGGTAGTCCTGCAGGTGCATGGTGCAGAAACAAGGGTTGGTGGATGGGTGAACTTCGCGACCGGCCACCGGTTTGCTTACCGGAGGGAGCTTTAAAGCGAGGGATTCGACAATGAGTCGAACAAAGGGGCATGAATCCATTGTTGTTGCTGTTGCTGTTGTCCCTGGTTTTTTTTTATTTGGAGGAAGAGAAGAAGTGGAGGGTGTAATACGTTTCGGTTAGGTAGTTAAGGGATTTATTTAAATTATTGTGTATGTGTCAGTGTATCTTTATATTTATGGAGTAATAATATTAGTTGACAGGCTTTTATTAATTAAGCACAGCTATTAGAGATTGAGAAAGAAAAATTAAGAAAGAGAGTAATTCTACATCCACTGCCTATTTAACTACATTTCTCTTCACCATATTAGGTAACATATTCCAATAGATAGAAAAAGAGAGTGAGTGAGTGGGAGAACTCTAATAAGAATGTGCCACATAGGTAGTGAACAAAATTATAATGAAAATTATAGATGAAGCATTGCGGAATTAGCTAAAGGGAGATGAAAAAATTGGACAAGAGTGAATCCGGTTCATGAACTTGCCACGTCAGCATGCATTTTGGTGGAGTTTAATTAGGGTTTGGAAGAGTAAAGGGGAAGGTTTTAGGAATAAGATTAGGTTAAGCATTACCCTACACCAATTCATTCTGTACCCACTCCGCAATAGCCACTCTGCAATAGTTGTACGCCGTGTAAGCTAGTGAAGAAAAAAATAGTAATTTTAGTGGTGGATGTAACAGTACTCTTGGATTAAGTGTATACTAGTATTATACATGTGCTGTGAACGTAGAAAAAATTTTTTGGAAAAAAATGAAAAGGACAAAAAAAAACTACCAGCACGTCCGTTGCACGGATTGGTAGATGGATAAATTACACTAAGATCTTCTCCAATTACTATAGTAGTATTAAACGTGCATTGCACGGGTTGAGATATGGACAAATTAGATTAAGGCCTTCTCCCATTATAGTAGTAGAGATGAAGGATTATGAACATGTAAAGATGGGAAGATTTGCAACCGTATCCACATTTGGAGCGGGTTTGAGCTGAAAACAGAATAGTGATTTGTTATTTCACAATTATGATCCTAAATTTCCGGACCCAAATAAGGTATAGGATATGGGTACATATGTTAACTACTTGGCCTTAAAATCTAATTTCACATATATAAATGATAAAGGGTAAAATGTGGATCAAAAATTAGTAAACGTAAGTGAATAGGCTGGATATTCAGACCAATCTAGACCTGGTAACAGCGTTAAATACTTAAATGGATATACGAAGAAACAATAATGATGTGCATTAGAATGTCCTTGAAATATGTGTCCTTCACAAATCTCCTTAGGAACAGATTATACGGACCTAATATAATGTTCAAAATTTGGGTATATTTATTAATTACCCGAACCTGATATCTGAATCTGTCAACAAGTGAAATTTTTGATGAGTTTGGACATAAAGGATATAGAGTACATTGTTGATCCAAATCAGTATAAACTAAACCGTATACCAACACTAAATGAATATATGGAGTACTATCCGAGCGCTCCATCATGAACTCCTTAAAAATCGAAATATCAGATAAATAATTTGAGCGAGCGGGGGGGGGTGTATATTTTAGATATTTGCCAAATAGAAATGGAAAAAAATAGGTTTGCACTGTAGTCGTCAAAAGACAAAATATGGGTCAGACGAAAGATTATCTTTCGTCTCAGAAATTTAAATTAAAATATATATGAGTAAAGGGGAATGAGCAACTTGCTCATTTAGTAAATGAGCAATTTATTATGTGGCATGCATGTGATACATTGGACAACTAATCCTTTTAATAATTTTCCAATTACATGTATGCCACATCATCAATTGCTTATTTACTAAATGAGCAAGTTGCTCATACCCCTTTTTCCCAATATATATATATATATATATATATATATATATATTAGCAAGTTGCTCATACCTTTTTTCCCAATATATATATATATATATAGGAGAAGGTTCGGGTGAGAACCATGTCCTGGGGTGAGAACCTAAGGGCCTATCCCAGCCATTCATCTGTGTAATCTTAACGGTCAAGATTTTTTAAAATTAAACAATAAGATTAATTAATTTTTGCATTAAGATGTCAATCCCTTTAATTAAGGGATGGGGACCGCGTAATAATAGGAATGAAAGATCACAGATTATTAAACAGTTGCAAGTTAGTGGGGCTCTCTCCATCGGCATCCCTGGGGAACTCGCAGGTCTTCATAAGGCATGGACCCAGTTCAAAAGTGGCAAGCTTCCATGGAAAACCCTAGTTGAACCAGCCACTAAACTTGTAGGAGATGGGTTTGTAATTTCCAAATACCTCCACTCTCAGTTTCTTGTCAACCCTCACGCTATGATCAACCAGACCGGCTTGTGTCAAGTATACACCAGATTGGGTCAAGAAAAGTGTGATCAACTCGATGGTAAACCTGTCGATGATAGCTATATACAATACTTGTTAAACCCCGGAGATATATCTTTACTGTTTATTACAGTTACTGTTTATTACGCGTGATGATTTTGCAGTTGCTATTAATTTGGGATACAAAATCTTCTCGAATAGCAACTGTAATAATTATAAATAGCAACTGTAATAATTATAAATAGCAACTCTAATAATTATAAATAGCAACTGAAATAATTATACAGCAATACCTGACCACTTAAACAGCAACTGTAATAATTATATATAGCAACTGAAATAATTATACAGCAATACCTGACCACTTAAACAGCAACTGTAATAATTATAAATAGCAACTGTAATAAACAGTAACTGTAAAGAACGAAATGGTGAATGATTCTACAGTTGCTATTAATTTGGGAAACAAAATCTTCTCCAATATTTTACGGGAATAAATTATTTCTCTCTCCAGTTTGACCAAATTTGCCTTAACCGTCGCACACAAAAAAAGGCATTTTATAATTATTCCTTTTATTACGCGGTCCCCATCCCTTAATTAAAGGGATTGACATCTTAATGCAAAAATTAATTAATCTTATTGTTTAATTTTAAAAAATCTTGACCGTTAAGATTACACAGATGAATGGCTGGGATAGGCTCTTAGTTTCTCACCCCAGGGCTGGTTCTCACCCGAACCGACCCCTATATATATATATATATATATATATATATTTATTTATTTATTTAAGTGAGGGATAAAGGACAAAAAAATAAAATAAAAAAATACAAAACAGTTAAAAAGAGGCACAAAAGGACAAAAATAAAAAAATAAAAAAAATTCCAAAAAACCACCAATTGCCTGGGACGAGGGATGAAGTCCCGTCCTAGGCAATATGGCTTTTGTCAAAATGTGTTGGACGGTACATTATGTACCGTCTAATGTACCGTCCGTTAATTTTTTTTTTTAATTTAATTAGTCGGACGGAATATTATCCTTCGTCTGTCGAATTCGTCGTATGCTGAATTGAAGCGACGGTGTTTTGTTTGCCGTCCCACGTTTCAGACGAAAGATTATCTTTCGTCTCATTTAACGGACGAAAGATAATCTTTCGTGAGCTATAATTTGGCATTTGCCAAACCGTCTCCTACATTTGGTAAGCTCATGTTCATGCGACATCCAAATTTTGGGTATTTGGCAGACGACTACAACGATTTTTTTTTCCATTTTTTTCCATATTTTGGGTATTTAGCAGACGACTACAAATGCTCTTATTAGGTTCATTTTGTAGGAAGATCATGATGAACTTATCGTCATACCCACCCACTTTTTGAAAATATTTAGCGATCTGACTTACTATTCAAAATATTTAGTCAACTGACTCAATTTTGGACAAATCAGTATTAATCGTTATTGGAAATAAAGATATAGGTTAATTTTATGCCGTTATTTTCAATAGCGGCATCTCTAAAAAAAATAAAAATTGCGTGCCGTTATTTGGAGTAACGACATCAGTTAACTTATTCGCAATCGCTCTCTGTAAGACTTGAAAAAAAATGCAATTATAAAAAAAATCCTATAGATGATGCCGCTATTCCCAACAACGGCATTCTCATTACAGATATCGTTGTTAGGAATATCGGCATCAGTTATAGGAATTTTTACATATATAGATGATGCTACTATTTATATGCAAAAAATCATATAACTGATGTCGTTATCCCTAACAACGACATCTGTAATCAGAATGTTGTTATTTGGAATAGCGACATCATCTATAGGATTTTTCACACTTGCAACTTTTTTAAAGTCACATTGAGTACACGATTGAGGATAAGTTAATTGATGCTGTTACTCCAAATAGCGGTACGCAATTTTTTTATTATTATAGAAATATCGCTATTAAAAATAACGATATAGAATTAATCTAATAATAGTTAATACTGACATGTTTAAAACTGAATGAGATGGCTAAATATTTTCGAAAGTGGGTCAGAACGGTTAAATATATTTTAGAAAATAGAGTCAGTACGGCAAAAAGAACATGATAAAAGGAATTTAGAAGGGATGATGGTGGGGTCAAAGAAGTGACTGGAAAGGTGGATATGGTCGGTGCAAAACTCCATGAACTGTAGGTCGGTCCCACAAGTGAAGTAATGGGGGTCCTACCAACGGCTGGCATTTGGCTGTATCCAACAACATTTGAACATGATAGTTACATTTATTAAATACCATTTAATTACTAATAATTAGTAATCAAAATTGTACCATAACCATTTGCAACTTCAATTTTTTTAATGGTGATTATTATCAATAATTAATCAAAATTCGAATCATTTTAATCATCTTTCTAATATTCTTGCCAGCTAGTCCGCCGTCAAATGGACTCAATTACATTTATTTTTTTTATTTTTTTTATTGAATTGTTCCCCTACAAAGCTTATTTTGTTTTACCATCATTTTCCTTTTATCATTCTATGGCTTCTTCAAATGGTTGATTCATATTGAGGACTACACCTAATTGTAATTAGGGCCGCAAACGAATCAAGTTATTCGTGAACTATTCAGTTCGAGGTCGGTCAAAGCTCAGTCAAAGCTCGGCTCGAACCCAGCTCGAGCTCAAAACTGAGCTCGTTTCCTTAACGAGCCGAGCTCGAGTTTGGATTTTTTTTAGGCTAAGCTCGCGAGCTATTCGGCTCGAATACGGTCAAAGCTCAGCTCGAGCCAAGCTCGAGCTCAAAACTGAGCTCGTTTCCTTAATGAGCCGAGCTCGAGCCTGAAGGTATTCGGCTCGGCTCGGCTCGATCGCAGCCCTAATTGTAATGATCGGGTTATAGTTTTGTAACATGCCTATATGTTGACCTGTTTTACTTTTCCAGAATTTTCGTTTCTCTATTCATGTATGTAATATTTCAGTTCTTAGGCCATCTCTAATCAACAAAACCATTTTTAACACCAAAATAGTGTAAAAGTTACATCACCAAGTAATTCATCTCCAACCCATAACATAATTTCTAACACAAAAAAGAATATTCTCTGCATATTCTTCACTATCTGCTTTTTATATAACTTTTTCCTATTTTGATAATAAAATATAATTAATTTTGTCATAAATTATACAATGGGGCAAAAAAATACAATTAACTAAACAATGGGATTTTTTTTAAAGCGAAAAAATGGTGCTGGTGAACAGTAGCACGCCAGATATAGCGCGCTACTGTTCCACAACGCCAAAAAATGGCATTTTGGTGTGGAAAGTGGCGCTGGGTTGGAGTGGGGTTGAAGATGGCGCTGGCACACTAATTTCACACCATTTTGGCGCAGGCGTTGAAGATGGGCTTATAAAATGAAACTAGACGCATGCTCAGTTTTTGTGGCTATTTAATTTACTTTTCTATATATATATATATATATATATATATATATATATATATATATTCGGTTGGAAACGGGTCTGTGTGCACAGACCCGTTGCAAACTGAGATCTGGGCCATTCGGTCAAGATCCAACGGCCCAGATTTTTTTTTTGGAAAAAATTGCCTTAATCCGTCGTTTGCACTGATGAGTTAAGACAAAAAAAATTTTAAAACATTTTTCACTAACCCGTCGTTTTCAAGAACGGGTTAAGGCAAAACTGTTTTTTTTCTTCTGTATACTCCATCTTCTTCTCTCTCGATCTCTCCCCACTCTCTCTCTCATTTCTTCCCCGAACCCAAACCCAATCCCGCCGAAATCGCCCTCTTCTCACTTCGGCGACTCCTCTCTCACTCTGGCAAATCTCTCTTTCTCTTTTGTCCGTTGTTCCCCCAACCCAGAAAACCCAAACCCTAATCCACACCCAAACTTCTCCTCCTCTTCCGCCCGCTTGCTGCTCCTCCTCCTTCATTCCCACTCAGATCTCTAATCCCAATCTCTCCTCCAAACTTCGAAACTCAATCTCTCCTCCAAACTTCGAACGCAAATCGAAACTCTAGTTCGGCGACAACACCTCCATTGTAGGAAATGACAGTTATTTTATAAGGTAATGACTAATTCATTGGTTTCGTAGTTTTCATTGTGCCGATTTTTATATTTTTTCGGTCTCTTTGTACTTACTTGAATATATTAAATTTTCCCAAACAATTTGTAGATGTAGAACTTTATAAGTAGTATTTTGATAAATTTACAGGGTGCAATTGTAGTCGTAGTTGTTGTTAATCCACTACAAGGAATTTGACATATAGTGACAGCAAAAATCCGTGGGTAAAGGGCGAAAAACCGTAGGTATAGCCTGTAAAACCTATACCAACGGACATATTTTTCCGTCGTTTTTAATTAGCTATGCCCACGGTAAAATGCCGTCACTATAGCCTATAGCGACAGTTTTTTTACCTGTTGGTATAGGTATCGGTGTTATACCCACAGTTTCATATCCGTTGGTATAGGTTTTAAGGACACCACTTGCTTTCCTATACCCACAGTTGAAACTCCATTGCTATAGGTTTTAGCGATGGTTTTCGCATCCAAATATTTAAATATATACCCATCGCTCTATACAAATTTTTTTCTTATTAATTACGCGTATGATAATTTAATATTTTCTTTTATAATATTAATTCAATTATAAACTAAATACACAATAAAATAGATAAATGTATATATGAAACAAAATTAGATAAAATTAAACTTCAATCATATTAAAAATTAATGAAATATTACAAGCATGTCAAATTACAAAATAGTTAATAACCAGATACACAATTGAATTCCTGTGTGCAGACATGAGAATCAATACTTTAAACTACGATCAACATATTCAATGACATTATAAGATAACACTCAATTGACTCCTCACTTGAGATACGACACTAACAATTTTCTTATTTTATGGCAACCAGATCTTGATTCTCTTTGCAGTAATCTTCTTTTAGCATCCTGCAAATCTGCTTTACAACCTTCTTCACTTCATCGTCGGCAAACACAAACTCGGCTACATTTTGAGCGAGTTCAATCATTTCTCGCTTGTTAAGAGCCCTGCACAAACAAAACAAAGCAAAACGATCTAACTTTGGTCATCAATAAATAGTCAATATTCTTTTTGGTTATCGCATTCAAATAATGGGAGTGATCTCCATGATCTGGAAGAACTTGGAGCCTTTCGCCCATGCATACATAGCTTCAATGATATCAGGACGAAACAAGTGCACAAAGTTCTCAACATCAATTTGGATCTGCCAATATTTTCCAAAACATGCACACTAAAAAAGAAAAGAGAAAAAGATCTGTCAATCATAATACTTTCAAATAACATAGCATTGCTAAAACAACTGAACTAGTTAATACTTAAATCATCAGGCCAATCAATCACGGCAACAATCAACTTAAAATAGGTAACCTACTGCTATGTGGTGGCAAAGATCTTTACAATTATCATGTGTCAAGGCACTAGACATTAGAAGTAGACATTAGAAGTGCAGTCTCATTGTGTGTTGCGTGCTTAATAACTTCATATGTCATACTGGAAATTAATGATTACTGTTATAGATGAAGGAAAGAAACACGTGGAATGAAGCTGTTGTATATACTTCCCACTTTGAAGAAATAAAGAGTACTAACATTGAGAAGAGGTTACCTTGCACTCAAGCTGAACAGTGGCAACTCTCCTAGCTGTATCTTGCAGCTGGGAAAACAGCAAGTCAAGCTGTTCCCTTGGTTTTGGAGCCTCCTGGAGCTTTTCTTGCCACACAAAACAAGAGAGAAGTGCCACCACCTCTTCAACATTCACATCCTTAAGTACCCCACTGAACATGAGCTCAGTTAAAGTCAATTCATCAGCACTGCTGATCTCACAGGCAACCCTGCCCTTTAATTGCACAACATCCTCACCGGTAGTGTATCTGTAATGTTTCATTGTGACATGCAAGCAAAATAAATACAAGAGTAGGACAGATAAATAAATAAATAAAATTACAATATCAAAATATGTAACCTTTCCAAACATGCGGAAGATAAGGAATTGTTTAATGCATTACCCAAGTCTGCGGAGAACCCGTTTGCGTGCTTTGAGTTCATCTTTAAAGGCCAATGCTGAGGAAGACCGCATTGCTTTCTTAACTGATTTGATCCTTGCTGTTAATTCTTGTTTATCATGACATACTTTCAACTTATGCTGGATAAGTGGGGAGTTTCGGATATCATGCTTCTCAAATAAGCTCTCCAGCGCCTCAATCCTTCTAATAGCCTTCCTGAATGAGCTACTTTGTACCTGAAGAAAGCACATAACATGGTCAACACCATAAAAATGGAACCAATATTACTAATTTGAACATATAATTGTAACTCACTTTCATATCCTCCTCAGGATCTAAAAGGGGTATCCCATCTTTGGAGAATCTGGAACGAACTTCTAGAATCTTTTTCAAGATATTCTCCCGAGCTTCCAAAGGTAGAAGATCTTTGGGTATGACAAGGCGAATGCTGCTCAAGCTATCGATCTGTTTAACAAATCAAGTACCCACGTGAGAGTGGAGCAAGCATAAATATTTAAATCATATTCTAGGGAATAATAGGACCAGAAGGAATGTCCAATAAAATAAAGGCCAATATCTTCTCTTTTTTTTGTGTGTGTGAAGACTAAAATCTAAGCTGATTATACTTTGTAGGCAGCAACCATGACCTGAGAAAGAGGCAAGGAAACGACCACTGGTTCTCCATGCTGATTTAAAGGAACAACCTTCACCGATTTCTTTGCACCCACTTCCTCGTTAACCGCACACCTTGTTAGGACTTCCACTGTATACCTAGCATCCTCGGGTCTTTTATCTGAAAATACCAAAAAGAGATGTGAGCAGAGAAACGCATACCAAGCATTTACGCTTGTATGAGTTTGGTAACTATCAGACTTATTCTATCAGTGAACTGCAATTACTAGAAGTTCCATGCAAAATTGAGAAGTCATGCTATTGGTATATTCTCCTATACAAAAAAAAAGTCTGAACTAGTCTGATAGCGATTACAAAAATTCACACCCATTACCAAGATTTCACTTCCTAGAGAGCCATTTTGAAACATGGAAATTTTGATATTCAGAGATGAAAACTTTGACAGACCGTCCATTTTGGACAAGTTTTAGATCTTAAGTTCTGAACTTCAAAGTTGTCGTATATCTGATTTTCAGTTTGTCAATTAAAGTTTGTTGATACCCCCCCCCCCCCCCACCCCCCACAAAAAAAAAGAAAAGAAAAAAAAGACCACCTTATGGATGATGAATGCCTCAACTTACATAGACCACATTATGCTTTTCCTCCAAATCACTTTGCAGATCAATTTTACTCCTTGAGTATACAGTTCCTGCAGAACACATAAATCAACACATAAATCAGCTAATTATTAATTGCCCAAATTGTGGAATCTTTGGAATAAATTATATCAATCTGAAAATCACATTTCAATGTTCTCCATAAGAACTGTCATCTAAGAACGTTTCCTTCATGATAAGTAATTATCATGAATATATAATGTTGAAGGTCATAGATTATCAGTCCTTCCAACCTAAGTTGTTGTTTCTCAGTGCTGTACAATCATATTCTGAAACCTTTGACAAAATAAAAAAAACCTGTTAATTTATTAGCATGCATTGGCATATTAAGGGCTTAAACAAATAGTAAGACAGATAATTAGCAACTTAGAGGGACCATTGACTAGTATAGCAAAATGTTATCTAAGCGCGGGAAAGACTCAATTCTATCTGTAACTAACATGTTTACATACCTTATTTATATCATACTTCTAATTTGCATCTCTTAACACACATCAGGATTTTGTGATACAAACTTTCGAGTAAAACATTCATTTCACGCATGCAACCTAGTAACCCAGCCTCAGTTAATAACTCACTTTTTTTCCCGAGAAACTCGCCCAATAACAAGACTATTGACCACAAAACTCGCTCAATAACAAGACTAAATATTGCAATAAAGGAGAAAGAGAGTTACAAAGACTCCAGATTGGAAGATAAACATCAAATTTCAAGACTTGTCTTCCTTGTTTGACAGCTAAAAACAAGAAAGGGAATCTCAGGTTCCCCTTTGTTCTCTTTGTGAGGAAAGGAGTCAAAACCTTTCTTCCACTACTCTAGGCATTCTTGCACCTTCACCAATAAATCTTTACACACACAAAATTAAAATAAATTGAAATTGAGCCAAAGCTCAAAACAGGCTGTAATCCACTTTAGTTTTGTGGCCTATAAACCAAATCAAATTACAGGAACTCAGAGCAAATTAAGCAAGATTGAATATTGAATTACCTTCAAGTATCTGTCTTTCACAAATAAGGAGTTTCTAAATTATTGTGAAGTTTATAATTTCGATGATCAATTGAGAATTTGGGACTTTGGGATCTGTTGGCAATAACAGATCCCAATAAAGGGAGAGCAACCAACCAGCTCATGCAATAGAGGAACTATGCAAAAATTCCTGAGAAAGGGAAACTAGCAAAAGAGAAAATAAAATTTGCTTCTGGGAGATGTATTCATTACAAGCACAACACAATCCAAAGGACTGCCTAGAAACTCATTTTAATTTTTCTATATTCCAAGAGATTAACTTCATTATGATTATTATGTAAGAACATTAGTCAATCATTTTGCAAGAAAATCAGCAGTATACATGAGAAAGATATAATGAGGTAACCATTAGGGAAGATATTATGAATTAACACAGTATAACTAGGCCAATCATACAAAGACTACGGATACAAATTGAATAAACAACATACCTAAAGACCAGTCCCCACGAGCACAACATATCAGATCTAGTCCCTTCCCTTCTTTCCGCAATCACTTGTTTCTCTTTTCTGGGTAAGAGACCAAAAATTTAGGTTGTTTAGCATTATTAAATACATGATGATAAATTAGAAAGCATTCATAGAGAACAAGACTGTTATTCACAATTCTGAGAAAACACAAGCATTCTGCTGGATATTCCCACCAAAATATTACTCCATACCTTCCACCAAACAAATCACACTACTGGAAAATAATTTTGCCAACTAGAATAATTTTGCCAAACAAATCACACTACTGGAAAATAATATTACTCCATACCTTCCACCAAACAAATCACACTACTGGATATTCCCACCAAAATATTACTCCATACCTCCCAGCAAACTAGAAGGTTTAGAAGATAATTTTGCCTTTCGTGTAGATGAAAAGAAGCACAAACAAATCACACTACTGGAAAATAAAAGAACTAATCAAAAACTAACGAAAATCTCTGTGGTGCACAGCATCATTCAGCCCCAGTATAAGCGGACCAAGAACAAAGCTTCTGGGTACTTCTTGTGCAATTCTTGATTATCTAGTCTAAATTAAAACCAATAAACCCTAATTACCCCAATCGAAACCCTAATTATTCAGAATAAAAGATGTATATATTCAAAAACGGCGAACCTCAATGCCGGCGCCAGCAGTGGAGGAGGAGGAGGAGGCGCCGGATGCGAGGGAGATCTCGTCGAGATCGACGCCGAGGAAGAAGAGGAGGAAGCGGGAGAAATCTTGTCTTCTTCGTGAGGGATAAGGGGCGACGGCAGCTGGAAGAGGGGGACGCGACTCGATCGGGAGGAGGAGGATTAGAGGTTGGGTTTGGGGAGAGAGGGATTCGGGACATCGGGTGCGAGAGATAGAGAGGAGAGAGAGAGAGAGAGATATGGGTGTGAGCGTGAGAGATACTCTATAATTTGGGGGTATTTGGGATTTGGGAGGGAAAATGAAAAGATTGGGGGGAAAATAAATTATAGAATTACCCACCTATACCCACAGTTTACTATAAGTCTGTGGGTATACAATGTCTGTACCCACGGTTTTAGTGATCCGTCACTATAGGTGTCCGTTGGTATATGACAAATTTCTTGTAGTGATCGCTCGACGATATTGTAGATTGAGTTGTATTTATAATTGTTCGATATTAGTTAAACCGCATAAACGATCCCAAAAAAATCTGAAATCTTGTGGGTGGGTCGAAATCACGACACACAAGCTAACGGTACCTGTTGGAATGAGTTTTGTATCGCGGTTTGCAAGATACGTTCGCGTATCGCTTTTGGTCAAGTAAAACTAAAATAAAGCAGTACGCAGCCGTATCTCGCAAACCGTGGGTCAAAACTCACTTTTACAAGTTGTGTTGCCATCTGTTACGTGTATTCGACCATGTTGTAAGGTGTTGATTTTTCGAGGCCATTTGTGCATTTTTCTCACATTTCTCGGAGAAAAACAAATAAACTAATAAATATTTTAGTACGGATACACTAGAAAACCCTACAAACGATCTCTAAAAAATATGAAACATTGCGAGTAGTTTGGTCTCACGTAACACAAGCCTCCACAACTTGTAGAAGTGATATTCGACTCACGGTTTTAGAGATACGGCCGTGTATCGCTTTTGGTTAAAATAAATCCAAATAAAGCGGTACACGGCCGTATATCGCAAACCGTGACTCGCAACTTACTTCTACAAGTTAGGGTAACTTATGTTACGTGAATTCGACCAAGTTGCAAAGTTTTATAAATTCTGGATGCCGTTTATGTAGTTTTCTCACGTTCATCGAACAAGAACTTAATAACTTAGAAATATTTTAGTACAGTTACACTAGAAAACCCTATAAACGACCTCCAAAAAATACAAAACTTTGTGAGTAGGTTGGACTCATGTAACACAGGCCACCACAACTTGTAGAAGTGATATTTGACTCACGGTTTGTGAGATACGGCTATGTATCGCTTTTGGTTAAAAAAAATTCAAATAAAGCGGTACATGGCCGTATCTCGCAAACCATGAGTCGAATCTCACTTCTACATGTTGGGGTGGCTTGTGTTACATGAATTGTACACAACTGCAAAGTTTCATAAATTCTGGATGCCGTTTGTACGGTTTTCTCACGTTCCTCGAACAAGAACTAAATAATTTAGAAATATTTTAGTGCGGTTAGACTAGAAAACCCTACAAACGATCTCCAAAAAATATGAAACTTTGTGAGTAGGTTGGACTCACGTAATACAAGACACTGCAAATTGTAGAAGTGATTTTTGACTCACGGTTTGTGAGATACGGCCGTGTATCACTTTTGGTTAAAAACCCAAATAAAGCGGTACATGGCCGTATCTCGCAAACCGTGAGTCGAAACTCATTTCTACAAGTTAGGGTGGCTTGTGTTACGTAAATTGGACCAAATTGCAAAGTTTTATAAATTGTGGATGCCGTTTGTGCAGTTTTCTCACGTTCCTCGGAGAAGAAGAAATAAAGTTAGAATTTTTTTAATACGGTTAGACTAGAAAACCCTACAAATGACCCCCAAAAAATACAAAACATTGTGAGTAGGTTGGACTCATGTAATACAAGCCACCGCAACTTGTGGAAGTGATTTTTGACTCACGGTTTGCGAGATACGGCCGTGTATGACTTTTGGTTTAAAAAAACCCAAATAATGTGGTACACGGTCGTATCTCGCAAACTGTGACTCGAAACTCACTTCTCCAAGTTGGGGTGACTTATGTTACGTGAATTAGACCAAGTTGCAAGTTTTTGAAATTCTGGATGCCGTTTATGCGGTTTTTTCACGTTCCTCGAACAAGAAGAAATAAAGTTAGAATTTTTTTCACATACCGTAAGGGTTCGTGTTCATAATTGTTCTATTTTTATTTTTTTTGTTAGATATGGACAGTGTTAAAGGATGTTCTACTGTGGGAGAAAAATTTGATCGTGCACAAGAAATGGTGAATTTCAGCCGCAAGTTGACGAGCACCTAAAACCGAAGATAGGTATGACGTTTCATACTTTAGATGAGGCAAAGAAATTTTATGCTTCATATTGTAGATGTGCGGATTTTGCTATGCGTAAGGGTGAAAATAAATATAAGAAAACCGATATAGCAGACAAATCATATGTATGTAATAAAGCCAATGAGTCACCGAGTAATCCTAATGAAGTTAGACGGGGAACTACTTTTAGAACGGGTTGAAAAGCTTTCGTTCTTGTAAAACTAATCGAACAAAGTAATACATGGATTATTTATTCATTTAATGAACCACCCAATCATGACTTTACCTCACTCGGTAGACGTCACTTGCTGCCTCGAAACCGTGTATTGTCAAAATCAGATAAAAAAGTTATTGGTCAACTTACCGAAGCTAATGTCTCTATATGTAAACAAATACTTTTCGAAGGTGCAAGTGGATGTCATGATAAAATTGGATTCACTAAAACCGACGTTAGAAATCTAAGAAGAGACTCGATGGAAGGTATGAAAGGACATGACGGGCAAATGCTAATTGAGTTCTTTGAATTGAAAAAGGATACCGGTCCTTTATTTGTTTATGATTACTAATTAGATCCCGAAGGGCGATTGTCTATTTTATTTGGGTGGATGGTATCGCTAGGAAGAATTATGAAGTATTTGGAGATGTAGTTTACTTTGATGTCACCTACAACACGAACCGATACTGGATATTATTCGTACCATTTGTTGGAGTCAACCATCATTGGAAATCAACATTCTTAGATTGTGGGTTCATTTCAAATGAGAAGGCAACCTAATTTGAGTGGTTCTTTGAAAAATGGCGAGTAGTAATGGGTCACGATCCGTTGGGTATCGTGACAGATGAGGATCGTGGAATCGATGCTGCAATTAAGAAAGTTTTCATCACCACTGAGCATCGATATTGCATTTGGCATATTTTAGATAAGTTACCGCATGAGGTGCGTATTTCGAATAATATCGATAAGTTTAGAGATGCTATGAAGTGTATCATCTATATGACTGAATATAAAACTGATTTTGAAGAGAAGTGAAAAATATTGATTTCGCAATACAAACTCGAGAATAACAAATGGTTGAACTATAAAATTGAAATTCGTGAGAAATGGGCTCTCGTCTATGCAAAAGATTCATTTTAGGGCGGCATGTTGAGCACCCAACGGAGAAAATTTCTGCATTCATCCTTGAAGCAACATACCCATAAGAAATACTCATTACAAAAATTTGTCATCTTTGACCGAGTCTTAGTAAAACAAAGACACGAGGAACTTAAAGAAACTCATCGTAATCATGAGAAGAGACCAAAATTGAAGACCGAATGTGTAACACCCTAGAATTTTAGATAATGTTTTTGGGATTAATAAATGAATTAAAGTGATTTTTGATAATTTAATAAATATTTTTCTGAAATTTATCTTTTTGCACGTGTAAAACATGCAAATATTTTCTTGGGAAACTATCAGAAATTATTTAGTGAAAACCTAATATTTATTAGTAGCTATTATTTATGAATTTTCTGGATTTTTTATATTTATTTGGCATGTTTGCAAATATTACAAAAAGATGGACTTTTGTGCAAAATTACCACTTGGAGTAAAAAAACTCCAGATTTTCGGTTTTCTGGGCTGAGCATGATGGCTGGCCAAGTCAGAGATAAACAACTTAATTTTTTCTAATAAATTTGGTTTATTTTGCTAATTTATTTAAGAAGAGTCTTTTTGCAAAATTGCCACTTGGAGGCAAAAATTACAAAATTGATTTTCTGGACTTGATACTGATGCCGGCCAGATCTGGGAAGATAATTTTGATTTTAATCTCATCTAAAATGGTTAATCTGGTTACCTAGTATAAAGGACCTATATATGTAAAGATATATCCTAGAGGAATATTTTGCAAAATCTTTTCAAAACCCTGAACCTCCAGATTTCGGCTATTTAGGGGGCTGCTACAGCCATCTCTCCTCTGCACAAAACAAGAGTATTTTTATTATTGATTTTCTTGGAGTTTCGAAGCGAGAATCTTGGATTTTTGCGAAACGATGTGCTTTTTCTTATTCTTTATTACTTTCGTTGATTCTTTAATAAGGTGAGTGACATATGTTTGATTTATTGTTGTTCTATGCATGCTAAATATGAAGATTTACCTAGTAGAATGCATATTAGATGATTGTATGATGATATAATGAATATATTGATGGATAGATAATTAAAAGTGGAACTTTATGAATAATATGACATTGATGAATAAAATCTCTATATAGATTACTTAAGAATGTTAAGAACTTAGTAAGAATCATGGGTATGTTGTTTTCCTTCATCTTCTTGCTGAATTGATGGTATATAATGGGTTTGTAAGACTTATGATGCATAAAGTGAATAAAGATGGATTCTTTACTGTGTATGCATGTATACTTTCTGTTTTGATATTTTGATTGGATGGAACTTGACTAACACATGTTGTAGATGCATATAATCATGGAAAAATTGATTTAAATATTTGTATATGTGTTTAACAAATTCCAAGGGAAGTTTTAAAATCAAAAGATCATGTTTTGAAGGTTGAATAGGATTTTGATTTTCGGATTTGGTTGTACACAGCCGAAATTAAACTTTTGAATTTTTTTGATGTTTTCAAGTGGATCTTCGATGTAAATTGATACTGAGATTGAATTGAAAATTGTACTACTCTTATAATATGATTCTTGTTGATTTTACTCATATATATATACATATATACACATATAGTCCTATATTCCTGATTTGAAGAAATTATTAAAAAGATTGCTTTTTTGTGAATTTGATGAGAGTTTGATTTGATTTATGAACCCCAGTATGTTAGAAAAGTTGTATTTGATCATCTCAGGATTTTAAATTTATAAATTCATGCTTTTAAAGATTATAATCTAAGTATCATTTGAGAAGTGCACGAAATTTAAAGCTGCTGTATATAGGCAGTTTTTGGCATGATGGTCGACCGCCCAAGAAAAACACGTAAATTGACGGTCGACTGTCAGTTGTAGATTTTTGGACTTTTAGCATGTCATTCGACCGCCACTTTTGAACTAAGATGTCGGTCGACCGACACCTGCTGTCAGTGTTGTTTTGTTAATTTTTCTTGCTGATTTCTTGAACGATTATTTCTTCGAACTTATGGATTATTGATATTCTGTTTTAGATGAAGTTTTGCTGCAGATTACTGTATTTTACAGAGAGTTATATTTTGATTGATAATGAAATTTAATTGGTATTTCTATGGCTTTAGAAAGCGAATTATATATGGATTTCGAGGGATTAATGTTTTGTGATTTTTCAATGACTTCAAAAATGTGGAACTTAGTTGTTTAAGAGATTTTATCTCAGATTTTAATTTTGAAAATTTATGGGTATTTGGGATAAATTTGAATTTGTTTGATTTAATAAGTTTTCTTAATATGAACGAATTGATGAAGGAATCAAGAGTTTTAATGAAAGATTTATGTTGATATTTGAGTTGTGAGTCTCTAGAGGTTGAATGGGATTCCTGTAAACCGATAGATGAGATTTTGTGGTTCTTGGCCAGTTGGGACCTGGGGTTGTTCTGGTGGAATTAAGTCCGACAGAGTACACCAACTCTAGAGAGGGGGAAAGTTGTGTTTTAATTAATAATCAACCTAAGGACAGGTACTAGTGGAGATGTGATAGAACTTGGGAAACATAAGTATGAGCTTTGTTGATTAGTCCAACGGATGTATTCCAGGACTGTGTTTGTTGTGTCCCTAGTATATTCGCGTGTCGAGATTCGGCGGGCCTATTCACGAAACATCTAGATGATAGTTGGTATGTTTGCGTGTCGAGGGTCGACATGCCTATTCACAGAACATACGGTGCATTCGCGTGCCGAGGGTCGGTAAGCCTATTCACGAAATGTACTGTGTATCTGCACGTCGAGGGGCGGCATGCCTACTCGTGGGGTACATGGCAGGGAGGTGATTCTCCGGAGTTAGAGCTATGCTTACATGATGCTTGCAGATCGAGGGTTGTTAGGCCTATTCGCGGAGTATTTTAGATCTTGTTTCTATCACCATAGTAGGATTAGTTCATAACAAGGGATTAAACCCTATAAAGTGGAGAACGATAAGGGCTTGCACCAGACCTATGTAGTATGGAATGCATAGAATCCGACAAGTATGTATTAGAGATTCATCATACTGCATTTGTATTTTATTGACTTGTATTATGCATGATGTTTTTCTGTTTTTCTACACTTGACACTTAACTTAGTTTCATTTGATGTTTTATGCTTTATTTATCGTTATTTTATTATCCATATGTTACTACTGTTGGAATGTGTTGATTATGAATTTATTCTTTATGCTTCATTTAAATTGTATTTTGTTTTGATGTCACTCACACCGTTATGGCTGACCCCTATAGTTTTGGAGGTTAGGGTTATCTCTAACCTCATATTTTACAGGTAGGTACCATTAGCTTGGAATTGGATGCATGTGGTAGAATGATAATATGACTTATGCAAATTGTAAAAGAATGTGTTCTAAAAGAAAGAAAATGTAATTCAAGGTGTTTAATTTTCCGCTGTTTTATGTAAAGAATTGATGTAATAAAAGTTGAAAACTTTTCTGTGTTTGACTATGTTTACTATTACATTGAGGTAGATGCTGAAAATTGTGCCACATATTTTCATACTTATTTATTGAAAATTCGGGGCGCTACAAAATGGGCGATGGAGGAACAAATGGCGGGAATATACACATTGAAGATTTTCTACAAATTCCAAAAAGTTTCACAAATTTCACCTATCAAGATTTCATATCATTCACACATACACAAATTTCACAAATTTCATCATATTTATACATTGTCAAACCAATTACAGCAACAACATTCACATGTCAATCACATTACCATTATCATTGATCATTAACATTTTCAGCAAATTTGATACACTAATTTCCAATTACATACACAAAAAAATATACTTATAACTTCAAATACATTTACTTGAGCATATATACACTCAAAAATTTAAAACTTACTGATAAATGATGCCTTCCATCGGCACGATCATGTGTCATTCAAAACCTACAAAAAAAAACTTGTAGAAATGAATAAATGGCTTATCATCAAATGAAATTACTAATAAAGGTATTCGAGTTAAATATGACATACATAATACGAAATTTACCTTAGCACGAATCTTCACCTTCATCGTGATCACTCTCTTCACCGGTTGGATCTTCTTCATATGCTACAGATCCACTAAATAAATGAGAAGAATGAGTTGGTCAACAACAACAAGTCAAGATTGAGTGAGTCAAATTAATATATACATAGTCTCAGATATATTTCCTAGCCAAATTTTTTGGGCAATTTCTTGAATCATGACATATGACACGAAGGCATGTCTTGCAAACTCTTGATTTTTTCATTTTTTGCGATTCTCTTATTGATTTCAATCTCTTCCCTCTAGGTCTTCCCTTTGTAGTGCATTGTACAGGGTCCCCTACCGGTGCATGTGCATGTCCACCACTCTCTGGTTGTGCACTACCTTTGCGGTGTGCGCTAATTCCGGGTTGAATGTGTGAAACTCCTTCAATTCCCTTAAGCATGTGGTCGAGCATGTACTTGTACGTTCCTTCGGAAGAACAACCCTGATCGTCCAACTGTCTTGAGTGCTGACTCAATTCACAATATCGAGAGGTAAAATTGTCGGCCATACTACTGGAAACAGATGTACTGCTTCTTCTCAACTGATCCCAGGTCCATCGTCTACAAATATATTACTTCGGTAGTACGGTGTGATCGGTGAACCGAAGAATCGCCAAAAGATGTTTGTATGGAATGCCTATGAATTCATACATGGAACAAGGACATTTAGCCATTTGATGGTGTTTGCAAAAAGAAATCACCCTCTCCGGTTCTGAATTTTCCCAAATCATCATAGAAAAAGTTGAACTATCTGGTGTATCCATACTCGCAATGAAATTCACATTAAGTAATAAGCTTTTTTGCACTTCTTGTTGGAATTTGTAGAAATTCTTCAATGTGTATGTTCTCGCCATTTGTTTCTCCATCGCCCATTCGGTCTTCAATTTTAGTCACTCCTCACGATTACAATGAGCTTCTTTAAGTTCCAAGTGTCTTTGTTTTACTAAGACTCGGTCAAAGATGACGCCAAATTCATGTAATAAGTACTTCTTATGGGTAAGTTGCTTCAAGGATGAATGCAGAGATTTTCTCCGTTGGGTGCTCAACATGCCGCCCCAAAATGAACCTCTTGCATAGACGGGAGCCCATTTCTCATGAATTTCAAATTTATCGTTCAACCATTTGTTATTCTCAAGTTTTTATTGTGAAACCAATATTTTCCACTTCTCTTCAAATCAGTTTTATATTCGTCATATAGATGATATTCTTCAAAGCATCCCTAAACTCATCTATATTATTCGACATACGCACCTCATGCGGTAACTTATCCAAAATATGCCAAATGCAATATCTATGCTTAGTGTTGATGAAAACTTTCTTCAATGCAGCACCGATTCCACGATCCTCATCTGTTACAATTCCCAACAGATCGTGAGGCATTACTCGCAACTTTTTAAAGAATCACTCAAATGAGAATGCCCCGTCATTTGGAATGAACCCACAACCTAAGAATGTTGATTGTAAGAGCATCCACAATGGTGTTTTCATTTTGTAAAAAATGGATGCTACAGTAATAGCAAATAGCGATGAAGGCTGTAGTGGTTGCGTGCTATATTCTGCGCTTTTTAAAAAAAATTGCGTTGGACGGTATAACATATACCGTCCCGCAATTTTTTTAAAAAAAATTGCGTGGGACGGTATATGTTATACCGTCTCTCTTGTTTTAAAAAAAATTAAAAATTTAATTATTAATTAACTATTAAAATATATTAATTAAATAAAATAAATAATATTATAATACCTAAACCTAATTAATTAACTAACTATACCTAACTAATACCCCTAAACCTACCCACTACCTAACTAATACCCCAATTCAAGGACGGGATAACATATCCCGTCCGAGAATTAATTTTTTTTTTCGATCGGAGGAATCTTGGCCGTTCATTAAAAAAAAATTTTAAAAAAAATGAAAATCTCCTGGGATGGGATATGTTCTCCCGTCCGATTCAGACGGGATAACATATCCCGTCTGAGGAGTTTTTAAAAATAAAAATAAAAATTGGAGGGACGGTATATGTTTTCCCGTTTGACGGGATTAAAATATTATAAAATCGGAGCGACGGTATATGATATCCGTCCTTTATAATTTGAGAATGGGTATTTCGTTTCTCATATATGAGAAACAGATATAGAAGGTTTGCTAAAAAATGGAAAAATAGAAAACCACTGCAGACGATCGTTTCTTATAAAATGGCAAATTGCCAATTATAAGAAACCGCTGTGGATGCTCTAAATGATGGTTGACTCCAACAAATGGTACAAATAACATCCTGTATCGGTTCATGTTGTAGGTGGCATCAAAGCAAACTACATTCCCAAATACTTCATAATTCTTCCTAACGATACCATCCACCCAAATACAATGGGAAAATTGCCCTTCGGGATCTACTTGGTATTCATAAAAAAATAAAGGATCGGTCTGTTTTTTTGATTCAAAGAACTCAATTAGCATTTGCCCGTCATGTCCTTACAAACTTTCCATCGAGTCGCTCCTCAGATTTCTAACATCGGTTTCAATGAATCTAATTTTCTCATTCCCTCCACTTGCACCTTCGAAGAAAAGTATTTGTTTGCATATAGGGACATTAGATTCGGTAAGTTGACCAATAACTTTTTTATCTAATTTTGAAAATACACGGTTTCGAGGCAGCAAGTGACGTGTACCGGGTGAGGTAAATTCGTGATTGTGTGGTTTCTTAAATGAATAAATAATCCATGTATTGCTTTGTTCGATTAGTTTTACACGAACGAAAGTTTTACAAGTCGTTCTAAAAGTAGTTCCCCATCTAGCTTCATTAGGATTACTCGGTGACTCCCCGGCTTTATTACATACATATGATTTGTCTACTATGTCGGTTTTCTTGTATTTATTTTTACCCTTACGCATAGCAAAACCTGCACATCTATAATATGAAGCATAAAATTTCTCCGCTTCATCTAAAGTATGAAAAGTCATACCTATCTTCGGTTTTAGGTGCTCGTCAACTTGCGATCGAAATTCACCCATTTCATGTGCACAAACAAATTTTTTTCTGGCAATGAAACTTCCTTCAACATTGTCCATATCTAACAAAAAAGATAGAATAATTATGAACACGAACCGTTACGGTATGTGAAATTTTTTTAACTTTATTTCTTATTGTTCAAGGAACGTGAGAAAACCGTACGAATGGCATCCAGAATTTCAAAAACTTTGCAACTTGTTCGAATTCACGTAACACAAGCCATAACAACTTGTAGAAGTGAGTTTCGAGTCACAGTTTGCGGGATACAGCCATTTACCGCTTTATTTGGGTTTTTTTAACCAAAAGCGATATACGGCCGTACCTCCTGAACCTTGAATCGAATATCACTTCTACAAGTTGCGGTGGCTTGTGTTACGTGAGTACAACCTACTCGCAAAGTTTCGTATTTTTTGGAGGTCATTTGTAGGATTTTCTAATCTAACCGTATTAAAAAAATTCTAACTTTATTTCTTTTTGTTCGAGGAATATGAGAAAACTGTACAAACGGCATTCACAATTTATAAAACTTTGCAACTTGGTCTAACTCACGTAACACAAGACACCCCAACGTGTAGAAGTGAGTTTCGACTCACGGTTTAGGTTTGCGAGATACGGCTGTGTACCACTTTATTTAGGGGTTTTTTAACCAAAAGAAATACACGGCCGTATCTCGCAAACCGTGAGTCGAAAATTACTTCTACAAATTGCGGTGACTTGTGTTACATGAGTCCAACCTACTCGCAAAGTTTCGTATTTTTTGGAGGTCGTTTGTAGAGTTTTCAAGTCTAACCGCACTAAAATATTTCTAAGTTATTTAGTTCTTATTCGAGAAACGTGAGAAAACTGCACAAACGACATCCAGAATTTATAAAACTTTACAACTTGGTCCAATTCACGTAACACAAGCCACCCCAACTTGTAAAAGTGAGTTTCGACTCATGGTTTGCGAGATACAGCGGTGTATTGCTTTATTTGGGTCTTTTTAACCAAAAGCGATACACAGCCGTATCTCGCAAACCATGAGTCGAATATCTTTTCTACAAGTTGCGGTGGCTTGTGTTACGTGAGTCATGAGTCCAACCTACTAGCAAAGTTTCGTATTTTTGGAGTTCGTTTGTAGGGTTTTCTAGTATAACTGCACTAAAATATTTCTAAGTTATTAAGTTCTTGTTCGAGGAGAGTGAGAAAACAGCACAAACGGCATTCAGAATTTATAAAAATTTGCAATTTGGTTGAATTCACGTAACACAATCCACCCCAACTTGTAGAAGTGAGTTTCGAGTCGCGGTTTGCGATATACGACCGTGTGTCGCTTTATTTGAGTTTTTTTAAACCAAAAGCGATACATGGCCGTATCTCTTGAACCGTGAGTCAGCTATCACTTGTACAAGTTGTGGTGGTTTGTGTTACGTGAGACCAACCTACTCGCAAATTTTCGTATTTTTTGGAGGTCGTTTGTTGGGTTTTCTAGTGTATCCGTACTAAAATATTTCTTAGTTTATTTGTTCTTTTCCAAGAAATGAAAGACAACCGCACAAACGGCCTCGAAAAGTCCCAACACATTACAACATGGTCGAATACACGTAACAGAAGGCAACACAACTTGTAGAAATGAGTTTTGATCCACGGTTTGTGAGATACGGCCGTGTACCACTTTATTTTAATTTTACTTGACCAAAAGCGATACGCGGAAATATCTTGCAAACCGCGAGATGAAACTCACTCCAATAGGTACCGTTAGCTTGTGTGTCGTGATTCTGACCCACCTGCAAGGTTTTGGATTTTTTTGGTACCGTTTTGCGGTTTAACTAATATCAAACAATTATAAATACGACCCAATCTACGATATCGTCGAGCAATCAATAACAACTACGAATACAATTGTAACATGTAAATTCATCAAAATACTACTTACAAAGTTCTACATCTACAAATTTTTTGGGCAAATTTAACATATTCAAGTAAGTACAAAGCGACCGATAAAATATGTAAATCAGCACAATGACAACTACGAAGCCAATGAATTAGTCATTACCATACAAAATAACTGCCAATTTCTACAATGCAGGTGTTGTCGCCGAACTAGAGTTTCGATTTGCGTGCGAAGTTTGAAGGATAGATTGAGTTTCAAAGTTTGGAGGAGAGATTGGGATTAGAGATCTGAGTGGGAATGGAGGATGAGGAGCGGCAAGCGGACGGAGGAGGAGGAGATGTTTGGGTGTGGATTAAGGTTATGGTTTTTTGGGTTGGGGGAGAAACGGACGGAAGAGAGAGAGAGAGATAGAGAGAGAGAGAGAGAGAGAGATTCGCTGGAGTAGGAGAGGTGGAAAGTGAGAAAGTAGTCACCGGAGTGAGATGAGGATGATTTCGGCGGGATTGGGTTTGGATTCGGGGAAGAAACGAGAGAGAGAGAGTTTGGAGAGATCGAGAGAGAAGAAGATGAGTATACAGAAAAAAACAATTTTGCCTTAACCCGTTCTTGGAAACGACGAGTTAAGGCAAAATGTTTTATAATTTTTTTCCTTAACCCGTCAGTGTAAACGACGGGTTAAGGCAATTTTTTTCCAAAAAAGATCTGGGCCATTGGATCCTGATCCAACGGCCCAGATCTCAGTTCGCAACAGATATGTGCACACAGACCCTTTTGCAACTGAAAGACAGCTATACACACACACACACACACACACACACACACACACACACACACACACACACACACGTACACACGCCTAGTGTTACCCTACAAAAGCTGACCTTGGTTGGAATCATATGTCTTAATGTTGTTTGTTTCTACTTAATTTCTAATAGGATCGGTGGAAAATTTTCTCAAACCGCATGAGCGAAACCCTAAAGGGGTGGATAATTTTGTATAGAATGGCAGACATATAGGACGTGGATCCCTCCCTTCATAATTCTTTTATATATTTTTGTAGGAGACAGTTGATATGGGGTGGATGACGTGGCCCCATCTGGACCATCAGATCACCTCAGATTTTGCTCCCCTGTGATCATCAGGTCAATCTGGTCAAATGGGCTTTAGCCCATTCAGTCCCACAGGAAAATGGGTCCGGCCCGGTCCGTTAGGGTCTCAGACCCATTTACCCCTGCCTATAAATACCAGACCTCCCTACTCACTTCCAAAGGTAATAAATTTTTCCTTACCTGAACCCTAGCTACTGTTGCTTTCTCAGTGACTGACTAGATCGTCGGAGGAACTGTCGTCGAGACTTCTCCCGGTGTTTCTAGGCAGTGTGCAGGTACAAGAGTCTGAGCTGAGCCTCGAAGATCCGAGCCGAGCTACGAGATTCAAGCCGAGCATCCGGCCACTACCTCCCTCCGGCTACTCCCGAGCCGATCCTACAGCCGAGGATCGTACCAGCATCAATACCACATCTTCCACTACATAAATTACAAGAACTCAATCCTGTTTCCCCACACCCTAAAAACAAACAGTATCAGGTTGGTGCCGTCTGTGGGAACCTATTAGGTATTGACACCAGCCCAATCCTAGCCAGGGACGTCATCTCAAGTCTGAGCTCCTTCATGGCTTCGAAAGCAAGGAGGGCCGTCACCTTCGGGCATCATCCTGATCCTCCTCCCCATCACAGCCATGCGGATGCCCAGGGCTCCAACAAACCATAGGTCAATGGCGCAGCCGGACCCGGACCAGGCGCTTCTCACTTAGTTGCCACTGACTTGCGGTGGTTCATCCAAAATTGGCAGGCCAGTCGAACCAGGGGAGGGGCCGCTTCCAACTTGGTCCCGAACCATGGCAGGTAGCCGACCCCAGAACGGGTGCCAGGACAGAACGGGTGCCAGGACACAGCAAATCGCCCCGAGGACCTCAACCATCACGTGACCCGGTGGGACAAGCCCTAATTATGAGGGCTGAGTTTCAGAATTTTAGGGACGAGGTCATCCAGGCAATCTGAGGCGATCCTAGGACCAAGGCACGCAACAACTCCATCCTTCAGCCAGAAGCCCGGGGCGGCGAATCCCACGGCTCGACCCGCCCGCTTGAACAGGAAGAGCCATCCTCCGATGCCTCCGAGAGATGGAGAACCGACTCGCCCATCTCGGCGAGGGTGGACTGATGCCCGGCCATGGCTATCGGTCAACCCAACCCCCATTTTCCGCTCAAATCTTTGAAGTCGAAATCCCCAGAAATTTCAGGCTTCCCCAATTCGAGACATACAACGGCAAGGGTGATCCCAATGATCACATAGAGGGTTTTAAAACCCTCATGATGATTCACAGCACCTCGGATCCCCTCCTATGCCGCGCTTTCCCTACCACCCTGTAAGGTCTAGCTCGGGAATGGTTCTTGAAGCTCACCCTCAGCTCAGTCTTCTCATTCGAACAATTGGAAGCGAACTTCCTAGCCCACATCGTGACCAGTAGAAAGGTCGAGAAGACGAGCGCGTCCCTTCTGGACCTCAGACAGAAGGAAGGGGAGTCACTCCGTGAATTGGTTTAGAGGTTCACCGCCGAGGCAAGGTTTGTCTCCTCTCTCGATGTGAGCATGGCTTCGACAGCTTTCCGACACAATGTTCGGCACCCTCATCTTAAGGCTTCCTTGGCTAAAAAACCACCCGTCGACTTCCCCAACCTGCTCAACAGGGTTGAGAAGTACATTCGGGTGAAAGAGTCCCTAAACCCTGAGGGCACCAAAGAAGCCACTGCTAGGGGAAAGCAGAAGGCAGACAACGTCGAGCCCGTCAAGAAGGTCATGAAAGAGGCCACCGGCCTCAAAAGAATTCCTCTGGTCCCCTAATTTGAGAGGTATATGTCGCTGACACAGAACATGTCGGCAATCTTGATGGAGATCGAGTATAAAGGGATCGTCCGACTCCCTCCGCTACCAAGCAACAACAAGAAGCGGGACCATAGGTTCTACTACCGCTTCCATCGAGACAATAGGAACGAGACGGACAACTGCTGGGCCTTCAACGACGAGATCGAGGCCCTCATCCAACGAGGGTACCTGAGGGAGTTCACCCGGGATAACCCAAGAGATCGGAGGGATACAAGGAATCCGAGGCCTTCGCCTCCCCCTCGAACGATCAACCAGCGACCCAAGCGGGACCCCGAGCCCGAGGAAACCAGAGGGCAGGCCATCCTACACTGAGTTCATGGTGGACCCATGGGAGGGGAATCCAATAATTCCCGTAAGGCCTTTGTCCGAGAGGTTAACTCCGTTTGAGGCCTTCCCTCCCCCCAGATTCAGTAGCGACAGATCTCCTTCTCCGGAGAAGACCTGGAGGGAGTCTGGCTCCGGCACTGTGATGCCCTCATCATGGCAAATTTCGAAGTCCGTCGAATTCTCGCAACAAAGAAAGCTCAGTCAACATCCTCTTCCTGGAAGCATTTAAGAACCTCAAGCTCCCCTGAGATAAGCTAAAGCCGACCGGGTACACCCTGCACGAGTTCTCGAGCATCCCAGTGCAAATCGAAGGGATCGTGATGCTGGATGTAACAGCCAGCACGACCCCCATTACGCGAACCGAATCAATGGACTTCATGGTGGTCAACGTCAAGGCAGCATACAACGCCATCCTCGACTGACCTGACCTCTGCTCGTTTCAGGCCGTCCCCTCGGCCTACCACTTGAAGTTGAAGTTCCCCACTGACCTCGGGGTCGGCATTGTCAGAGGGAATCAGGAGTCTGCATGCTCGTGCTACATGACCGCGGTCGGAGGCGGGATGTTCCCCCTTGAAGCGGTCGAGCTCCAGCCTGAAAGAATCCAGTAAGAGACGGAGCCTGTGGACAAATTGAAGGAGTTCTCATTCGAGGCAGAAGACAAGTCTAAGTGGTTTTGTGTGAGTTGCACCCTTTCCCCCGACCTGAAGCCATGTCTGATTGATTGCGTTCACCGCATTATCGACCTCTTCGCTTGGACCCCGTCCGACATGCCTAGGATTTTCGAGGACCTAATCATGCATAGGATGAGCGTCGCCCCGGGCTCCAAGCTGATCCATCAGAAGCAGCGCAAGTTCGCCCCAGAGAGGCAACAAGTAGTAAAAGCTGACGTGGACAAACTGTTGTCCGTCCAGTTCATTCAGGAGGTCAGCTACCTCGAGTGGCTGGATAACGTCGTGATGGTCAAGAAGGCCACCGGGAGCTGGAGGATCTGCATAGACTTCACGGATCTCAACAGGGCATGCCCCAAAGATCCTTTCCCCCTCCTGAGCATCGACGCTCTGATCGATGCAACATCAGGTCACGAGCTCCTGACCTTCATGGATGCCTTTTCAGGCTATAATCATATCCGGATGTTCCCTCTAGAAATTGCCAAAATATCCTTCGTTACCGACCAGGGTCTCTACTGTTACCGGGTCATGCCCTTCGATCTTAAGCACGCCGGGGCCACCTACCAAAGACTTGTCAACCGAGTTTTCAAAGATTAGATCGGTCGTAACATGGAGGTATATGTCAACGACATGCTCGTCAAGAGACGACGGGGGCAGGATCATGTTGCCGACCTTGAGGAAGCCTTTGGCGTCCTTCGGTCCCACAACATGAGGCTCAATCCCACCAAATGTGCCTTCAGCATCTCCCCGGGAAAATTTGTTGGGTTTGTCGTTAGTCAGCATGACATAGAGGAAAACCCTAAGAAGATGCAGGCCATAATCGACATGGCCCCTCCCAAAAACATTATGGAGGTTCAGCGGCTCATGGGAAGACTGGCAGCCATCGGCCGCTTCATCTCCAAGTCCAGAGAGATGTCTCTCCCCTTCTTCAAAGCCCTGCAAGGGGCAAAAGGCTGCAAATGGGGCGACCCCCAGCAACAGGCGTTTGTCCAGTTGAAGTCCTACCTCGCCGACCCCCCGCTTCTGAGCAAACCCGAACCGGCCGAACCCCTCTTTTTGTACCTCTTAGCCTCGAAAAATGCACTCAGTGTTGTGCTCGTCCGGGAAGAAGAAGGTATTCAGAAGCCTCTCTAATATGTGAGAAAAGTCTTGCTCTCGGGCGAGACAAGATATGCAAAGATGGAAAAGGTGGCATATGCCCTGGTAATGGCCGTGTGAAAGCTCCGTCCTTACTTCCAGGCCCACTCTATCCAGGTCCTTACGGACCAGCCTCTTAAGATCGTCCTCCATAAGCCCGAAAGTTCCATCCGCTTAGTCAAGTGGTCAATCGAACTAAGCCAGTATGACATCAGCTACCAGCACAGAAAAGCCATTAAGGGACAGGCCATCGCTGAATTCATCACGGAGCGCACTATCTCTGAGCCATCCGACACTCAAGAGGCAGCTCCGATCTGGGAAGTTTATGTCGATGTCTCATCTTGCGAAGTGGGAAGCGGTGCGGGCATCATCCTCAAAGGTCCCGACAACTGCATTCTCCAGTATTCCCTTTGCCTGAACTTCCCAGATCAAACAACGAGGCGGAATATGAGGCTATGACCGCCGGGCTCACCCTGGCGCACAAGGCGGGGGCCAGAAAAAATAGGGCCTTTAGCGACACCCAGCTCATGGTCAACCAGATAATCGAGGAGTACGAGGCTCGTGACGCTCAAATGGTCCGATACTTGGCGGTAGTCCAGCAGCTCTTGACATCCTTCGATTACTCCTCGGTTGAACGAATCCCTAGAGAGCAAAATGCCAAGGCTGAATCCTTGTCAAAACTCGCCTCATCGTCCTTCGAAGGGCTCGACAGCACCGTCCTAATCGAAGTTCTCCTCAATCCTAGTATCGACCTCCCCGAAGTCCTCTGCCTCGCCACCGAACCACAGCCAGACAACTGGATGACTCCCATCCGGAAATTTCTGGCCAAGGATGAGCTTCCTTAAGATCGAGCTGAGGCTAGGATGACCAGGGTCCGTTCAGAAAGGTTCATCATAATCAACGAGACACTCTTCAAGTGCTCGTAAACAACAATGGATGACAGACCCTACCTTCGCTATCTGGCCCCCAATGAGGCCAAGTACGCTCTGAAGAAACTACATGAAGGAATTGGGGGGTGTCACATGGGGAGCAGGTCGCTCGCTAGAAAATCCCTAAACCATGGGTACTACTGGCCGACCATGTTACAAGACGCTCAGGACCTCGTCAAAAGGTGCGGCCCTTGCCAAAGATTCTCCTCGTTGAAAAGGCTTCCACAGGCCAACCTCCGCTCCCTGGCAAGTCTGACCCCATTTCCTATGTGGGGGATGGACTTGGTCGGCCCTTTTCCAAAAGCGACGGGCCAAAGGAAGTTTCTCGTGGTGGCTATCGACTACTTCATCAAATGGATTGAGCTAGAGCCCCTGGCCACGATCACAGAGCACCAAACTTAGCAATTTTTCTGGAAGCACATCAACTGCTGGTTCGGGATCCCGAGGGTACTTATCACTGATAATGGGACCCAATTCGCAGGCAAGAACTTTCGGAAGTTCTGCGAAGACATCGGTGTCCAGCAGCGCTTCTCATCAATATGTCCATCAGTCAAATGGCCAGGCCAAAAATACGAACCGTCAAAATCTCGACGACCTCAAGAGGAAGTTGGATAATTCATCCAAGGGTCTGTGGGTTGACGAGTTGCCAAGCGTACTCTGGGCACACCGGACGATGAAGAGAATCCCCACAGGCAAGTCACCGTTCAACCTAACCTACAGCACGGAGGCGGTTATCCTCCTAGAGATCGGGCTCCCTTTGCCCAGGATCATGGCCTTCGACGAAGAGAACAACTCAACGGACCTCAGAGCTAACTTGGATCTAATCGATGAGGTCACGGAAAAATCAGCCATCAGAAGAAGCATTTACCAACAACGGATCGAGAGGTTTTATAACAAGAAGGTCTGCCCACCGACATCAAGCTAGGTGACCTCGTGCTCAGAAAGCTAGAGGTATCCGACCCCAGTAAAAAGAGAAAGTTGGCCTCTAATTGGGAGGGCCCGAATATGGTCTCCAAAATGATACGCCCTGGCACGTACCATCTCGAAGACCTGGGGGCAGGATAGTAAAGAGGTCCTGGAATGCGGAACACCTCATCATGTTCCTCGAAGGGAAGAACTAAACTCCTTTTGCAACCGAAACTCATGTAACCGGCACCATGTACTCCTCCTTTTTGTGTAAATAAAAAGTGTAATCTTGTTTCTTCCCTTCTTTTTTTTTCCATTTTTGGGCAAATTTCGGTGCTTCCAGCTCGACATTCGACATTGACCTCGAGCCATACCCTACCTTTTTTCAAGCTTTATGGGCTAGGCGCTTGGCAATGACCTCGAGCCACAACCTAACTTTTCTACAAAGCATGGGAGCTCGATATTCGGCATTGACCTCTAGCCATGCCCTAGCCTTCTCAAGCATTATGGGCTAGGTGCTAGGCGATGACCTCAAGCCATAGCCTAGCTTTTCTACAAAGCACGGGAGCTTGATATTCGGTATTGATCTCGAACCATGCCCAAGGTTTCTCAAGCTTATGGGCTAGGCGCTCGGCAATGACCTCGAGCCACACCCTAAACTTTCTACAAAGTACGGGAGCTAGACATTCGGCATTGACCTCGAGCCATACCCTAGCTTTTTCAAGCTTATGAGCTAGGCGCTCGGCAATGACCTCGAGCCACACCCTAACTTTTCTAGAAAGCAGAGGGGCTTGGCATTAAGCATTCACCTCGAGCCATACCCTAGCTTTTGCAGCAAGCTAGGGGGCTAGGCGCTTGGCAGTGACTTCGAGCCATACCCTAACTTTTCTACAAAGTACAGGAGCTCGACATTCGGCATTGACCTCGAACCATACCCTAGCTTTCTCAAGCTTTATGGGCTAGGCACTTGGCAATGACCTCGAGCCACAACCTAACTTTCTACAAAGCATGGGAGCTCGACATTTGACATTGACCTCGAGCCATGCCCTAGCTTTCCCAAGCTTATGAGCTAGGCACTCGGCAATGACCTTGAGCCACACCCTAACTTTTCTACAAAGCACGTGAGCTCGACATTCGGCAATGACCTTGAGCCATGCCCTACCTTTCTCAAGCATATGGGCTAGGTGCTCGGCAATGACCTCGAGCCATACCCTAACTTTTCTACAAAGCACGGGAGCTCGACATTTGGCATTGACCTCAAGCCATGCCCTAGCTTTCTCAAGCTTATGGGCTAGGTGCTCGGTAATGACCTCGAGCCACACCCTAACTTTTCTAGCAAGCAGAGAGGCTCGGCATTCGGCATTGACCTCGAGCCATACCCTAGTTTTTGCAGCAAGCTAGGGGGCTAGGCGCTAGGTAGTTACCTCGTGCCACACCCTAACTTTTGTACAAAGCACGGGAGCTCGACATTCGGAATTGACCTCGAGCCATACCCTAGATTTCTCAAGCTTATGGGCTAGGTGCTCGGTAATGACCTCGAGCAACACCTTAACTTTTCTACAAAGCACGGGAGCTCAACATTTGGCAATGACCTCGAGCTATACCATAGCTTTCTCAAGCTTACGGGCTAGGCGCTCGGCAATGACCTCGAGCCACACCCTAACTTTTCTACAAAGCACGAAAACTCGATATTCGGCATTGACCTCAAGCCATACCCTGGCTTTCTCAAGCTTATGGGCTAGGCGCTCGGCAATGACCTCGGGCCACACCCTAACTTTCTCACAAGGCAGGCGGCTCGATACTCGGCTTGTGCTGTGCGCAGCGTCCTGGGCTATCTTGCAAAATAGGGAGGGACGAAAAAATCACTCACAAGGCAGGCGGCTCGATACTCGGCTTGTGCCGCACGCAGCGTCCTGGGCTATCTTGCAAAATAGGGAGGGACAGAAAAATCAATTTTTATTCATTATAAACGCCTTGAATGGCCACAGTACAATAAAAATTATTACAAAAGTTCCAATGACCCCGACCTTACTATTTCTCGGGGGGCCTTTTTGGCTAACATGAACCATATCGAACCCAACCAAACGGGACCGTCCTCCGATGAGCTCGTCCGGTACCACCGGCATCGCCAGTGTAGACACCTCGATAATGGAGCTCTGTGCATCAGCCGACCTTACCATTTCTAGATAGAGGGTCGGTGAGGAACCCAGGACAGAGGGGTTGCCTCCCCCAAAAGGGTCGAACCGAGATCCGCCTGTGCCAAGCATGACTTTTAACCTCTGAATCTCCAGCTCCTTCTCTACCGCGACCTCACATAGAACAGACTCCGAGGTTGGTCGCCTGGGGGAAGCATCAGACATCGACCAATTCGTCTCAGCACTCCCCCAGTCTCGGTCGGCTATAGCCTTCTTCAGGCATGCCGCCTCTAAACTGAGCTCCTTGGACTTGTTCATGAAATAGCTTACCACGGCTTCTTGATTGCGGGCCTGTTTGCGATAGTGGACCAACACGCTCTCCTTGGATTCTAGCTTGTTCCGAAGTCACCGGACCTCGGCAGAACTGAGGTCGGATCCTAGGGTCTCGTCCATCTGACAAAAAGGAGAGGAAACAAGAATTCACATCAAGATTCCGAAAAATGTGCAAGTCATAGCAGGTCGGCCAAAAATACATTCCAAAAAATAGTTACAAAAAGCGATGGTCAGTCCAAGCTTGGCAAATACAAAAAGAAAAAGAAAACAAAACTACTTCTGAGGGGGGATCTGCACCACTTCTTCGGCATCCCCCCTGTCTCTCTCTCTCTACATGCGAGTCCCTCAGCGCCTCGTCGCCCTCGCCCCCAGGGGTTAGCGGATGCATGGGGGGCTCCCATCCGTAGTGGAGATGTTCGATTTTGAACTCGGGGTAAAGGAGTAGAAAGTGCTCTTTTGACCGATCGTATGCCTCGTCTTAGGCGGTCATCAACTCCTCCGAAGCCGCCATCACCAGCTCCTCGTACTCTGCTGTCGCCTTCCCCCGAACCTCCACCAAGGCACGAAGGTGTTGGTCCTGTTGAGAGGCGAGGTCAGCTTGTAAGGCGCAGAGCCCCCTGAGCTGCCTTTAGCTCAACCTTTAAGTCCTTCGCTCCTCGAAGGTACCGATCAACATTCTGCTTCTCGGCGTGGACATCCTTCTCGAAGCACCTTTTAAGCTGTGCCCCGGTCATCAATGCCTGGTTGAAGAGAGTCAGGAGTCTAGAAAGAATGCCGAGTACAAAAAGATGAACAAACAACAAACCGAAACTTACCACCACTTGAGCTTGAGCCCACTTCAACCATCTCGGTCGCCAGAATGGTCTGGTCGCGGGCCGTGGCGATTTTATCTACCACCTCAATCAAGATCGGATCCTCGGCCAGCGAGTCGCCCTCCTTTACCGTCCAGTCCGGGGCGAATGGCCTTAGGCCCTTCTTGCCCACCATCTGTTGGGCATCGGGCCGAACGGCGGGGGTCCCCTCCTTCAAGACCTCAGTAATCTTGCAGCTACTGGAGCTCGGCCCCGACTCGGGTGCCTCTCTAGACAGGGTTTTCTTCGACTTCTTCGAGGGCCACTCCGAGGGAGCCTCGGAGCCCCGGACAGACCCCACCTTTGACATTGCCCCCTCGGCCCTCTTCTTCTAGGCCAGTGCCAGCAGGGCCTTCCTCGCTTCGAGCTTTGACTGGTCCTTCACTGCAGAGAGAAAGGGGGATTGTTAACATGAAAGCAGAAAATTAAATAAGAATGAAACAATAACATACAAGGGTTGGCTGGGCTCAGTCCGGCTCGGGCTAAGTGTAACTCTGTCATGTTTGGCCAACTGATGCTGGGCCCCTCGACAATTCTATCTACATCAGCCCACTCTGCCTCAGCCAAGTCCCTCTGCCTCGGGGGTTTGTGGTTCGACTTGTAGAAATTCCAGACCGTAGGAATTTCCCAAGGTACCTCGCTCCTGACTACGAAATACTTTTCCTTCCAACCCATTATGGAATCGAATGACCGTGCACCACTTTCTTTTGGGGGCGAGGCGATATGTAGAAGATGCCCTGCTGATAACCCCTAAGACAACCCGAAAATATTTCAACTTTAGTGGCACCTCTTCTCCTCGCACTTCAGAATGAAGCAGACCAGCTGCTTCCACGAATTGGGGCCATACTGCATCGGGCATAGCTCCCCCCACCTCAACACCCTCTTGATGAACGGGTGTAGCGGCAGCCTCAGTCCAGAGACAAAGGTGTTCTCGGGGAACATACAGAAGCCGGGGGCAAACTCGGTGGTGGGACGAAAACCACGGTTCGAAATCATGAGCTCGTACTCCCGGGGAATGAAGTAGTTGGCCCTTATCATGGGTAGATAGTCGACCTTCAGCACACACTGGACGTTGTCCATCTGTATCTGGGTCCAGCATGGTGAAGACACCTCCATGCCAAATTGGACCAAGTTTTCGACATCGTCAGGACACAACCTGATCGACCATGGGTTCTTATAGTAGGGACATCAAGCTCGTGCACTGGCTCAAACTCATCTAGTGTCCTCAGACTATCCGACAGGCGCCACTTCCTCTTCTTCTTTTAGATGCGAGGCACCTTCAGCGGAGACGGTGTCACCAAAGGTGGAAGAGGGGGGAGCCTCTCCTTCCTTGCTACCTACCTCATCTTCCTCTCCCTCGGCTCGTCCCTCACGACCTCTCTGCTCCACCTCCCCTTCCTTAACCTCCTTGCCTAATACCTCAACTTCCCTAGTGGAAGCCGACTCCCTCCGGCTTGCAGCTTTGGAGGGGCACCACGTCCAAAACTCGGTCATCTAAATCCCATGATGCGGAGTCTGACTGATGATCCCCCTCCAAAACTTAGTCGTCCAGATCTCAGGACATGGAGACCGACTGACGATCCCCTTCTGCCCGACCAGAAGAGCTCGCTTCGGAACCGGACTGAGAGCGCGTCAAAAAGAAAAAAAACTAACCTATATTTTGTGAACGTAGAGATCAACCAAAAAGTTATCACCGATGGGTTAGAAAGAGAAGCTCCTATTTTTAGAAAGAGAAAGCAAAGTGAAAAAATGGAGAGGGGGTGGAGGATTTATAGAGCGATAACAAAGCCTCGAATTCCACGTTGAAATCCTGAACGTTCAATCTTGATCATCAAGATCTAACGGCTGATGAGATTTCAACGCCTCGAATTCTGCATTGGAACCTTGATCAATCCTATCTTGATCATCAAGATCTAACGACTGACAAGATTTCAACGCCTCGAATTCCACCCCTATGACGTCAGCATTACATACAACGCCCTAGCTTTCACAGCAAGTTGGGAGGCTCGACACTCAAAAATGACCTCGAGCCACCCCCTAGATTTCATAGCAAGCTAGGGGCTCGGCGCTAGGTAGTGACCTCGACCCACCCCTAGCTTTTACAGTAAGCAAGGGGGCTCGGCGCTCGGCACTGACCTTGAGTCACCCCCTAGCTTTCACAGCAAGCAGGGGGGGGTCGATGCTCGGCAGCGACCTCGAGCCACCCCCTAGCTTTCACTGCAAGTAGGGGGCTCGGTGCTCGACAGTGACCTCGATCCACCCCCTAGCTTTTACAGCAAGTTAGGAGGGCTCGATGCTCGGCAATGACCTCGAGCCATGCCCTACCTTTCATAGCAAGCAGGGGGACTCGGCTCGACAGTGACCTCGAGCCACAACCTAGCTTTTACAGCAAGCAAGGGGGCTCGGTGCTTGGCAGTGACCTCGAGCCACCCCCTAGCTTTTGCAGGAAACTGGGGGGCTCGACGCTCGACAGTGATCTCGAGCCATCCCCTAGCTTTTATAGCAAGTGGGAGGGTGTAATACCCCGGACTGTACAATCCTTATATATATATATTGTCTGTATGCGTGCATATGATTGCAGTATTTTGTTTGATTGGGGTGTTGAAGTGTGGTTAGGTTTGTGGGGCGGTTCCTGAGGGGGGGCATTCTAGATGATGCACGAAAATAAGGAGTACCGATACTAGTATATACACTAGTTTTGAGTGCAGTACATATGCAAATATATCATTGTATGGTACTACAATGGGTATAATTTGCACACACTCAAATAAAACCTCTCATCTCTCATTTGTAACTCAATTAAGAGCCAAAAAGATCAGCCCAAACATTATACCCTCAAAACCATGAGCTAGACATGGTTTTGCAAAAACCACCCTAGTTTACCCTACTCCCTACAACCCTAGGCCGGCCTACACCCCCCCTCTCTTTCCTCACTCATTTCCCATTAAAATCTCTCATTTCTCCTCCCAAGTTCTCAAATTTTCAGAATACAAACCCAAAGAAAAAAGAGGAAAAGAGAAGGAGAAAACAAAGGAGAAATTGAAGAGGAGCTCACTTCGAGCGAATTCTTGGAGGAGCAAAGCTCAAGACCATCACCTACTCTCAAACCATTTCAGGGTGGGGAGTTTCTCTAAACTTTTCTTGTTATTTCTTATTGATTCTTTCATGCATGAGTAGTGGTAGGAGTTTAGAATTGTTGTTTAAGAGACTGAATGTTGAATCTAAAACTAGAACCTGAAATCTTAATCTGCATGCCATTTTCTAGAATTTTCCGAGAATAAACCACATGAAATTTGATTATGAAATTTTCACAGATTGTTCCCTCACATGTCTAGATAATGCATGAATTATTTCAAATTTTTCTGGTGTTGTTTAGTATTTTAATAAAATTCATTTTTGGAACAGAGCCATAAGGCAGAAGCAGAATTTGTTCACTGTGATACCAGAGATTGAGAGAATTCTTATAATTAACTGGCACATGATCTTATTCTAAAATTTTTATCATGTTTTATTACATGCATCTAGAATCTACAGAAAAATCAAGAAATTAATTAGAGGAAGTTGCATGAATGTGAAAATTAGTCTATCAACAATAGTTAGAACGGTAACTGAAGAACAGTATGATCTTTATTCTTGTTGGAAACATGAACATCTCAGTGTATACTTGGAATTTGGACATGAAATCTTTTGGATGTTGTTCATTATAATATCTAGTTTATGTATTGTAAATTTTGTGACAATTGGATGAGTATATGATTTATGATGAATTTTATAGCATATACTATGTTGAATTCAGTCAGATTAAACACCTTGATGAGATGATACAATTGAGGTTCTGTAAGAGCACATTTTGAGAAAGTGTTCTCTTAAAGAATTGTAGTAGACATCTAGACCTTTCTAACAAGACTTATTTGAGGTGATTCCTGTGAGTGGATGATTGAATATGATTTTTACAAAACTGTATAGAAACCAGGTGTTGAGTTGAATGCTCTGTATGAGTAAAGCTTAGGGTGGGATTTGGTACACCTGAGAGTAATGTATGTTTTAGGGTGGTCAAATGGCATAATTTGGATTGGTGATCAATTGGGGAGTTGTAAAGGACACTCACACCTTTCTATAGAACCGTGGTTGGTAGCATTATGATGAGTGGGTAGTGTTTTAGGCTACCGGTAAGGTGCAGCCAGTGTACAAGAAGTACGCAGGCTGAGGCTTGAGAGGCCATTTTGAGGACCTAGATGATAGAATCTGAGGTTATGATCAACTAGGAATTTGTTGCCTAGGTCTTTACCTTTTCAGATTGGGCTTGAACACACAAATCTGAGTTGTTTTGTGGGAGTTATGATCTTTTTAAGTTTCGGGCAGAAACACCATAGGTTGCTTAGTCTTGGGTTTTGAATAAGTATTGAGAGGACCTTTCCCCTGTGTACATTAAAGTTGATGACTCGCTATTTGGGGATGATGGGTGCCTATTACTGGTTTGTTTGACTCCCATGATGGATTTTATGACTCGAGTTAGTCACTAGGGTAGGGTGATGCCCTACATTTGTCGACCCTAAAAATCGTGAATTTCCGTCGAGGCGTTGGATGTCCACGATGGTGCTGTCAAGTTATATGCAAGCCGTGGAGGCTGAACGCGGACCATGATGTCGGACGAACTCTAAGCTAGGGGAAGTGGCAAATCGAACTGGTGTCGCCATCCCAAGTTATTGCGAAAAAAAAATAAAGATTAGATTATTATATTATGGAAGTCAATATTCTCGCTAGGGGTCGATAGGCAAAGTTTTTGGAGGCAATCTTATTTTAGCCAAAGTGATTAGAATGAGCCATAGAGTGGTGTATTAAGGGTTTGTAACTTGCATTAGTACTAGCAGACCATAGTCGGGTGTTGTACTTTCCTGTCGTAGGGATGCATTTTCGGTTATCAAGATTGAGTTCACGGTCTCGTATCTCGATCTGTTAATTCCCAAGGATGCCGGGGTAAGGAACGGGAGAGGAACTCCTGACGGATAGGGGGATTTGACCCTCGAGTCGGTCATGTTCCTATGCACATTGGTTTTGTTTTATATGTGAATCATTGATGTCATTTTGTTACCGGAGAGGTACACGGTCTTGTTACCAGAAATTGACACGGCTTTCTGAGTGAGGTCTGTGCGCGGGTACTAAGTGGAAAATACGACCACCACTTAGGAACTGCAGTGGCAGAACTAAACCGACAACTGCAACCTCCTCGGGCACGGATAATCTATTGGGAATAGGTTGAGTACAAGAGTAGGATGCATGGCGAGGGTTTGAATCCCTAAACTATGGAGAAAGACGGCTAGATTTGGGGACGTATGTAGTATGGAATGCATTCGTTCGCCAAAGTCTTGCTTGCATTAGAGTCAGGCATGTGATTTGTTGCATCTAGTCGTAAGATCATGGCATACCACTGCACTAGAACCCGAATCCATTAAAACCCTTGTTTGGCACATCACTTTTCTTTTGCATAAATTATGATTGTGATTCTAGTTCAGAGAATCGCTGTTATTATCAGTTTTGCGTTAGTCGAAGTACTGACATTCCCCACTTTGTAGGTATCCGGAGCCGATTTACAATTACTGCAGAGCTCGAGTTGGTCTAAGCATCCAAGGGACATATACAAGTGTTATTATATTGTTGTAAATCTTGTAATTCTTATTCAGATATTGTAACACTTTTAAATGTAACATTTATATGGAATAAAAGTTTTAAATTTTCCTATACTTTCTGTGATTGTGGCTATTTTGAAGTTCAACTCCTGGAGTAGGGTCTCAGATTTCCAGTATGGGGATCTGGAGCGCTACAGAAGTTGGTATCAGAGCAGACTTTAAATATTAGTCCAGCACAGCAGGAAAATTAGACTTGGATGCGTTGCGATAGTTGGGTTTATTCAGATAGTTGATGATTATAATTCATAATGTTGCTTTTACAACTTATGGTTTATAATTTTTTCTGTATCTGGACTGATTCCCATTTTTTCTCTTGCAGATGTTGAGCTTGGACAATGGACACTCGAACGGGTAGACCGATGGACACGGTCCTGCACCCCCACTCCCACCTCCACCCCCACAGCCCACGGCCATAGTGCAAGCTATCACCATGTTGTCCCAGGAGCTGGTTGCCTACTAATGGAGCCACGAGCAGATAGAGGATCGCTTCGAGAACCTTGCACAGGCATTGATAACTACTGAGAAGAGAGTGGCCAAGCTGGAAAGGGCCAAGAGGGAATGGAAGATGAGGGTAGTACTTTTGAAGCACCGGTACGAGAAAAGGCTGGGTCAGTTGCAAAGCAGATATCTGACGTTGAGGACTCAGGTCTGCGATATGTAGGATCTGTTAGACCGGATGACCGCCAGGGATATCTCTAAGGTTGGCGACTCGCTAGGGGCAGGAGAGCAGTGACCTCCCTTAGTGTTGTGGGATTCTTTTTGATGTGTGTAGATGACAACCTTTCTGAATAGCTAGGCCAACATGTTATTGTTTTGATGGGTGTAGAATGAACCCATGGGATGATGATATGATTGTATGATGGCAAATCACTTGTAAAACCATTTTGAAATGAATGGAACTAGTATGTAATTCTGACCAATATTTGTGTGCTATGGGTTTTGCATTACTATTGCTGGTTGATGATGTCTGTATTAGCTTTCAAATGGCAAGAAGGACCAGAAGCAACCGGAGCAACCAGACTAAAGCCGAAGGCAGTAGAGCCAACGGTATTGGCCTTGATGTACGGGAAGAATTTTCTTGAGTATATCAGATGATTGGAGCATTTGGAGAGGCTAGCAGGAACCAAGCGCCGCCACAAAGAGCACCAGGAGTTACTGTGAATGCTGATCCGGTGACGATGGTGGAATCATTCAGGAGGATGAAACTGCCAGTCGAGGGACAGGCCAATCCCACAGCTGCTGACGACTGGATACATCAGGTGGAGACAGTATTCGAGGTGCTAATGACTCCAGAGAACAGCAAGGTTCATCTAGCCACAATCTTGCTAGAGAAGGACGCTAGAGTATGGTGGCAGTTCGTGAGGCATGGTATTGGAGAAGGACAAATCACTTGGGAAGATTTCCTCGAGGAATTCCGAAAGCACTATTTTCCCGTGGATGTGCAAAAAGAGAAAGCAATGGAATTCCACAACTTGAAGCAAGGAAATATGTCTGTCAGAAAATATGAGACGAAGTTTTCTCAGCTGTCGAGGTATACACCGGAGATGGTCCAGGAGAAAGCAAAAAAGGCCAAGAGGTTTGAGCAAGGGCTTAGGCCTGGACTAAGGTCGAGAATGGTTCCATTGGGCATTCACCGATTCGAAAAGCTGGTGAGACGAGCTGTGGTGACAGAGGCAGACATGAATCAGAGTCAAGGAAGGACAGAGTTTTGGAACAAAGGGAAGAGATCCACCCCAGCATCAAAGTTCAAGAAGCAGGGCAAGGGTCAGAAGTTCCAGAAAATCAGTGCCAAGACAGGAGAATTCAAGCCCGAAAGTTGCTTCCACTGTGGGGAGCAGGGACACTATATGGATCAATGCCCTAGGAAGAATGCACCAAAATATTTCTAGTGTGGGCTAGAAGGGAATATCAAGTCAAATTGTCCCCAAATTTTAAGGAACAGCTACAGAGCAAGGTCGGGAGCAACCAACAAAGGGAAGAAGCCTATGCGTCAAGGAAGGGTGTTCGCCTTGACCAAGAAGGATGCTGAAGAACATGAAGGGGTAATTACTGGACATATATATATATATATATATATATATATATATATATATATATATATATATATATATATATATAAATGGAATTTTGGCTCCAGTTTTGTTTGATAGTGGATCGACTCATTCTTTTGTGTCAAAATCTTTTTCGAGAAAATTAAGATGCACACAAGAGGCAGTTCCAGATTTATCTTTGATGGTGGCTATGCCATCGGGGGCAACCCTTACTACAGATCTGTGCTATAGGGGATGTAAACTCCCGATTGACGGGGGAATCCTACGTATCGATTTGTTGGAATTGGGTTTTGCCAGTACAGATGTCATTATTGGTATGGATTGGATGTCGAGGCACAAGGCAAGCATCGAATGCAAGGAGAGGAAGGTAGTCATCTCGGCTGAAAGAGTGGAACTGGTATTCCACAGGGAGAAGAGATCAAAAGCAATGATTATTGCAGCTGCTAGTGAGGTACGGGTACCTGAAGAGGTGAACAAGATATCAGTAGTGAGAAATTTACCACTCGTATTCTTGGAGGATTTACCTGGACTTTCCCACACCGGGATGTCGAGTTTAGCATCACAGTTCAGCAAGGTAATGCTCCAGTATCCAAAGCACCCTATAGAATGACGCCAGTAAAACAGAATGAGGTCAAAAAGCAGATCGAAGAATTCTTGTAGAAGGGATTTATCAGACCAAGTGCGTCACCTTGGGGAGTACCAGTATTGCTTGTTAAGAAGAAGGACGGATCAACCAGGATGTGTATTGATTATCGGGAATTGAATAAGTCACTATTCAGAACAAGTACCCTATTTTCAGGATCGACGATTTGTTCGATCAGCTTCAGGGAGCAGCAGTATTTTTCAAGATTGATCTATGGTCCGGATATCATCAAGTGCAAGTCAAGGAAGATGATGTACCTAAGACAGCTTTTCAGACTCGACATGGACACTATGAATTCTTGGTAATGTCGTTTGGAGTGACTAACGTTCCAACAATCTTCATGGACTTGATGAACAGAATTCTACATCCGTTTATTGCTCATTTGTCGTGGTCTTCATCGATGAAATTTTGGTGTATTTAAGGACGAAAGAGGATCATGCAAAATATTTAACAGCAATCTTGAGCAAGCTACAAGAGCATCAGTTGTATGCCAAATTGTCCAAGTGTGGGTTCTGGAAATCAGAAGTTGCATTCATAGGCCATATCCTTTTTAAGGAGGGAGTGGCAACGGATCCTCAGAAGATAGAAGAATTCAAGGGATGGCCACGGCCAAAGACAGTGAAGGAAGTAAGGAATTTTCTGGGTATGACTGGGTATTACCGAAAGTTTATCCAGAATTATGCAAGGATAGCTGTACCCCTTACAACTTTGACCAAGAAGAACCAGAATTTCGAATGAACGGAGATGTGTGAAGAGAGTTTCCAGAAACTGAAGAACCGTTTGATCTCTGCACCTATATTGGTTTTACCTCAGGAGGACAAGGACTACGTCATCTACAGTGATGCATTGTATTTGGGGTTCGGATGTGTTCTGATGCAGGAGGGCAAGGTTATAGCTTATGGTTCAAAACAGTTATGACAACATGAGAAGAATTACCTGACTCATGATTTGGAACTTGCAGCCATAATTTTCGCTTTGAAATCATGGAGACATTATATCTACGGAGCAAAGGTGGAAATATACACTGACCATAAGAGCTTGGAGTATATCTACCAGCAGAAGGACCTTAATTTAAGGCAGAGGAGATGGTTGAAAGTACTCGAAGACATCAGACCTGAAATCACATATCATCCGGGGAAGGCCAATGTGGTAGCAGATGCGCTCAGCAGGAGGAGGAGTGTGGCTACACTGGTAGCGATCCGGAAGGAACTAGATGAGGAGATCAGATAGGCAGGCATCGAAGTAGTTGCTCAGCACTTAAGTGCAATTTTGGCACGGTTCGTGTTACGGCCAAGCTTGAATGAGCAGGTGAAGAAGGCTCAGACCGAAGATCCAGAGATGGAAGACATGAAGAAGCTAGTGCACAAAGAGGAATTGCCCGAATTCAATCTAAGAGAAGGTTCACTTTGGTTTGGTAGCAGACTTTGTGTACCAAAGGACAAGGAGTTGAGGGAAGACATCATGAAGGAAGCTCACTCCACATTGCTTGCGATTCACCCCGGAAGCAACAAGATGTATCGTGATATAAATCAGCACTATTGGTGGTCAGGGATGAAGCGAGATATAGTAGAGTTCGTGGCCAAATGTCTGACGTGCCAACATGTTAAGGCCGAGAATAAGAAACCAGGAGGATTGCTACAGCCTCTACCCTTTCCAGAGTGGAAATGGGAGAACATCAGTATGGATTTTATCACTAGGTTACCCAGGTGCCCTAAAAGAAATGACTCGATATGGGTGATTGTGGATCGATTGACGAAGTCAGCATATTTTTTTCAGTAAAGACGACCTGGTCAGTCGAGAAGCTGACCGAGATCTACATTGAGAACATTGTGAAACTACATGGAGTGTCAGTGTCGATAGTATCCGACCGAGATGCAAGATTTACATCTCAATTCTGGAAAAGTCTACAGTCAGCATTGGGGACCAGAACAGACTTCAGCACAGCTTTTCATCCACAGACAGATGGACAGACAAACAGAGTCAACAGGATTCTTAAAGACATGTTGAGGGCATGCATTTTGGACTTCGGAGGAAGTTGGGAGAAATACCTAGCCTTGGTAGAGTTTGCTTACAATAACAGGTATCAAACAAGCATTGGCATGGTCTCGTATGAAGCTTTGTATGGCAGAAGATGCAGAACACCAGTTTGTTGGTTCGAGGTAGGAGAGCGGCAGATGTATGGGCCAGAAATCGTACAGCAAACGTCGAAAAAGATCGAGCTTATTCAGAAGAGGCTACATGGAGCACAGAGCAGGCAGAAGAGCTATGCGGACAACCATCGGAGATAGTTGGAATTTGAGGAAGGTGACTCCTTATTTCTCAAGGTGTCGCCAACAAAAGGAGTTATCCGGTTCCGAAAGGGCGGAAAGTTAGCTCCGAGATACATTGGACCATACAAGATTCTGAAGAGGATTGGCAGGATGGCTTATAAGTTGGAGCTACCAGCCGAGTTATCTCAAGTGCATGACGTGTTCCACGTCTCTATGCTACGGAAGTATGTGCCAGATTCAAGCCATCAATCGCCAGAGGTTCCGAAAGATTTGCAGATTAATCCTTCTTACAAGGAACAACCAGTCAGGATACTTGATCATCAGGACAATGTACTGAGAAACAAGGTCATCCCGATAGTCAAAGTTCTCTGAAAGAACCAGTGGGTAGAAGAAGCCACGTGGAAGCCAGAGAGCCGCATAAAGGCTTTGTATCCAGAATTGTATTACGTGTTTTCTGTCTTTTTTCTTGACGTTCTGGGGAGAGAACGATTCTAAGGAGACGTAATGAAATACCCCGAATTGTACAATACTTCTATATATATATATATATATATATATATATATATATATATATATATATATATATATATATATATATATTGTCTGTATGCGTGCATATGATTGCATTATTTTGTTTGATTGAGGTGTTGGAGTGCAGTTAGGTTTGCAGGGTGGTTCGTAAGGGTGGTGCATTCTAGATGATGTACGAGAATGAGGAGGATCGATACTAGTATATACACTAGTTTTGGGTACAGTAAATATGCAACTATATCATTGTATGACACTACAATGGGTATACTTTGCATACACTCAAATAAAACTTCTCATCTCTCATCTAGAACTCAATTAAGAGCTAAAAAGTTCAGCCCAAACATTGTACCCTCAAAACCATGAGCTAGACATGGTTTTGCAAAAACCACCCTAGTCTACCCTACCCCCTACTACCCTAAACCGGCCTACACCCCCCCTCTCTTTCCTCACTCTTTTCCCATTAAAACCCTCTTATTTCTCCTCCCAAGTTCTAAAATTTTCAGAACGCAAACCCAAAGAAAAAAAAAAAAGGGAAAGAGAATGTGAAAAGAAAGGAGGAATTGAAGAGGATCTAACTTGGAGCGGATTCTTGGAGGAGGAAAGCTTAAGACCATCACCTACTCTCAAACCATTTCGAGATGGGGACTTTCTCTAAACTTTTCTTGTTATTTATTGTTTATTCTTACATGCATGAGTAGTGGTAGGAGTTTAGAATGGTTGTCTAAGAGATTGAATGTTGAATCTAAAACTAGAACCTGAAATCTTGATCTGCATGTCATTTTTTAGAATTTTCCGAGAACAAACCACATGGAATTTGATGATGAAATTTTCACAGATTGTTCCATAACATGTCTAGATGATGCATGAATTATTTAAGATTTTTCTGATATTGTTTAGTATTTTAATAAAATCCATTTTTGGAACAGAGCCATAAGGCAGAAGCAGGATTTGTTCACTGTGATACCTGAGATTGAGGGAACTCTTATAATTAACTGGTACATGATCTTATTCTGAAAATTTTACCATGTTTTCTCACATGTATCTAGACTACGGAAAAATCAAAAAATTAGTTGGAGGAAGTTACATGAATGTGAAAATTAGTCTATCAACAGTAGTTAGAACTGTAACTGAAGAATAGTATGATCTTTATTCTTGTTGGAAACATAAACATCTCAGTGTATACTTGGAATTTGGACATGAAACCTTTTGCATGTTGTTCATTATGATATCTAGTTTATGTACTGTAAATTTTGTGATAATTTGATGAGTATATGATTTATGATGAATTTTATAGCATGTACTGTGCTGGATTCAGTTAGATTAGACACCTTGATGAGATGATACAATTGAGGCTCTGTAAAAGAAAATTTTGAGAAAGTGTTCTTTTAGAGAATTGTAGTAGACATCTAGATCTTTCTAACAAGCCTTATTTGAGGTGATTCCTGTGAGTGAAAGATTTAATATAATTTTTACAAGACTTGACAAAAACCAGGTGTTGAGTTGAATACTCTGTTTGAGTAAAGCAGTGTGGGATTTGGTACACCTGAGAGTAATGTATGTTTTAGGTTGATCAAATGGCATAATTTGAATTGGAGAGTTGTAGAGAATACCCACACCATTCCATAGAACCTAGGTTGGTAGCATTCTGATGAGTGGGTAGTGTTTTAGGCTACCGGTAAGGTGCAGGCAGTTTACAAGAAGTACGCAGGCTGAGGCTTGAGAGGCCATTTTGGGGACCTAGATGATAGAATCTGAGGTTATGATCAACTAGGAAGTTGTAGCCTAGGTCATTACCTTTTTAGATTGAGCTTGAACACCTAAATCTGAGTTATTTTGTGGGAGTTATGATCTTTTTAAGTTTCGGGCAGAAACACCATAGGTTGCTTAGTCTTGGGTTTTGACTAAGTACTGAGAGGACCTTTTCCCTGTGTACATTAGAGTTGACGACTCACTGTTTGGGGACTATGGGTGCCTATTGCTAGTGTTTTTGACTCCCATGGTGGATTTTGTGACTTGAGTTAGTCACTAGGGTAGGGTGATGCCCTATGTCTGTCGACCCTAAAAATCGTGAATTTCCGCCGAGGTGTTAAATGTCCACAATGGTGCCGTCAAGTTATATGCAAGCCGGGGAGGCTGAACGCGGGCCATGATGTCGGACGAATTCCAAGCTAGGGGAAGTGGCGAACCGAACTGGTGTCACCACGGCCAGGGGTCGATAGGCAAAGTTTTTAGACGCAATCTTATTTTACCCAAAGTGATTAGAAGGAGCCATAAAGTGGTGTATTAAGGGTTTGTAACTTGCATTAGTACTAGCAGACTATAGTTGGGTGTTGTACTTTCCTGTCATAGGGATGCGTTTTCGGTTCTTAAGATTGAGTTCACGGTCTCGTATCTCAATCTGTTAATTCGCAAGGATGCCGGGGTAAGGAACGGGAGAGGAACTCCTGACGGATAGGGGGATTTGACCCTTGAGTCGGTCATGTTCCTATGCACGTGGGTTTTGTTTTATATGTGAATCATTGATGTCATTTTGTTACCAGAGAGGTACACAGTCTTGTTACCAAAAATTGACACGGCAATCTGAGTGAGGTCCGTGCACGGGTACTGAATGGAAAACGCGACCACCACTTAGGCACTGCAGTGACAGAACTAGACCGACCAACTGCAACCTCCTCGGGCATGGATAATCTATTGGAAACAGGTTGAGTACAAGAGTAGGATGAATGGCGAGAGTTTGAATCTCTAAACTATGGAGAAAGATGGCTAGATTTGGGGGCATATGTAGTATGGGATGCATTCGTTCTCCAAAGTCTTGCTTGCATTAGAGTTAGGCATGTGATTTGTTGCATCTAGTCGTAAGATCATGGAATACCACTGCACTAGAACCCGAATCTATTAAAACCCTTGTTTGGCACTTCACTTTTCTTTTGCATAAATTATGGTTGTGATTGTAGTTCAGAGAATCGCTGTTATTATTAGTTTTGCGTCTGTCAAAGTACTGACGTTCCCCATCTTATAGGTATCCAGAGTCGATTGACAGTTACTGCAGAGCTCGAGTTGGTCCAAGCATCCAAGGGACATATGCAAGTGTTATTATATTGTTGTAAATTTTGTAATTTTTATTCGGATAATGTAACACTTGTAAATGTAACATTTATATGAATAAAAGTTTTAAATTTTCCTGTACTTTTTGTGATTGTGGCTATTTTGAAATTTGACTCCTGGAGTAGGCTCTCAGATTTCCAGTATGGGGATTTGGGGCGCTAATGGGGGGGGCGATCGGCAGTGACCTCAAGCCACCCCTTAGCTTTCATAGCAAACAGGGGGCTCAGCGCTCAGCAGTGACCTCGAGCCACCCCTTAGCTTTCATAGCAAGCTGGGGGCTCTACACACGGTAGTGACCTCGAGCCACCCCTAGCTTTCACAACAAGCACGAGGGCTCGGCGCTCGGTAGTGACCTCGAGCCACCCCTAGCTTTTATAATAAGAAGGGGGCTCGACACTCGGTAGTGACCTCGAGCCACCCCCTAGCTTTTATAGAAAGCTGGAGGGCTCGACGCTCGGCAGTGGCCTCGAGCCACCTCCTAGCTTTCACATCAAGCAGTGGGGCTTGGCGTTCGGCAGTGACCTTGAGCCACCCCCTAGCTTTTACAGCAAGCTGGGGGGACTCGACGCTCGGCAGTGACCTCGATCCACCCCCTAGCTTACACAGAAAGCAGGGGGATGGATGTTCGGCAGTGACCTCGAGCCACCCCTAGCTTTTACAACAAGCTGGGGAGCTCGACACTCGGCAATGACCTCGAGCTACTCCCTAGCTTCCACAGCAAGCAGAGGGATCGACGCTCGACAGTGAACTCGAGCCACCCCCTAGCTTTTACAGCAAGCTAGGGGCTCGATGCTTGGTAGTGACCTCATCCCACCCCCGAAATTTCACAGCAAGCAGGGGGCTCGGTGCTCGGCAGCGACCTCGAGCCACCCCCTAGCTTTCACTGCAAGCTGGGGGGCTCGATGCTCAGCCACCCCTTAGTTTTCACAGCAAGCAGGGGGGCTTGGCGCTCGGCACTGACCTCGAGCCACTCCTAGCTTTCACAGCAAGTAGTGGAACTTGGCGCCCGACAGTGACCTCAAGCCACCCCCTAGATTTTGTAGCAAGCAGTGGGGCTTGGCGCTCGACAGTGACCTCGAGCCACCCCCTAGCTTTTACAGCAAGCAGGGGCTCGGCGCTCGGCAGTGACCTCGAGCCACCCCCTAGCTTTTACAGAAAGCAGGGGGTTCGACGCTCGGTAGTGACCTCGAGCCACCCCCTAGCTTTCACAGCAAGCAGGGCGGCTCGGTGCTCGGCAGTGACCTCGAGCCACCCCCTAGCTTTTTCAGCAAACTAGAGGGGGCTCGATGCTCGGCAGTGACCTCGAGCCACCCCCTAGTTTTCACAACAAATAGGGGGTTCGGTGCTCGGCAGTGACCTCGAGCCACCACCTAGCTTTTACAGCAAGTAGGGGGCTCGACGCTCGGTAGTGACCTTGAGCCACCCCCTAATTTTTGTTGCAAGCTGGGGGGCTCAATGCTCGGCAGTGACCTCGAGCCACCCATTAGCTTTCACAGCAAGCAGGGGGGACGGCGCTCGGCAGTGACCTCGAGCCACCCCCTAGCTTTTACAACAAGCTGGGGGGCTCGACGCTTGGCAGTGACATCGAGCCACCCCTTGCTTTTACAGAAAGTGGGGGGGCTCGGCACTCGGCAGTGACCTTGAGACACCCCCTAGCTTTCACAGAAAGCAGGGGGGCTCGGCGCTCGGCAGTATCCTCGAGCCACCCCCTAGCCTTTACAACAAGCGGGGGGCTCGACGCTCGGAACCCTCGGCATCCGAGCATGAAGGCTCGCCCACTGATGCTCGTCCCTCGAAGCGCTAGTCATAAGCTCCGAGCCAAATTCCTAGCTCAGGCTATGGCTCAGCGCACGACGTTCGGCTCCCGACCATCGGTCCTCGGCCCTCGACGCCTTTTTCTCCGAAGGATCTCCTTCGTCCTACCCCATTTACCACTCCAAGAAACTACAAATCATACTCTCCAGACACACCGCTCCACTTTTCCTACAAGAACAGACTACTCATCCACGGCTGGATTACGCCACCCTCCATGAGTAGGGGGCTCTTGATATGGGGTGGATGACGTGGCCCCATCTGGGCTATCAGATCTTCTCAGATTTTGCTCCCCTCTGATCATCATGTCAAACGGGTCAAACGGGCTTTAGCCCATTTAGGCCGACAGACAAACGGGTCCGACCCAGTCCGTTAGGGTCTCATACTCATTTACCTCGGCCTATAAATACCAAACCCCGTCCTCACTTCCAATGGTAATAAATTTTTTCCCACCTGAAACCTAGCTATAATTGCTTTCTCAGTGACTGACTAGATCGTCGGATGGCCTGTCGCCGGGACTTCTTCCGGTGTTTCTAGGCAATGTGCAGGTACAAGAGTCCGAGCCGAGCCTCGAATATCCGAGCCGAGCAACTAAGATCCGAGCCGAGCATCCGGCCTCTACCTCTCTCCGGCTACCTCCGAGTCGATCCTACAGCCGAGGATCGGACCAGTGCCAGTACCACATCTTCCGCTACACAAATTATATGAAGTCACACCTCTTGCACCTATACCCTAAAAACAAACAACATCAATAGTGCAAAAGCGCAAGGCGCAAACACTCCCTCTATATTGTATACGATATTGTTCATATGCTCTTTACTGTAAGTGGTTCTTTTTTTTTTTCCCAATATATAGGAAAAGCTCATTCATCCATCCTTACATAATTTGAACTTTCTAACTGAAAAATATACAAATATATATAGTTCAACTTCAGTTAAAGAACCACAAATTGTAATAAGATAAGATTGCATTACTTCGATCTTCCCAACATGAAAACTAAAGATGCAAGCAATTTCATGTGCCAACTCTCACAGTGAAATACCTCTCATGCATCATCAAATACTATCAACTATTCAAAGAAGTCTCGGTCAATTCAAGTATTCAATCGAATCCACCGACACAATATTATCAGTTATTATTTTCCAATAGAATCTTCCAATATGCAACTAACTCTTTAAGTTAAGTAAACCCTAATCTAACCCAAAATCGAGTACATATATATAATAAATTAGAGCAGTATAATTATGAGCAGGATTCGCGAAGATTTCATATACACGGATTACAATATTTTTGGAGGTTTTTTTTTATTCAGCATAAAATGATGGGTAATCCTCCCCGTGTTTTATTAAAAATATCTTAACGAAACAAGAACTACAAGAATATAAAAAATGAAACAAAATGATACTCATGTCTCCCGAACATCGGAGGCCATGATATTCATCCAATCCCAAAAACACATAGATATAAACCATGTTCGGTTTTAAAGATTTAAGGATTTGTTGAGAAGGATCGTTTGTACTCGTGCAGATGTCCCACAATAGAAGAGCAAAACTAACGTTTTGTATTAGTCAATGAGAAAACTTTTTCGTTTAGCATAAAACGCAAGGTAATCCTCCCTACGTTCTATTAAAATGGTCTTAGCGAAATAAGAACTACAAGGATATAAAAAATGAAAACAAAATGATGCTCATGTCTCCCTAACATCCCAGGCCATGATATTCATCCAATCCCAAAAATACATGCCGTAAACCATGCTCGGTTATAAAGTTTTAGGATTTTGTTGTTGCAAGTTTTTTCTTAAGCATAAAACGCTCGGTAATCCTCCCTGCATTTTATTAAAAAAATCTTAACGTTATAAGAACTACAAGGATATAAAAAATGAAAACAGAATGATGCTCATGTCTCCCTAACATCCGAGGCCATGATATTCATCCAATCCCAAAAATACATGCACATAAACCATGCTCCGTTATAAAGATTTAGGGTTTTGTTGTGGAAAGTCTTTTTTTAAGCATAAAACACTCGGTAATTCTCCCTGCATTTTTGATAATGATAAAAATGATAGCAAATCCGGGTCGTATTACGACACAAATCTTGAAGCTTCTAATGGTAAATTAACAGCAATGAGCCTCCCTAACAGATCTAGACCTTCTTCAGACTCACTAACAAGACATGAGCTGCTTCTAAGCCCATCAAAAACTACTAGGTCCACTGGGAGAGACCTAGTCCATCATGGCTGTAATTCAAATCTCTTATCTCCAACAAGAGAGTAACTGATTCTATCTCTTAAGGAGGGTGAATGTACAAAAGATAACAGATTTATGTCAATCTTCTAACCGATTCTCAGGCCTATAAATACCCTAATTTGAAATATCTCTCACTACTATCAAACTCTATTCCTCTCTCTGGTTCTAACTTGAGCGTCGAAGGGTTTATTGCTGGGGCCAACCTCGATGTTCCATAATTTTTTTTGCAGGTCCATCGACCGTGTCAGCAACCGTCAGATCATGATTCAAGTGCTCTTTCAACGATCCAGATTCAATCTTAGGAGCTCTAACAACTTTTCACGACGACGATCAAAGGTAAAATCTTTAGTAGTTTCCTTAAAATATAAACTCACTATTTGTTGTCCCCCACACCAAAATAGATAGCAACAGATTAGCGTAGTCTGTGGAAAACTACACAGATCTACCTCACAGATCAGATTTTTCTTTGAGAAATACCAAGTTTTTCCGTCATGCCACAGAAGGGAAAAAGGGAGAGCAGCTGCCTCAAGCGGACAAGCCAACCTCTTTGTCATCAAGCTCCTCGTGTGGAGGACCCTATTCATCCTCATCAGCCGAATCAGGCCCAACAGCCTAATCAAGCTCATCTCAACAGAGATGCACTGGTGTCTCCCGACAAAGCCGTCATGAACCACATCATGAACGACACCCTCTATATGACCATGTCTTAAACCATTCTGCCGCTAGCCACTCGAAGCCCTTGTGGGATCCCCGTGGGTCAAGAGACCTCCGCCAAGTCATCAACTCTAGACAACAGAGGTCCGACCTCCGAATCTGCTTGAATGAGAGGCGTGCTTAGGGCGAGACCTCTCGTTCAGCACATTAGGAAAACCAGAGAAGCAACTCTTCTCGAATGCAGAGATCAAGACGCTCCTCCTCTGATAAGGGGCATAGTGAAGAAAGAATCATGATTCATGAAAGTCAAAATCTTCCTGAGAAGAACAAAGAGAAAGAGGCCATGTCACTAGGGCCGAACTTGAAAACTTCAAGCATGCCATCCTCCAAGTCATTCGAGATACACAAGATCAGGGTCAACACTCGTGGGGCCGTTGCTCTATTCCTTCAAAAGAAGAAGAGCCGGGCAACTCAACTAGTTCCAAGGGGAGGGACGACCAAGTCCTTCGCCACATTCGAGAAGTGAAGGATCTCTTGGAGCAGATAAAGCATGAAGAGAACCACTCCAGTATGGATTACCACCCCAGTCGGCCTCCTTTCAGCGAATCCATCCTCAATGCAGCCATTCCTTAGAACTTTAAAGCTCTTCAATTTGAATCTTACAATGGTGAATCTAACTCGGCTGATCATATTGAGAGTTTTAAAACTCTCATGAAGATCTACAACGCCACTGATGCGCTCCTGTGTCGAACGTTCCCAGGAACCTTCAAGGGATCAGTAAGGAATTGGTACTCTCGCCTTACTCCAGAGTCAATATTCTTCTTCGACCAACTCGAGGGACTTTTTATTGTGCACTTTGCCATCAGCCGCAAGGCTGAAAAACCAAGTCATTCTCTGTTGGAATTAAAGTAAAGAGATGGGAAGCTGATGAAAGAATTTATCAAACACTTCACAGCCAAGGTAAGGTCATCTCCTCCCTCGACCCGTGAGTGGCGGCTACCGCCTTTCGCCACAACGTTGTTCATAAAGACCTGAAGGCCTCCATTGCAAAAAAGCCACCTAAAAATTTCACCAAGCTCCTAGAGAGGAGTGAAAAGTATATTATAGCTGAGGAAGCCCTTCATCCTCAAGGCCAGAAGGATCCATCTTTCGGGAATAAACGGAAGAATTTTAGCGAGGAATGACCCAAAAAGTTTCAGAAAGACGGCGTAGCACAAAGCCACTCTCCTCCAGCACCACGCTTCGATAAGTTTACTCCCATTAACGCAAGCGTGTCAGCCATCCTCATGGGAATAAAAAAGGACAGAATAATCCGCTCTACCCCAAGATAACCACGGCTATCAAAAGAAGAGATAGGAACAAGTGGAGTACATTTCATAAAGACCATGGAAACACCACCGATAGCTGTCGAGCTCTCAATGAAGAACTTGAAGGTCTGATTCGTGTGGGATACCTCTCCCAATTCGTTCAGCAAAACAACAATGTCGAAACCCCTCCGACGATGGTGTCTAATAAGAATCAAAAGAAGCCCTTCGAATCCAATGACTCGGAGCGCATGGCAGTCTTCCACTACATCTATGGAGGATCAATAGGGGAGAGTCCAACTCCTCCTGCAAAGCCTTCATCCGAGAGGTAAACTCAGTGCATAACATCCTCTCTGCCAAAAGCATAAGGGTCCCAATATTTTTCTCTGACAAGGACTTAGAGAGTATCTGAACACCTCATTGCGATGCATTGGACATAAGCAGGTAAATCATGAGGAACGCCGCATCTTGGTGGCTCGGTAAACATCCTTTTATGAACACCTTCAACGGTCTCACGCTCTCCTGAGACCGACTCAAGTCAGTCGGCTATACACTCTACGGGTTCTCCGTTGTACCCGTTCAAGTTGAACGAATCGTCACACTCAATGTGACGGCAGGAAAGACTCTAACCACTCAAACGAAAGCGTTGGAATTTATGGTAGTCGGCGTTAGAGTCGCATACAATGCAATATTTGGTCGTCCGGGCCTAGTGGCCTTTCATGCAATTGCTTCCTCCTACCACATGGAAATGAAATTCCCCACAATAGCAGACGTAGGCCAAGTTTTAGAGAGCCACCAACTGGCAGCACGAGCATTCTACACCGCCACAGGAGGGGCTCGGTTCTCCCCCTCGACACCATAGAACTACCGCCATAAAGGAGTCGTAATAACTCCAAGCCCGTAAACAAGCTTGAAGGAACCACCTTAGAAAATCCAACCAAGAGATTCCAAACTTGCCAAGCTCTCTCCAGCTAGGTCCAAATTCGTCCTCGTCAGAATACAATAATAGACTTGAATCCTCAGCCTGAAGCCACTCCGCTCATTCAACGGAAAGAAATAGTCCTGCCTAAACACATTGGCGAACCTAAAGATACCTGAAGATCTACCCTTCTATCTGCAAAACAAAGGGAGGCTTGCTTCAAAACATGCAAGTTCAGGTAAGGTCTAACAAGTTGTTCGCCTAGCTGCTCATCAAATTGAAGACCGGGAAGGGGGGGGGATAAGCTCCCTTATTGAAGTTCATGAGGCGTTCCACATTCCAAGTCCCTGCTGATATCTCCTCGCTCACCCCCTATATATTTTTAGTATTTTCTAATAAAGACCACTTTCCCTACCGTTCACTGCATGTAATAAATGTCAGCCACTAGAGTGGCCACTTAGTTTTTTTTTTCAATATTGGTCATCGCATGTAATATAGGCTAGCAATGAAAGCAGGCACTTAGTTTTTCAATAAGAATTCGCCATTTATTTTTTCAAAAATCTTGTACAATTCTCTGGATACAAACAATGATTTAAAATGCCAAACTTACTTCTAAAAATGGCACAAAAAAATTATTAGAAGCTCTTCATAAGACGAGTTTGGAGTTCATACAATGGCTCAGAGTTGCTCTAGTAATTTGCAACAAAGCAAGTTCAGAGCTCAACTCACCATTTGACATGCTCCTGCAACCCTTTAGAACCTTCAACAACAAGTTTGGGGTCCATAACCATAGCTCGGAGTTGCTCTAGCAACCTGCAACCAAGTACGTTCAGAGCTCAACTCACCATTCGATCTACTCCCGTAACTTGTTAAATCCCTAAAACAACAAGTTCAGAATCCATACCCATGACTCTGAGTTGCTTTAGCAACCTGCAAATAAGCAAGTTCATAGCTCAACTCGCCATTCGATCTGTTCCTGAAACTCGTTAAAACCCTTAAAGAGATATTAGAGGTCCATAATTCTGGATTGCAGCTGCTCCAGCAAACCTACAAACAAGCAATTTTAGAGCTCAACTCGCCACTCGAGGCGACTCTCACAATTCATTGGAGGACCCATATAGCAAGTTTGGATCCAACTCCTTCCTAGAGTTTCTCCTACAACTAGCTAAGCACAAATAACAAGTCTGGAGTGAAACTCCTCCCTAGAGCTACTCCTACAACTAGACAACCCCTAAGATGATGAATCACACGACATGGCTCAAGCGTATAAAAGATCTTTCATCGTACCAACAACAAGTTTCTAAAAAATACTAAATTATAACAAATCTATGTCTTGGGTATAATATCATTAACAAAGCTTATAAGCACAAAACTATGAGCTTCATTACAACTGTGATTTACAATGAGTCTACCACTTCAGGTATAAACATCACTATAAACGTTTGGTAAAACACTAAGCAATATAGTAGTCCTGCAAGTTGATCTACAGGTCGTCCTTCCAACAGCGCGGGTGAGGGATGTTCCTCCTAAGGGACACATTCCTCCTCGCAGGCCTTCTGCCATACACCACCTCTCCTGGGCAGCTTGAACTCTTGGTAGGAAGCTCCAACCTCACAGACTAAGTCTGGAGGCCGTAACTCGGCACACTCGACCCTCCACGGGTAAAAACCAAACTTGACAACACGGCCGCCCCGAGCATCACCAGGGTAACGAGGGGCCACCCGTGCAATCAAAACTGCTCCTCCAACCACCGGTCCTGCTCTGCCAACTATCGCTCCTCTAGTTGTCGGTCCCGCTCCGCCAACTATCGCTCCTCTAGCCGTCGGTCTCGCTCCACTAACTATCGATCCCGCTCCAATAATAATATGAGAGGTGCTGGCTATGCACGGCCTGCTGAGCTTCGCTTGGAGACAGTATATATCCAGATCATTCTCAACAAACACCCCCGTAAGAATAGCACACTCACCAATATTGTTCTTTGTCACTTCAGCGGGCCAGGGCATGTCGACGAGGAGATCGGCATGTAAAAGAGTTAGCTCACGGTCCTTCTCTACTAACACTGTCATGAGACGAAGCATCTCCAACCAGTCGTCCTCTGATTGGTCGCGCAAATGATTGATTGCTAATTCTGTTATGCATAGCCTATTGCAAAGTTGCTCAACCTCATCATCTCGGGGATTCCCCCTGACACCCACAACTATCTGCCAATAAGAAGGACTAAAGAGTTATCTCCACATCGACAGGGCAGAGGTTACAATCACAAAATAGATAAACATCAATATATCTCAACCAGAATAACTTCATGTATACCAAAATGATATGCAAGTATTGGTAAGTAAGGAAGCATTTTCATCAACTAAAATGGAAGATACAAGGATGCGGTCGCCAGTCCGCTATATGGCATCATACAATAATTCAAAGAGAAAACAACTAAAGCTCGAAGGTGTAGCGCCCCGAATTTCCAATATAATATCTCAGAAATACGTGACACAATTTCCAGCATCAACCTCAATTGTAATAGTAAACAAAGCCAAAACACAGATAAATTTTTCAACTTTTATTACATCAATCTTTGCAAAACACAGCGAAAAATTTAAACACCTTGAATTACAAATTCTTTTTTTTACAACACATTCTTTTACAAATTACAAAAGCCACAACATCATTCTACCATATGCATCCAATCCCAAGCTATAGGTACCTACTTGTAAAACATGAAGCTAGAGATAACCCTAACCTCCAAAACTACAGGGGTCAGCCATAACGGTGTGAGTGGCATAAAAATAAATATAACATAAATAAAACATAAGGTATAGAGTCATAAACAACATGTATCAATAGTAGTAATGAATGGAATAAGAAATAACAATAAATAAAACATGAAAATATCAAGTGAAACTAGACTAAGTGTCAAGTGTGGGAAACAGAAAACAACATGCATAAAACCAAGTCAAGAAAACACCAACTCTATATGCTGACTCTCTAATGCATACTGTCAGATTCTATGCATCCCACTCTATATAGGTTCAGTGTAAACCCTTATCGTTCTCTACTTGATAGGGTTTAATCTCTCGTTATGCAACTAATCCAACTATGATGACTACTACGAGTTTAGACATTTTGCAAGTATCGGTTCTCGTACTTGGAATACTGGAGGCCAATCCCACCGCGGATCATTCTGTGGCCCTTACGTCCATCGTCCCAGAAAACTGGAGATTGCCTCACTCCACAGGTTATCCTGGAACCCTCATTGCACAAGCATCCCATGAATGACGCTCTCATCCTCGGAATACTAGAGATCAATCCCACTCCGCGGATCACTCTGTAGCCCTTACGTCCATCGTCCCGGAAAACTGGGGAATATCCCACTCCTTAGATCATCCTGGAGTCCATAACTCATGTTTGCTCTCATTTCATCATATCATCTAGTGTCTGTCCTTATCTTGTTAAGTTAATTAACTATTTAATAAATTACGAATCTCTTAGAGTTGGTGTACCCTACCGGGCTTAACTCAACTGAACAACAACCCAAAATCTTAACCACCGGTAGTTAGGGCCCCACTCAATCTCTAAAGACTCATAACTCAACCATCAATACCAAAACTTTCAATAAAACTCATAAATCCATTATCAAAACGTTTATATAGAGTAAACAACAAAACCCAAATCCATTTAATATACTCATAAAATTTCAGAATCGAAATAAAGTATTAAATACATTAAATAACTGAAAGTCATATTTTGAAGTTGTAGAATATCACAAAACGTCAATTCCTTATAAAACCAAATATATCTCCATTTATAAAGTTATAGGAATGTAATTTAAATTCTATTATAAACAAAATATAATTCTTTGTAAAATACTGAAATCTGTAGTAAAAATATCACTAAAACAGTATATCAATAATCCATAATATCAAGAAAATAACCGTTTAAAGAAAACAACAAAAAAACTCACAAAAAATCAGCCAAGCACCGACAGTCGATTGTCGAGTCAGTTCAAAAATGTCCGATCGACTGTCATGCGAAAATCCAAAACTCAAGAATTGCCAGTCGACTGCCACTTTTAGTTCAAAAGTGGTCGGTCGATTGTCGAGTCCAAAAATCTGCCATTTTCAATTTCGTGCACACTTTACTGATACTTCTATAATTCTTTGTAAAATCTTAAATTGCAAAAATTAATTTCCTGAGATGATCTAATATGAATTATATGACATATAGGGGTTTATATAATCAATCAAAATCACCCTGAATCCATAAAAGAGTAAGTTTTCACAAAATTTCTTCAAAATGGCAATACACATACATGAATGTTCATATAAGGGTTTAAGCCTCAGTTATAGCATTTAGAAATCATCAAATAGAAGGAGAACAATATCTTATTCAATCTCAGTATAAAATAATCAAGATTCAATTTAAAACTTCACAAAACACACAAAAGACTCAATTTCAGAAATCCTTCAATCTGTGATATATATATATATATATATATATCACAGATTGAAGGATTTCTGAAATTGAGTCTTTTGTGTGTTTTTTGAAGTTTTAAATTGAATCCTTCAATCTGTGATATATATATATATATATATATATATATATATATATATATATATATATATATATATGTGTGTGTGTGTGTGTGTGTGTGTGTGTGTGTGTAGTATAAAGTTTAAAACCTATCCCAGTATTAAAACAACTCAGATTAAATCGAGATCTCACAAAAACTATTATTATAATATATATATACTATTATTATAATATTATATTATTTTTTCATATATACTATTTTATATATACTATTATTATATTATATTATTATCATATATATATATTATATTATATTATTATTTCATATATACTATTTTATATATATTATTATAATAATCCGTTATTATTATAATATATATTATTATTATTATATATTACTATTATATATTATTATATATATTATTATATAATTTATTATTATTATTATAATAAATTGTTTAATATATAATTTGAATATATTATTATTACACATATATTATTATAATTATTATATATTATTATATATATGTATATTAAATATGTTTATTATAATAAAATATTTTATATTATTATATATCAGTATGTATGTATATGTATACAACATGTATGTATCAGAGTATATATACTGTATACAGTATATACATACAACCAAACCTATACATATAATACTCTCAATTTCAAAAAACTGTTTTCATAAAAAATTATTACCAAACAGCCTTTACACTCTCATTTTCAAAAAACTATTTTCAGAAAACTGTTTTCAGAATAATAAACCAAACGAAACCTTAGGGTTTGTGAATAGATTTGTAAAGTATCTTTTTTAAATATATCTTTACATATATAAATTTTTATACTTGAAAATTAGATAAAACCAATTGAATTTAAATTAAAACAAAATAACCACCCTAATATCTGGCTGGCACTGTTGTAAAACTTCAAAAAATAAAATTATACTTTTTGCCCTCTAAGTGACAATTTTGCAAAAAAAACTCTTCTTTAACAAAACTTGCGAAATAAACCAAATTTATTAAAACAAAAAGTAAACTATTTACCTCTGAGTTGGCTAGGCATCATGCTCAGTGCAAAAATCCAAAAATCTAAAGTTTTTACTCCAAGTGGTAATTTTGCATAAAAGTCCCTCTTGTTGTAATATTTGCAAAAAGATCTAATAATTATCAGAAAAATCCAGAAAATTCACAAATAATATATAATAATAAATAATGGGTTTTCCCCAAAATAATTTCTGATTTTGAACCTCCCAAGAAAATATTTGCACATGTTTTGCACGTGTAAAAAAATAAATTTCAGAAAAATATTTATTAAATCACCAAAAATTATTTTAATTCACTTATTAATCTTAAAAACATTATTTAAAAATCTGGAGTATTACAGAAGGAGGAATCAGGGATCCATCTGCTTCGGCGGAACTACACATAAGGAGCACTCAGCCGCCTCCTTCCCCTTACCCTTCTTGGCAAAACCAATCTTCACGCTCACCACGAAAGTTTCGTCCTCCCTATGTGCATCCTCCCTAGGAGCTTCTCCAGAATGAAGATCACATGGTACCCCTTCCTGGTGAAGTTGGGAACACTCTCAGCCACGTGTGAGATCGCCCGGGCATACGATATGTCTATCACATTTTGTAGTCTACCCTTGACCTCAACCTCCACCATGGTCTCCGCTGCCTTCACCGCCAAGTCCGTCTCAACCTTTGCCTTCCCCAACTCCGACAAAAGATCATCAACTCTCTTCTTCGACGTCTCAAACTTCTAGTGAGACTCATCTTCACTTTTCTCTAATACCTCCAGCTTCTGACGTAACTCATCCCCTTTTTCTTCTCCACCTCGAACTCCGCCTTGAGACCCTTGAAGGCTTGTTTCTTCTCCCTCTCAGCACGGGAGACATGCGCCCTCAACTCCTTCTCCTCGACGACATAGAAGTCGACCAAGCGGCCGAAGTGACAACCCATCTAGGAAAAAGAAGAAAAACTTTTAGTAATTGATCTATAAAGAGAAATATGAAAGTTACACTTCAAAAACACTAGACACAATGTCATTTTGGCTCGAGTGATCTCCAAGACGGACCTTTCAGGTGGCTCCATCTTCAACCTCTCCGGATCAGTCGATGTCGGGAGATGGCGGATCCCATCCATACAAGCGGTCGAATTACAAAGAAAGCTCTCATGCTGCTTCACACTCCAATTGGGAACATGGATCATTTACCGTTCATCACTGAGAATCGTCACGGCCTAGGAAATCACGGAGAGAGGTGCATCACTTGCTACAATAGCCGCCAAGGAAGAACCCCCTGTGGCAACGTCAAATGATGCCCCCAAAGACATCCCCGGTGGAACGGTTGGGGCCGGAGCTAAGGGATCCTTCGATGCCTTCAAAGTAGGAGTTTTGCTTGTCTTCCTCTTACATTTCTTTGGCTTGTAGGCCCTTTTGTTGCAGAGAATCTCCAGATTCCTCGGCAATCAAGTCATCAAAATCCATTCCTGCTTTCGCTGCAAAAAGAAACACAAATGAATAAGCACTCACAATGCAAATGACATGAACATCTACAAAGTACTGCAAACATGAAAATAAATGAAAGTGGTAAACCATACTAGGGTTCATTAGGCTAAGACCACCCTCGAGGAGAACTTCCTCAGTGATATCTCGCCACCCTAACATTACCTGCACAAAAAGAGCATCACTAAAACTCTTCTCTGCCTCAATCACGACCGGATCCACCCTTATTGCCTTTGACATTCTCCTCCTCCATGTCATGGGAATTTCCCACAGCTCAATGCTACGGACAATGAAAAACTTATCTTTCCAAGACTCGATCAAGTCGGGAACCTCGATCACACCCATGTTACTACGAGGGGAAAAATATCATCGTTCCTTCATCTTGTTCAACTGGGTAGTCTTAAAATGCTGCCTAAAAATAGTCAGACTCGACTCGGTTCCTAGGTTACGACATTGTAAGACAAATCCTGTCATGTGTCTCCATGCATTTGGCATAAGTTGCACCAGACTCATCTCATACAAATTCAATAGCTCTTTAATAAAAGGGTGAAGAGGAATGCACAAACCGACATGGAAGGCATCGTAAGGGAAGAAATAGCACTCTCCGGACATCTGATGACACGCCCTAACATCAGAACCAGGCAATAACAGCCCAAACTCAGGAGGAATCCTGAAAGCACATCTAATCATGACAAGATCTACTCTCGCGAGAATCGTGCTAGAGAAGTAAGCCTCAGTGGTGTGAACCAAATCCGGTTCGGGGTAATCCATACCGTTCCGAATGAAATCCCAGTATACTTTGGGGTACTCCTTAATCAACTCAGAATCTAGAAATAACAGTGTCTTAAGTGCACTCCCAAAACTCTCACCGGCTCAATAACCGTATCCACTATAGTGGAAGGATTACCCTTCTCTTCTCTAGTAAAACGGCTAGACTTTACAGCATCATTTACCTTTAAACGGCTCGGAATAGATGAGGAGTCACTCGACGAAATGCTAGACATATCTTATAACAATTGCAATGAATTACCTGACCAAGCTATCAAAAAATCCAAAGATGAAACAACTGCTAGCACCACCTTCAAACCACCAAAAAAATCCCCAATACCGCCTGGCGAACAACCACAAGAATTACAACGGAACGCACATCCAACATAACACTGGGTTGACAAAAAATCGGTTTAACAAAACAAGTGAACAACACAACATAACACTTGGTCGATGGGATGCTTGATCGACTAAACAAGTGAACAACACAACACTTGGTCGACAAAAGAGTAGTTTGATAGAGTAGACGATGGAACAAACACTTGGCAAAAAAGCTCAAGATCTTCAAGCCGAACCTGACGTCGTCAAAGAAATATTGCTAACTCTTCTAAGTCGGCTATAGCAAGAAGGAGCTCGGCTACAAACTTAGGTCGGCTACAATCCTAGGTCAGCTACAAGTAGAAGACGACGTAAATTTTTTTGAAAGTGGGAAAAAATTGTAGGTGGCTACAAATTGAGCTCAACTAAGAAACCTAGATCGGCCAAAACCCTAGGTCGGCTACAACCAGGGTAGAGTTCGGCCAAAACCCTTGGTTGATAAAGCTCCACGGTTGGCCACAAATTGAGCTCAGTGAAATCCTAGCTCGGCCAAAACTCTAGGTCGGCTACAACCTTAGTCGTCAAAGTCCGTTGGTCAGCATCGAAGTTGGCAAGATGGTGGGGTAGGTCGGCGAGTTAAGAAGTCGGCAAGGTCGAAAGTAAGCAAGATGGTGGCTAGGAGTAGGTCACTGAAGGTAGCTCAACGAGGAAGTTTTTGGATGTATGTAGGTTGGCACGACGTTGAAATCAACTCCAAATGATGGCCGGCAAGATCCAAAGTAAGCGAAGCTTCCTACGTCGATAACAGTGGCGATGTCAGCGAGTTCCTTGGTCGGCGAAGCTCCAAACGGTGGTCGACAAACCCCCAAGGACGACGAAGCTTCCTAGCTCGATAACGAGCCAAGTCGACGAGATTGCGGAGTGCTAGGTCAGTGCATCTCCAAATCCTAGGTCAGTGAATGCGTTATCCGACCAAGGGGTTCTCTATGAAGGCACCCAATCATTTGAATCCTCAAAAGCCGTGTTTAAGCTCTCCACCATTGGGTCGCTCTCAAAATTTAGAGGATGCAGAGCGGGCGGGTCTGAAACACGAATCCGTCGACCAAAACCCTCTTTCAGGTCGCCAAACCCGTCATCCGACCTAGCACCGCCTCGCACGCGCCATCGACCGCGCGCTCCCATCTCGATCAGACGCTCCAGATGCACTTGCACACATCCTCGACCACCCATTCCCTTCAGCAGGTGAGCAAACGCATGATCGATGAGTCAGATCGCTCTAAAATCTGTGTCGGCCCGATAAATCACTAAAAGCTCCATAAAATGATTTAAAATTTGGAAATTCAATTTAAAAATATGAAAATTAATTTAAAATTGGAATAATTAATTGAAAATTCAAAAAAGAAATTATTAATTGGGGAAAAAAGCATTAAAATTTCTAGGAAAATTTTGAAAAATCAGGAAAATATCCACTGCCGCTAGAAGCTCCGAACAAGTTACAGGTATCAGTCGTCCCTGAAAGTCAAGATAGTACTCCAGAACTCCAAAACATGGCGAACTACTCCCTGAAAGCCGATAAAATCATCTTCCGGGAGTGGGACCTTCTTTAGGCTCACTAATAAGACATGGACCGCTTCCAAGCCCGTCAAAAGCGTTTAGACACCCACTCCATCAGGGCTATAATTCAAATCTCTTATCCCCAATAAGAGAGTAACCGATTCTATCTCTTAAGGGAGGAATGTGAAGAAGATAACAGATTTATATCAATCTTCTAACTGATTATCAGGCCTATAAATACCCTCCCCTCTCCCTCAGTGAGAAGGTAATCTGAAATCTCTCTTTCTACTATCAAACTCTCTTCCTCTCTCTTGTTCTAACTTAAGTATCAAAGAGTTTGTCGTTGGGGCAAACCCAGTGTTTTAGGGTTTTTTTTCAGGTCCATCGGTCGCGTAAGCAACCGTCAGATCCTGATCCAAGTGCTCTTTCAACGATTCAGATTCAATCTCCGAGTTCTAACCACTTTTCACGGCGACGATCAAATGTCCGATCTTTAGTAGTTTCATTCAAAATATAAAGTCACTATTTGTTTGCTCCCTCACCAAAATAAGCAGCAACATTTTCATTTAAAAAAATTTAACGAGATCAGAAGTACAAGGATAGAAAATTTGAAAACAAAATGATGCTCATGTCACCCTAACATCCAAGGCCATGATATTCATCCAATCCCCCCCACCCCACCCCACCCCACCCCACCCCACCCCACCCCCACTACCAAAAAAAAAATACAAGCATATGTAAGGATGAAAACAAAAGACCACAATGCATCCACATTGCAGTAAGCTCCTCGCGACCATGTATGTGTCGATCACTCCTCGCGGTCTCGACTATCGCCCTCCTCCTGCTCCGCCTCATAGGTAGAGGTAGTCACATCAGCAAACCTCTCTATGACCTTCGTTGTAATCGGAATAGCTGCAATTCGGACCAAAAAACTATATTAGTTTTTAATGCGATGCCATGTATGATGTCGAATGACCGTTTCTAAATATTCTATGATTGTTTTGTTCTGAAAAGTTAGGTAACCAAAGCGGAAATAGGTGTGCGTTAACTTTTTGTTATTATATGTTTACGTCCAACTTCAAGAATCAAGAATACTAAATTCATCTGTTTTAATTAGGCGATTGGTAGCTCAAATTAAAGAAAACAGTGTTCCACACAATTTAGATAAATTTGATTACATTAGAGTTTGAAGAATTAAAATTATCGCAATTACAGAACAGGTATTAAATATGTCGAAAAGTTTGGAGGGCTAGCTGAAGTTTTGTAAAATTACTAGATTTGCCCGTGCGCACGTGCCATAGGTACGTCTTCAGCACGATACAGCATATAAAAAACCTTGTAAACAGTAAATCAATGGTTATGTAGGTCAAGTTTGAATAGTATGCCAATAATTAGTTGACAATAATTAGTTGTATATATATATATTTCCATATATATATATATATATATATATATATATATATATATATATCTACTATTTCAATGGGAGAGTTGGGTTTGTAAACAAACAAACCCTAATTTTGTAACTGAGCAAACCCGTGGAATGTACGTCCAAATTAAATTCAATTAATAGAAACATTTGTAGACAAACAAATCTGTGTGTTGCCCGTGCATATCTAATCTACTATTTTAATGGGAGAGTTGGGGTTGTAAACAAACAAACCCTAATTTTGTAACTGAGCAAACTCGTGCAATATACGTTCAAATTAAATTCAATCAATAGAAATATATGTAGACAAACAAATCCGTGTGTTGCCCGTGCATATCTAATCTAATATAAAGGAAGTATTAGATTTAAGGCTAGACTACATTAAAATTTTTACTATTAATAAAAATGTATTTATTAAGATGTGCATCGCACATGGAAATTACTAGTATATATATATATATATATATATATATAGAGAGAGAGAGAGAGAGAGAGAGAGAGAGAGAGAGAGAGAGAGAGAGAGAGAGAGAGAGAGAGAGAGAGAGAGAAAATTAAATAAATAAAGGAGATGTTTTGGGGGGATTTGAATTTGAGTTTTGGGGAAAAACTTTGGAAGGGGGATGTGTTTTGCGAGGTTAGATCTGGGTCTTTGATTTTGGGGGGATTGAAAGACAGCCATTTGATAACTTTCATTATGTTTTATTATATAGATACAAGACAACATTACCAAACTTCAGTTATCCTAAACACACCCCTAAGAGCATCTGTAGTCGTTCCGACTCAAATTTTGAGTATTTGGCATATATGAATATGAAATTTGGGTTTCAGCTGTAGTCGTTTGAACCCAAAATTTGGGTTTTCATTTTAAGAAATGGGCGGACGTGGAATGATTTTTCCTCCATTAATTTTTATTTTTATTTTGTAATAAAAAACCAACGGACGGTGAATCATTTCCCGTCTGAGAAATAAAATAAAATTAAAAAATTTAACTCCTAATTAATTTCTAATTTACTTTTAAATTAATCCTAATTAAATCTTAATAAATCTTAATTCTTAATTAATTTTAATTAAAACATAATTTACACACATAGAAATAATTATAGGCTATAGTTTATAGGATTTTTTCCACATTTCTCAAAAGAAATGGGCTGGGACAGGGGATCATTTTCCCGCCGTGCCGTTTTTTTTCTTTTAATTTCGAATCAGACAGGGAATCATTTCCGGTCCATGCTCGATTTCAAAAAAAAATATTAGATCGGACGGGAAATCATTTCCCGCACGTCGAAATTAAAAATAATAATAATAAGATTTCCTGTCAGTTGAATTATTTTTTATTTTTTTAAATATTTGCGACGAAAGATGGTCTTTCGTCTGATCGAACAGAAGAAATATCATCATTCGTCGGCTATTTTTTTCCATATTTCTATATCGTCTGTCAAACATAAGCAGACCGTTGTTCACCAAATACCCAGATTTTGGATATGTAGCCAACGACTACATCACAAATTTTACCCAAATTTTATAAAATTTGGGTAAAAACCCAACAACTACAGATGCTCTAATAGTTCCAAATTTAGTCAAAAAGTTTATTTGGTTCCTGTTTCTCACTAGAGAAGTTAAACAGTTTAGTTCTTTTTTGAATTCTTAGGGTAAAAGTCTATATAGGCTAGAATTTTCTATTATAGGGAGGAGTAATGAATGAATGAATACCATATATGAAATTTTCTCTATCATCTACCTCTAATAAAACCCAAACTTCCTTCTCCTTCTCCTTCTCCTTCTCCAGCTCCTTCTCCTCAAATTTCTTATCAAGAAGCTTCGACCCAACCAAAAATTAAAAGACAAATGTAGACATAGAAATGGGGCCAAAAGGGATGGAGTGCACATGTGGAAGCAAGTGATGAGCTTTCTATCTTAATTTTTGTTTGTCTTGAATGAGAGTGTCTTGACCCAATTCATGCCCATGTGATTCTCAACTGACAAGTGATCTCTTTTGTTCTCAGCATTAAATTTGTGATTTTTTTATCCTTCACCACGGGATGAGAAGAGATGCGTCTTGTTCTTAGTATCATTTATTATGAATTTTTTCATCTTTTTAAAGAATGCAAGCTGCAAGCATGTGCAACCCCCTCAATAGTAAATGTATGCATCCAAATGATATGCATTAGTCAATGATGATTAGGAAACTATATATATGTAAGTTTCAAGAAGAATATTCCTAGTGGGTTACTAAATAGTAGCTATCTTAGGGATCTAAAAATAAAAATAATGATAATAATAGTGAGCAGAAGATCAGAAGTTCAAGTTCTGCCTGCTCTACCGTACTATATGGTGAAAGCCCATGACAGATCAGCCTTGTTCAAGGGGAAAAGGCATTCATTCCGGACCGCTGCATTTTTTAGATTTTTTTCCCCAAAATGACCTACTTTTTGAAAGTATTTACCAAACTGACCTACTTTCGAAAGTATTTATCAAAACAACCCACTCGCTATCTTAGTTTGCGACCCTAGTGAAAACAGGGTCGCTAACTTAGATAGCGAGTCTATCTGTCTGTTGTTTTTACCACTTGGAAAAAAACTTGAAAAAAAAAAAATCGAATATACACTCGCTACCTAAAGAAAAAGCCAAATATAAATCCTATTTTCACTAGGATCGCTAACTGAAATAGCAAGTGTCGATTGAAAATTCACTTAATACCACATTCGATATCTCAGTTTCTTCTTCCCGTAGAACTTTACGATCAGCTGCAAATTAAACTCAAGCTTCTATGCATTAAGAGAGGGGAATTCTGTAGTCCTACATAACCAGTTACTCTCCAAATTCTCCTAAAAAATGTAAATCTCTATACTTATTTCCCTCAAAATGTTTCCAGACTAGCCGATCAGCATAACAAGACAACTAGTTGTGACAGTTTATGTACGAATCGAAAACTTGGGATTTGGCTTAACCAATCTAGATCTTTAGTCCCAAGTGATCTAACCTAGGTCTAGCTAACACTAGTTACGGTTAACTGCCATTCCTAAAACTATATAGGGATGTAACATTTGCATTGTTCGTGTACTCATGAAGGCCTGCTACTGACAAAGCACCCCTTTGGATTCATACTATTAGAGATAAGCTGAAACTACTCCACATTCATGGCCATCAACAATTTCATGGCCAAAAATTAACATTTGAATTATAGGGATTAGGAAGAGTACCTCATTCCTCTAAATCGACATCTCAGAAAATGCATACAAGGGATGGACTTATTCATAGAAGATCTTACATGCAATAATGAGTTAAAATATAGCGAGTGTGGTATTAAGTGAATTTTCAATTGACACTCGCTATCTCAGTTAGCGACCCTAGTGAAAATAGGGTCGCTAACTGAGATAGTGAGTATATACTTAACTTTTTTTTCTTCAGGTTTTTCTCCAAGTGGTGAAAACAAAAGAAATATAGACTCGTTATCTCAGTTAGCGACCCTGTTTTCACTAGGATCACTAACTGAGATAGCGAATGGGTCGTTTTTATAAATACTTTCAACAGTGGGTCAGTTTGGTAAATACTTTCAAAAAGTGGGTCATTTTGGAAACAAATTCCATTTTTTCTTACAAGAATAAGAGTAGCGGTCGTTGGCTAGCAAGAAGTAACTCAGCATCACAATGCTGGAGCAAGAATGCCACCTTAGCTATCTAATGTGGGTAAATAATCTGGCACGAGCAGAGCAGTCGGATCCCCTCAAAATTTGCTCATCGCTGATCATCAGGCCAGAGGATCTGGTGGGCCTTCTGCTTGTTCAGGCCCACAAAGAAACGGGTCGACCCAGCCCATTAGGGTTAGGGCTTCCACTATCTCTGCCTATAAATACCAGACCCCATCCCCTTTTCTGCAGGTAATTCCTCTTTCTCCACCTGAACCATAGTTTTCCTTTCTTACAGTGACTGACTAGATCATCGGAGGGCATGTCGCCGGGATCTTTCCCGTGTTTCTAGGTCTCTTGCAGGTATTTCGGTCGTCCAGCCTCCAGCTCCCCAGGAGTTGTTTCAGATTCGGATCTGCGGTTGAGATCTTTCTTTTTGTAAATAAAACACAAGAACTCACACATATTGCTCCCACCACTAAAGAAGCAGCATCAGGTTGGCTATCTGTGGAAAATTAGACAGATCCAACACTAGCTTTCGGTCTCTTCCTGCTACTTCTTCCTTCCATGGTACCCAAACCCAGGAGGGCAGCCACGGCAGGACGGAATGCCGACCCTCATCAACTGACTCACAGGCATGCGAACACCCAGGGTTCCCAAAGGTACCGACTCGAGGATCCCTTTGGGGGCAAGGAAACCGATGATCTTCGGAACATCATCAATCATCGAAGACCTGAGAATGACCTCCGAAAAAAGCTCGACCGCTCTAGGAGTGGAGCTGCCCCTCCAACCAGGCTTCGGCCCATAGCATCCACCCAACCGAGGGTCAAGAGCAACGGCGCAGCCACTTCCCGAGAGATCGACGACCCCCAACTGCCCAGTTCGAAGAGGTCCCCGTCACGAGGACCGACTTCTAGGAGTTCAGGAGCGAAGTTCTCTAGGCCATCCGAGGAGGCCCCAAAGCCGAAGGTCAAAGCCATAACCCTCTCCAAGAGGGGCAAAACCAGGGTAGTGAGTCACACGGCTCGACTCAACTGGCGAGAAGGGATGACACTGTCCTTAAGCGCCTTTAGGAGATGGAGAATCACCTCACCCAGATCGGCAAGGGTGGAGGTCAATCCAGTCGGGGGCACCAACCTACCGGACCCCCATTCTCTGCTCAAATCCTCGATGCCCCGATATCAAAGAACTTCATACCACCTCAGTTCGAGACATACGAGGGAGAAAGTGAACCAGCTGATCACATAAAGGGATTCAAAATCCTTATGATGATTCATAGCACCTCGAATCATCTCCTTTGTCGAGCGTTCCTCGTCACTCTAGGTGGCCCGACACGGGAATGGTTCTCAAAGCACATCCCCAACTCAATTTTCTCATTCGAGCAGCTTGAGGCGAGTTTCCTCGCTCACTTTGTAACCAGTCGCAAGGTCGAGAAGACAAGCGCATCCCTTCTTGACCTCAAACAGAAGGAAGGAGAGTCTCTTCAGGACTTTGTGCAGAGGTTCATCGCTGAGGCTAGGGTGGTCTCTTCACTCAACACTGACATCGCATCTGTGGCCTTCCGGCATAATGTTCGCCACAACCAGCTAAAGGCCTCCTTGGCGAAGAAACCTCCAATTGATTTTCTCGACCTCCTCAAACAGGGTCGAGAAGTATATCCGAGCTGAAGAGACACTACACCGCCAAGATTTGGCAGAAGCCCCCCTGCCTACTAAGGGGAAGAGGAAGGTAGATGGTCTCAAACCTACGAAGAAGGCTAAAAAGAATCCACTCGGTCAGAAACGACCGCCTCCCACCCCCGCTTCGAAAAATTCACTCCGCTGACTCATAGTGTGTCTGCCATCCTTATGGAGATTAAGGATAAGGAGATCGTCCGCCATCCTCCTCGACTCAACAGTAACAGAAAAAGGGACCGAAGGTTTTACTATCGGTGTAACGCCTCGGATCTCTGTTACCAGACATCCGTGATACAACCAGAATTTTTTCCTTCAAATGCATCTCAACACAGTAAATAACACGGAAAATTAAAAACTTTTATTACCATCAGAGTTATTACATCATTAGTTACACACATTATCTTGTCCTTGAACAAGGAATACAAATTACATTAGCTTATTACAACTCATTATGAATAATCAAAATCCTCTTGTGAAGCTATCAGCTGTCTTCCAAATTGGTAATCGACTGGTCACTGTCGAACCTTCGCTGAGTGGTCAATCTGCTTTCCTGGGACTTGCCCCTCAGCTTGAGCCTTTTGTTGTGCAACTCTGATATTTTTGTACCTGCTCGAATGGTAGGTAAGTACACCACTCCTCCATTTGGATGCCTGTATTCCTGATTCCGGTTTTCAGCACCTAATTGAGTGGGCACGTCAGTAATTCTACTAATGCAATACTGATAAGAAAACAACGATCTCCAACTAGCAGTCACAATTAGCCTTTGATGAAAACAGAAAAGTGCATCATAATTTCCTAGTGTCAGTGTATGCCATGACCTGAAGTCTAATGCATAGTACGCAATACATAGAAAACCAATGCACTTAGTCTAATATCAGCAAGACTATGAATACGCATGCATCTTATACTACATACGTTCCAGATCAAGCCGTTTTCTCTAGTTTCAGGATTTTGAACCCTCGTCATGCAAATATATTCTACTATTGTACTCAACCTGTTCTTGATTGATACAATCGTGGCTGGTAAATTCTACAGTTATCGCTGCTAAATACAGTGGTGTTTGTCACTAGTGCCCCAAACCGGTCTGGATCACACCAAATGCCGTGACGATCTTGCAGATACACTACCGCATATCTATGGTGCCGAAGATCTATGGGACAGCAGCCCCATGGTCCGTTCGTGTCTACTCAATATAAGAACATGACGGCCTCGAAGGACTAAGTCTTTCTATCCGATAGGAACCTCCCGTTCTTACCACGACACTTCAGGAATCAACAGTGCGAGATACGCATAGCAGCACGTATCCCTAATGACAGAAAGAGACAACTATGATTATCACCACCTAGTGCTGACTCTTAAAACGAGTCGGATTATAGGGAATCACCCCTAACACCAACTTGGTCTCAAGCGAACAGTAAAGAAAACCTAATCAAATGCAGTTTACTAAAAATATGTTTATCACTCAAATCATGCATGGTGTCATAACAAGCAATGTTGAGCCTGACTGGTCTTGTCAAAAAAGCAATTTATCACGGTGAATCAACATTCACCGATTTCCAATACCTTCACAAGTCTTCAACCATATCCCCGGCCCGTGACCCTCAGCGAGTAGTCCATCAGCGTCCCAAAGATGCATAAAAAAATTATGAATGAAGGTAAACATCTGCAAACACCAATACCCGACCATTGACAGACTCAGGCATCAAGACACCAGTCATAAATTGACCATATAGATACTCTCTTACTCACGTGTCCATCATAAGTACTAAACACAGGAATTTTGTCTAAGTTCCAAATAAAGTGCTTGAAAACTCATAAAACTCAATAGCTCACAATCACCATACTGCGGTATGCGGAGAATTCCTTATCAATCTCCCAATTATAAGCCATTGTTGCGACTCAAGCTACGCTCATCAAAATCCAACAAAATTAGTTTATCTAGAAGGGTAGAAAACTCTACTGCAATCTCCTAGTTGACAATTTCCTCAAATTCCTTATTGAACTATGTTCCCTAAGTTAACATATGCTTAAAGTCGATCAAGACAGCAGGTTGCTAAACTTGTAACATCCATAACTTTCAATATACAATTCGGAATTGCATGATATTACCTATTCTCGAAAACTAAGAGTCTAGGCTACATCTTTCCAGTTGACCACTGCATCAAATTCATCCATCTAATTGCTCCAAAAAGTCTCTCAATCATCAGCCTGTGTACTTCCCGTACAAACCTACTCGCTCATCAAAAAGACACAAATTCAGGTTCTACGGAAAGGTAGGAGTGTCTACT